>BRZM01000015.1:6153223-6517318 GCA_033238685.1 Lates japonicus | reverse complement strand
ATGGCTGATGACTTTAACTATAGCCTCCTCTGCTATTCGACATTCATTAAGCTTGACCTGGATCTTCAGTCAGTTTACGCCGAGATAGCCCATGGTTGTTGGAGTGTTACCACAAGGTTTGAAGAATGGAAGAACTAATCAAGCTCTGGATTTGTCATCAATGACAATTTCTAATGAAAATACTTATATCTTACACAAGTCAGATTAAGCCATATGAGTTGATGAAGTTCAATGTGTTTAACAAATAGAAGGGGGCCAAACGACTTTCATACAACTATATTATTCTACATCTTAATTAACAATGAGTTGCTCACTGAGTTGTTCTGGGTCTCTGGAGCTAGAGTGACCATTAGGTTCTTGGTCATCAGTTACCAAAGGCCCTCCAGACCTCAATTTATCAGTTTGGCCGTGCATAGCCAGCTCTAGGAAGTCCGTTGTTCAAATTTCCTCCATATGGGTCTCGACCCTCTCTGATGTGCATTGTTTGCTGTGGGACCCTATGCAAGGCAGGTGTGTACCTTTCAGATATTGTCAATCATTGAATTACAGGTGGACTAATTAAGGTGTGGAGATATCTCAAAGATGGTCCAGGAGGCAAACTAAATTTCAATGTCATGTAAAGGGTCTGAATACTTTGTTTAAATACAGTTTTCCTTTTTTAACAAATTAGCAAGAACTCTGGTCTGAGTATATGTACAGTACATAGATTTACATAGTCTCATGGAACAATATCTTCAGGATTTTTTTATACCAGCAAACATCATAATTTCTTAATGATATCCTAAGCCTATCATTCTTAAAAATCATAAATATTCCTAAAACTGTAACAATATGTGTGTTTTTCTGAACTCACAACTGATATGATGAGGTCAGGTCAAAAGTCAACAGATGATAACACTAGAAGATCCAATACCTGCACTTATACTGAGGCACATACATATAATAACATCCATATAAATTTTCAGCACACACATGCTGCCGCGTGCTGAAAGAAATTCATTCCTGGCCGAGTAAGAATACCTCCATCCTTGTACTGGTCCTTTCTTTCCTCCTCCATCTCACCTCCTCTTTTTTCTCCACACAGAAATGTATGAGACTTAACTGCTGTTACACCACAAGGGCAGCAGTACATGCAAAAATACTTGTAGCCTCTTGGATCTCGCAGACAGGTGGACCAGCTTACTCTGCTTCAATTTGAAATCTTAAGGAAAGAAAGAAAAGAAAGTATGTAAACAAAAATACCAAACAACCAAACACATATCAGGAAGACACATAAATGCAGAAAGATAACAAAGCATGACAGAAACAAACTTTAATAGGACAGACATAAACAACAATCAAGAAAAAGAACAAATAGAAATCAGTCAAACAAAGCAAACAAAGTTTAACACACACACACATACCTCTATCTGATCTTATGGTACAATATCTATGAACCGTCACTAGCATTATTAAGCTTTTTATGGTTATATTGACTCTCAAACACTGGTTTAGGTTAGAAAAGACTGTGGTCTGGTTTAATACGAAAAAAGTTCAGTGACTTCAACAGCCATCTTTCTAACCTCAACCGTGCTTTTTTGCTAACTTAACCGTGGGACCATGGATGCAAACTCTGGTGTGTGGGGTCAGCACTTTGTACTCCACCATCCACAACCACTTCTAGCGGTCTCACAGCTGTTAGTAAATGTGGGGCCTCATTTATTTAAAAAAAGCCATAAAATAATCCACCAGCGATTAGCTATTAGCTCATATTGGGAAAACAGTTTAGCTGTATGTGAACATAATATCTAGGAGGCAGGGTTGCATAGTGGAAAATCTGAGACTGGTGGTTGGTGTAGATATGTTGTGCAGTCATCCTCAGCCAATGGGAAAGACTCCAAGCGAGAAAAAGGTCACAATGTCAAATCTCTGTGAAAATAATGTGGAACTGCTCGGTGATGTTAGTATGTTAGCAGTATAGTATGCTGTATCACTGCATGTTCTGTTATTCATTGATTCTCACCCTGCGTTTGCCATTTTCACTGATGGCCTTTTCATTCAGTCCTTTCTGGCCTGCCCTGCAGGCTAACCCCAACTCTTCCGCCTTTCAGATTCTGGTTCCCCATGCCCCCATCTGCTCCTCTGAGTTGTGCATTTGAGGCCTGTAATCTGTTGTGGCCATATATTGTACTACTGAATCTTTCTTTAAACAGGTTGTGTAGGGGTACAGATGGATATGTGTGCCTTTTCTAAAAAAAAAAAAAAAAGTGATGTGTTACACCTGAGTTCCATGTCATTCAAATAACTGTATAGCATTTTATAGTTCACTTGTGTTCTGGGGTTAAATGGGTTACCATGTTAGTAAATCAGTCCCAATCTTAAAGACAGTAATGTTAACTAGCCAACATAAAATACTAGCAGCAGTTTGAGGTGGAGGGAGCTAAGTAGCCTGTCTTGGAAAAAAAACACTTCTCAAGATGCTGTATTGAGATTGGATTACATCCCTTACTGCAATGAGGCTTCAAAAATGTGCAGCTCTGAAATCTCATCTTCCACAGACATCCCTGAAAACCCATCCATTATAGACCAATCTATGATCAACATAATATTCATATATTAAAGTACAGAGGCTCATCTGAATCATTTTCCTAGCACTGCATCATTTGCAGTATGACAATGTCAATGTCAATGCTGGAAGTGTTTTTCATGTTTAGGTGAAACACAGGAAGCTGTTTTGCCACTGGATGATCAATGCCAAGACATGTCATACAGGAGGTTTGGTGGAGTTTCCATCTTGGCTTGCCCTGTCTTTTCTACCTACACCCAGTCTTCAGTACTAGATGATGGTTCATACACACTTGAATTCATTCAAAGGTTATGTCTTATATCTACAATCAGCTGATGAGCTGCACTCACAGCAACTGAGTATCTGAGGGACCTTGTGTTTCTTACACACTAACACTACTGTCACTGCTAATCAGGTAAAATATGCTGACCACTTTCTGTGTTCCATGTTCTTGATCAGATACTGTATACTGTAGGTGACAATGCGTAACTCCTAAAAAGATTATAAAATGTAACATCACCCTCTGGCTAAAGTAGTAGGTGGGACAATTTTGTTGATACAAGGATATATGTGCTATATAAAATATTTATATTATTGTTCAGTTAGTAGACTAATTGAAATAATAAATGTGAGACCCTGGCGCAGACAGGAAAGGGCGACCCCTCCACCTAGTCACAAGCACAGAACCTCCCTCTGGCAGGAAGCGCAATCCATCAGAAACAAAACCTCACACCACAAGAACATTTTCCATCTGCAGCTGGCCTCATCAGCAAGATCTTGGTCCCCCTGTCTGACACTTGGACTTATCCTGCACACACACACTCATTCCTTACACTCTGTTAGTCTCTGTAAGCCACACTCAGTCATTCACTCTGTCATTTCTAATATTTTTGTGTGTTGTGTTTTGCATCATCCTGGAAGATCAGATCAAGGCCTCAACTTACTGTGCAAAGAGGCCTGTTATAATCTGTGCACAGTCTGTTTAATCTCAGTTGTAGCTCAGAATAAATGGATTTGAATTAATGTATTTCAGATCATTTTGTTACAGGTTTGTGCTGGGGTGCAGATCTTGTGTCTGTGACACAGCACCCTCTGACCTCTGTTTCTTATGGCCATCATATGATGCTATGCTGTTTTACTGTTGCACTGTTTGAAGTCCCCGCAGTCCTTCAAAGATCAGAAGGTGCCTGTCTCTGTGGGAACCTGGGCAAAAGTGGTGCAGGAACACAGACAGTTTTCGTGACAGTGTCAAGGTCTATGAACTCTGTCACCACTGTCCATAAAACTACACACAGACATGGCAGGGAGGTTTGACAGTTCAAAGATTCCTAAAGCCACCACATATAGATCTGGGTCAAATTGACTCAGAACAGCCTCGTGCACCAAAAATGTGTAACTTCCATACAGTACAATGCATAAAATTTAAAAATATTTTCATTTTTGTGTATTTAGGTCACTAGGTAGTCATCAAATTTCAGGCTAAAGATAATGACATTTAAAGGTATTTTTACTGTATCCAAATGTCAAAACAGGTCAAATGTGACCTGAACAGTATGTAATTAAGTTAAAATAATATCAATCATAAGGTTTAGAAAAAAATATCTCTGTGGTCCTTTCTGCTAGCAGTTGATTATTCAATAGCCAACAAATTAATCTCATCAGTATATTACTGTAAAAGTGCAGCTCTTTGCTGTTTTACCTAAAACAGTCACAAACTGTAAATTCTAGCAACCCATGAGATGCCGTAATTTTTACAGTAAAATGATGTATTATACACCATTTGACAGGAAAATCTTTAACAGTCTGAACATATGGATTGCAGGATTTCTGAACTGATTGATTGATAACATTTAGAATGAAAGCATTCATATTTGGAGGTAATTATGTTTTGTATTATTACAGTAGAAAGTTGATCTGATTTGAAACACCTGTTCCTAGACACTTTATGTCAACTGTTCATATCTCTGTAATATCAAACATGAAAACCTTTGACAAATTTAAAACAACTGGTCAACTGATAATAATCCTCAGATTTCATTTTCAATTCAAGGGTGAGTACTTACAGGCCTGTAATTTCTTGATACATGTAATACTGCAACTCTTCAGAGATTCTTTGCTTATATGTTTCAGTGTTTGATCAGGGACAAAGTGATGAGGGACAAATCACAGATCTCCTCATGTCCTCTGTACAAAGGTTTGTGGTTTATCTGAAGCTAAAATGATGCCTCAGCAGAAGAGTGTTCAGTGTTCATAAGCACATGCACACAATTTTGTTTTTAAAACAGTAAATTATCCATTAAATTACTCTTCTCTGCTCCTATATTTATAGGTTTATCTGCTCACAAAAATGCAATAAGGACATTCCTATATGATGTGTTTGATTACGTTTCACTTGCACTGTAAAGGCATATTTTAAATACCACACCAACATCTGAGGTTTGGTGTTTTGTTTCTCGATAGTGAAATCACCAGTCATTCAAATGAATATGGTTCAGTGTCTATTTTTATTGAGCTTCTTCAGCTGTGACCAGCTGAGTCTTAAAGTGCTTATTTTCTCCAGCAGACAGTTATTTGTGATGAACTCTTTTTTCTTTTCTGATCACTTTTAAGATCAAGTAAAAAGTAAAGGTCCTGATTTTCTTTCCTCAAAATTTACAGCTTGCTAATGTAATGATGTTGTCATTTCATCTCATTCTGACTGACCAGTTGTGATTTCTGCTTGATTGCACACAGAAAAATAAATTCAAACTTTTGTTAAATAAGGTTTTTATGATGGTGCAGAAACTGTCTGTGGTTTAGCTTTGTTACCAGAAAAACACATTTCCTTTCCTTCCCTGTCACCCCGTATGCATTTCAATCACTCCGCAGTTCATCTGCGCCATCCTCATTCTCCTCTCTCTTTCCTACCAACAACAATCAAAGTTGTCCTTTTCTTTTTCTTCTTCCTCTATGTTCAATTCACATTCCACCTGTGCCGCCCACGGAAACACTCTGGACACCTGGCTTCGCGTAACTGCACAAAACATATATCATACACACATGCTCACTTGGTTAGAAGAACCCAGTCCCTCCCTCCTCCGTGGACTGGGATTGGCTCCCAGTGTCACAGTGTGTGATTCGACCTCCGTTTGAAAGCCTGCTTTGGATATATGGCATCCTCAGGTTATCTACATAATGCACAGAGAGAGAGGTGGGAAGCCATCTTAGAACAAGAGATGTGTAAGGTGGTAGATGGGGAGAGAAGGGGAAGGAAGAGAAGTCTGGATGAGAAGATATAACTGAGACAGAGTTGGATTGGACAGACAGTAGTGTTGGCTGTGTGGGGGCAGAATGTTGCTCCTCTTGAGGTGAGGGAAGACCAGTCGATCTCTCTCTCTCTCTCCTCGCTCTCAAGGAGAGACAGGACAGAGGAGAGAGAGGAAGGTGGTTTCTCGGCCACAATGGGTTCAATGACAGAAAATGGCATGGCATCCTAAACTACAGTGGTTCATGAACCCTGATTCCTTAGTGTTTGTTGATGCACGTTGTACTGAAGTGTTGTGTGTTGATTTCCCCATTCGGTTAATTAACTCTAACTGAGAGGGATGTATGTGGACATCCCAAGGAATAACAAAGGGTAAATAAAATAAAAATAAAAATCTTTCTAAAAGTTTCCCTCTGACTGCTCAGTCACCATTATCAAAACAAAAATAAAAACTAATAAGGTTTGGGTTTTGAAATGATAGTAAAATGTTATTCTCTTCATGGACTTATTTACCTGGGTTTACAACTCAGACTACATAAACAACGCCGCCTGTAACCGGTGTAGTTTGATGGGTCGCCATACAGCCGACTGCTAGACCTGAACACTACTAAGACAAAACACTGGAAAACAAGGGACATTAGTTATTCTGTTTTCAGGCTATATACTTTTTTGTTTAAACTTGGCTATTTTCTTCTCATTTTATTATTATTTACTTATATGGGGCTCTGTGTTCGTGTTTCTTTGTATGTCATTACATGTTATGTTAAACATAAAAAGATGGGTGAAAACTCAAATTGAAGAGTAAAATGTATTTTTGGCACTCACTGGCATTGGATAATTCATTATTAACAGTGGTCAAGATGGTGGTGGGCACACCGCCCCATCAGTAGTTAAGTTTAAGCAAACAAAAAATGCTTTGGTTAAGGTAGGGGAAGATTCTGGTTTTAGTTAAGTTTACGCATTCACAGCACTTAGCTAAGCAAGGAAAGACTATGTGGTGCTAGTAGAAAAAACTTTTGTCTCTTCAAAACCATAATGTACTCTTGCCCCTGTTGTCAGCTGACAGCAACGCTGGTCTGCCTGATGCAGCACAACAACTTCAGTACAACAGAAGACATTAGAAGCGTCTATCGCTGCATGAAATGTGATTCTAAGTGTTAAAAGTGTACCAAGGGTTCTAAACTCAAATGGAACGATTTGGGAGTAAAGAGCAGCTCATTTGTTTATATTACAAGGTGCAATATATTCTTTTACGTTTGATTTGTTCTTTTCACAAAGCGTAGAGGATTAAGGTCTACATATGGGCAAGAATGCCAGTTCTGTGTAATAGTACACAACATGCAAAAAGGAATTAGCAAATTGCATGGCTCTCTCGATACATGTTGTTTGAGCTGATGCATAATATTTTGTATTTTATGACCCGTACCAGCCAATCTTACCATAATGTGTTTCTTTCTGTAAGATGTAAACATCCTTACTCGTCATTGTAATATGGGTTACTAACGCCTGATTGGCATGTTTTCAAATATACACATGCAAAACAGCAAACACATACACACACACACACACGCAGACAATGAAATTTTTCTGAGCAGCCTGTACTCCAGCAAATCCACCACACTGTTTAGATAGAGACAGTCTGCTCTTGACCTTCTGGCCACTCACAAGCACATGCAGTCATGCCATAGTAATACTAAAATTAGTTCATTTCAATCAAAGTTTTAAACGGACTGACAACAGAACCAGTGTGTCTGCTGTTGCTCTGGTAAGGAGATTAACTGCAGGCAGGGGTTAACTCCACCCCACTCAGATTACACGCAGCAGCGAGTTGGCAGAATGAAAATAGAGGCGGAGACGCCGTCTGTACATGACCTACATTCATACTATAGTAAAAGCAATTATCAGTTGTAAAATCTAATCTAAAATTAGATACTAAACTGTAATGTAATGTATTTGCACTTATGTTGTACCTACAAGCGTATAAAACAGAGCACAGTTTGAAGATAGTTAAAAGACAGCAGAGTCAGTGTGCAAACATCTCGCCGTTAACTTGGTGTCTGGCTGGCGACCAGTCAGCTGGTTAACCAGCTGAGCAAGGGCACTGCTTCATCACCGTGTCTCTGGCCAGTGAGTATATTGTAAAGTCGAAGTGGAACACAAATAAACTCACAAGACTCCACAAATCGTCGGTAAACCTGGAGCAATAGTGTGTATGAGATAGAAACTCAGTTCAGACAGTTCAGTAAAACAAGGCAATAACAACAAAGAAAGGACAAAGTCTATACAATGAGTTAATAGGACAATAGCCCTAGGACTAGAGTTGGTGGTATAATCATAACATATTATTACTCATCTGGTTTGGGTCTCAGATTTTCAGTTAAAATAAATCTTTCTTTCTTGAGTAGAGCTGCTTGCCACCATGCCTGCAGCCAATGGCGAACCCAACCCATCCCAATCTGGTGGATAGAACTGATCAAGGCTTTTGGTTTAGCCTTCAGGACAGGCTGACCGGAGCATCCTCTGGAGCTCCTGTGGTGATGGAGTGGACCATGGGATGGTAGTGTAATTATCACAGATACTGGAGTGGAACAGTTGGGGGATGGGTCCAGCGGGTCATGTACTGGACTTTACAACCACAGTGGTTGGCCAGCTACGCCAAAGCAAGCAGTGACAACATATAGAAATCCAGGACAAGCTGCCTTCCATCCAGGAAACAGCCTCTAGATGAAGGTGTTGTTTTTCAACTGATAAGGTAAGGTGGCAGAATTCACACAGTAGATATCAGTTCTCAAGAAACTTATAATCCATGTCAATGACTAAAATCTTGAACAGATTGACAGTGTATTGTAAATAGAATAAAGGTAGATAAAACTAATCTAAAAAGTCAAATTCTGACAGTGCTGAATACACTCGCCTTGTCACTTGCCCCATGCATAGAGACAAAACATTTCTCAGCCGTGGCTGTGTGATACATTGGTAGAGTGACTAGAGGAAAAAAAAGGATAAGGAGTTCTAGTTCATATATCCTACGACACTGTCGGTTTATCTTCTGAAGAATCTGGAACAACGGCCTGACCTCAGTAACAGATCGCTTCAAGCCCTGCTGGTTGCAAATTGGAAACCTGCATTGGATAAACGTTTTTCAGCACATCCCACAGATCTCGATTGGATTAGGATCTGGAGGTTAGAGCCAAGTCAACACTTCAGAAGCGCTTGTTGTTGTGTTCCTCGCCATTCTTGAACCAGTAGTATGGCAGGGGTCATTGCTCGTGCTGAAAGAGCCACTGCCATCAGAATGTCCCCGCGGAAGAATTATCGTGGTCAGCAACAATGTTTAGGTAGGTGGTATGTCAAAATAACATCCACATAGATAAGCAGGACCTAGAAGGTTTCCCAGCAGAACATGCCCACTCTGCCTCCACCAGCTGCTGCCTTGCATAATACGTTCTGGGCGCTATGTCTTTGGGTAAGCCACAGATGTCCACCTGGACATGATTCATGATACATGATTCAAAACAAAACATGATTCATCAGACCAGGCCACCTTCTTCCATTGCTCAGCCTGGATTGTGATGCTCACATATCCCGCATGACCACTTTTGGAGGTGGACATGGGTCCATATGGGCACCGATCCTGCAGCTCCCAGCCCATACACAACATGTGCAATACACTGTGGACGCGTATTGTAGCCAGCTCCACATGCATCAGTGAGCTTCGCTGCCATGAACCTGTTGCTGGTTCACTGGTGTATGCTGGACCACTTTTGATCCTGACCATTGCAGACTGGGAACATCCGCAAGAACTACGGTTTTGAAGATGTGACCCAGTCATCTAGTCATCATAATTTGTGGCCCTTGTCAAAAGTACGGCAATTCCTTAATGTACCTCTTTCTCTGCTTCCAGATCAACTTCAAGGACAAAATGGCTGCTTGCTGCCAAGTAAATCACCATTGCCAGGTGCCATTATAGCAGGGTAATCAATGCTATTCAACTTCAACTATCAGTGGTTGAATGTTATGGCTGATTGGGTGTATGTGTAGAATTTTGCAAAAGCTATTGCTTTGATGAAGGCTACCTCTCTTCAGATTGGCAAAACAAAAAGGATCATAGTGCAATTTATCTCTCATGTATTATATTGTTAAATAAAATGTAATGAGACAGTTTGTCGTGTGCGATCAATCATGATTTCACAAAAGAATGTGTAACTATAACCATCTTTCATTTGAATGAAATTTAGGACACAAGTCTGTCTCTGAAAAAATGTCAGGCATTTGCTCTTATAATACTGTAATAGGCACATTACAAACATGTGCTCAAAGCAAACAGGAGTTATTTGTATGTTGAGCCGCCGACGCCACCTAAAAAACCTCAGGTCGTGATCATCTTCAAACATTGCACAATGATGTGTCCTATAATACCTTCTTTAATCATCAAGCCGCTTCAGCAGCTCCCCACAGAAATAAACGAACTTGGAAAACAGATTTAAAACAGGGACATTTAAAGTGGACCATTATGACCTGATCCCTCTCCTTTTATTTTTTTTGTATAGCAAACGATCAATTATCAGATGGCATGAGGATGTGGAAGGGCAGCTGGCGGTAATCCTAAACACACACACACCTCCGCATTCTCACGTTTTGCACATTCAGAGAAACAAACAAGATACATAAATTCAAAGCAGAAAATACATCCTTTGGACATGCACTAGCTCAACCACACAGTCATAAACATCTGTTGTGTACATGCAGGTAATCCGCCAGCCTAGCGGCGGCAGGGTGCTGAATGGGGCCTACAGCTGTGGGTGGTTCCCAGTGAAATGCTACTTTACCGCTGTGATGAATGGGGTGGGATTCTTCTAATTGACGGTTGTGGAAACAGATGGATTTATTTTCTGGCATTTATCACATCTTTATGACCAACAGAAGATAATGTCGCAGCAAAAGCGAGATCTTATTGAAGCGTTCACAAATTTCATAGTAATGTGCTGTATGAGTACTAAGCTCTAGTGGGATTCAGATGGTATAGAGTTGTTGAATGTTAAGGGTGGGTGTTTCTTTGGACAGTGAAATAACACCTTTGGTGAAAATCAGTTATCTGTTTTTTATTTATCTCTATTTAACCATAGCCCACAGTCCTCTCTAATCTAGACAAATTAACTTTGGTAAGTGCATAAACATTGTTAACTGGGTGACAGATAAAAAACCTCAGGGATCTTTCTTAATGGCCATATGGGTTGTTATGCATTGCAAATAACCTGTTGTTATTTTCAAATGCAAAAGATGTGGAAATGAACATGTTGAAGAGCTTTATTTCAAGGGTGCAAAACGCGGTTTGATCTCTAATCTGTTATCTACTTCCATATCTCTTTATCATCGGTTCCTAGAAGCATCTTCAACATCATATCCACCATGTTACAGGATTCATCATCAATTACCGTATTGTGTGTGTGTGTTAGCTAAATTGTATCCGTCAACCTCTTACCCTGGAGTTTCAGTATACCTGCCAGCCATTCTACTCAAGTGAGGTCATGTCAGGTGCTATTTCCTGACTGCCTCATCCAAAATGCATCATTTCCCACAAATGACACATGCATGATGTTTCAGCACTGGAGAAAAAGACCCTGCTGAAATACAGAATTACTGCTCCTGCATGGATTTTAAACAGTGATGGTAGACAAACCAACATATGAATAAATAAGCCATACAATAACACACACTTGCATGCAGCTATGAATTATTGCAATTTCTCTTCAAGAAAAAATTGTCTCTTATTTCAACGGATTCAATCAGTGATAGTTCATCACGATACATAGGTAATATTACTCCGTTGAATCACTGAAGACAGTGCTGATTAACATTGTCTTTTGATACACTGGACGGTCACATATGTTAATGTGGCTTTCAGAATGTTTAATAGTCCTGTTTTGTGTTTTAGCCATTGTGCCTGCTGACGTTAATAATACAAAGTCATGGTTACTGCTCACACTGATTGGATTGTGTTCCACATGTCACCTGTTGCAACATGCCTACACCAGTACAGCTCCATCCATTGCTTGAAAAAATATCTTTTGTTTAGTTAAACACTTGACAGTGGTGCTGTAAACATCATCATGCTACTACGATCTGTGTTTGCTACTGACAGACAACGCATTGCACTGCATTACCAAAGGCTGTTTATCTGAAAACATGAGCATAGGTTGTTTAGGTGTAGAAACAGATGTATATATGTAACGTTTAGAGGAGTCAGTCTTGCACACCTCATTCAGAGACATATACTGTAATATCTTGCTTTAAGCAGCACAATTATATGGTACTCCTGTGGTGTGTTCTGTGGGAACTGTAACACATGCAGTGAAATCTGGTGACCCCCAGAAAATTACTGCCTACATCATGAGGACCACTTTTGGACCCTTACTACCTTAACTGCCCCTCAAGTACCATTGCAGACCACCACCCGCCCACATCAGGGCTCAAACATGGGGCTTCATTGACTGGTTTGGGATCCTGCCTCAGGATAACCCTGTATCTTTGCAGCTCTGCTTCTATCACAGAGATAATCTCCTTGATTACCTTCTATTTCTCATCTGAGTACGCTCTATCTCTTTTCCTCTTTTGTTTGCTTTCCCTCCCTCTGTTCTGTTGTTACAGCTACCACTAACCCCTCCCACCTGCAAACCCTACTTTCTTTCTTTTTCAACTCTTTTTCTGGTTTGGAGGTAGACGTGGTGAATAGAGAAAGGCCTCTATCAGCACCGTCTCTGTGTGTTCTTTTGTACAGAGCAGTGTAGCCAGCTACCCTGTTCACACAGTTCTGCAAGTCGGACCCATTCAGAAGAGCATGAGAAAGGACATGAGATGAGATCAGGCGCGGACCCCACCTCCCACCACATTGTAGATATGAAGCTTGATTTCCGCCTCCTCTATCCTTGACTCCACCGTCTTGATCATGTTATTAGCATTTTCTTGTATGTGCTTCCTTAAGTCAGTTGATCAATAAGGTTTTGACATCTGATATCAATAGCAGGATTTTTTGAATTGAAGTTTTGGATTAAACTTGTCTGTGCCGATAATTATATTTCAATGGATTATTTCAAGAAAATCAAGTATTCATGGTTGTATCTTTGAAAGAGCATTTTAGATCATAAGTGGAACAACTATCATCCAGATATACTCATTCTTGTTGGTGGGTAGAATCTTATAACTTAGGGCTCACTGGGGGGACAGGGCAAAAATGAGCTACTGACCTCCATTTTCCCCTCTAAATTACATTATTACATTAGTTGGTAATAAGTGATTAACCTATGACTTGATTAAACATAATTTTAGTAAAATAAGCCATATAAATTACAATATGGACTGAGTGTAAGGCTTTATAATAATTTGGTAATAATGCTACTTTAGGGCAGTGAGTTACAAACTTTAAAATCACAAGCACTGTAATATTTTGTTCCCCTTCCAACCTCTGTATACCTCATCAACAAAAAGAGGTGCTGAGATCAATTTTATGCGTTGTGCTGGATTAGGATATTGAACTTTAACTAAACAATGAAAAAAAAAAATAACTGTGCTGATTGCTAAATATATTGCCATTACCATTTGACACTTTGAAAGCGAACTTCTGATGCTACTTGTTTCTGACTGGCAACCTGCAGCTGTGAACATCATCACCGGTCACTGCTGCATGATTATATATATAACTATATATAGTTTTGTTTAATACTGTTAAATGTTTATTACTTATTTCTCCATTTAACACATGTGCACATAAAATATAGATGCCATTGAGGTTAATTTTCTTCATAATGTTTTGCTATAGCTACTGGTAGCCAGCAGCTTCAATTGGAAAGCAAAAATAAGAGAAGAAAGAAATACCTCTAAAACATTACAGCCAATGATGAATATTATATTCAGTTTGTGAAAATAATCTTACAATACAACAAAAAGCTGTGATGATTCATTCTTTACTGCACCTTTATAAAAAGCACCCCCTTGGGTCTGTAGTCCCCTGCAATTATTAGATAGTTTTGAATCTAAAGTATCTTAAACTTTTCATACTTTGGATAATAAAGTGCATTTTCATAAAGCTTCATTCAATATTTTTCCACCATAATTTTTTTTCTTTACCTTTATCATATAAAACATTCTCTGTGCAGTATGCCAGTAGCGTACGCTCCATAATAACATTTTCTGTTGTTTTTATACCATATACTGATCATGTTGAGTGAAATATAATAATGATTTATAGTGACTCTCAAAGGATGGGTGGGTATAGCTAATGGATGGATGGATGATTTGGGTGTACCCAAAAAACAAAGAAAACAAAAAACCTGGGTGTGTGTGAAGGCAAATATTCTAGTGGTCTTGTGCATCATTTAAGGACACATACACATAATTTGGGATCTTGTCTAGGGGTGTAAAATGACCTTTTGTGCGTATCAGCAATGGTTAGCCATGCATGTAATTATAATGACAGGCCACAGGTGGGTCTGGCAGGGTTGGAAGGTTAACTCAAGCAAGCAGTTTTTGGTGCTTTACATCCCTGAAAGCTTTAACAGGCAGACACCAGGATTACACATTTGCCTCCTTATGTGGCTGCCACACTCCTCACCCTCCACTACAATAGCCCTCTAATCTTGCTCTGTAGAGCAGTCATTAACAGGGTGATTCCTGTGGCTGAGATGGGTGGTATAAAAAGGAATGTGGGAAGGGAGAAGGAGGGGCCATAATGGATACTATGGCCAGTAATTAGCCACAGGTCCCGTGTTAAAGTGTCGTGACTGGGAGAGCTAACAGCCTGCTAATGGGTCTCTAACAGTTTATTAGTCACTTCTCCTTCCACTTTGGCCTCACTTCCTTGGCCATTTCCCTCTGCCCTGGGACTCCCCAAGCAACCATTGTCGCTAGTGTGGTGGGGGTGGGACAGATCAAATGCATTCAACTTTTCTCCATATGGTAGAAGTACCTGGGGGTCAAATTCCAATTTAAAGGCTTGAAAGTTTCTGGTCCGCCCTTGAACAGTAAACGAGGATCACTTAATACAGGCATGACACTAATGCATCCGAGTAAGGCGTAATCTGGGGGCCATTGTGGTCTATTGTCAACTTGATTCATTGTAATGGAGGGCATTTATCAATGTGAATTTTCCATAGTTTTAAGGCAGTTAGCTGCCTCAGGGCGCACTGTGTAGTGTCCGTCCTTCTCTCCAGAAAGTAATGAATAAAGACTTGATTACAGTAACTTGTGTTCGTTTTCCCTCGGTTCCCTGGACCTTTTGTATATAGCTCTAGGACAGTGCATCTTATGTTTATTATCTGAAATAAAAACTAAAATCGCTTCCTCTGTAGTCACTCTTTTCAGTTTGGCGTTTTGTCAAGGTTGAGGGGCTCTCCGCTACAGCAGTCAATATATTCATAAAGCATATTAGATATTCACTGTTAATACTGTGATGTGTGTGTCTTTAACATTTTGGTTCAGTAACAGTGTTATCTAATGTCTGCGCCACTGTTATAAGGTATAAGAGCATATTTATATTGTCACTTATTTATCAGACAGAACCAGTTTCTGGTGATGAGCTACAATGGTTGTTAGTGTTTTATTTTTAATTTTCTTTATACTGCAAAAGTGATTTTTTTCTTACTGTGAATTTATATATTTCTATTTAGCAAACTTGTATCCATGTTTGAAACTTTCTTAGCCCATGCAGACATTACCTAGTTGATATCATACATTATTTGTTGTGTAGACCGTGGCCTGTAATTACCACTTGTGTCTACCAGAGGCCACTGTTGCTGCTGCTGAGGGAAAGTTACATTTTAATGCTTTAACATGTCTTCCCATGAATAATGTTATTAACTGATAAATAATATCGCTGTACTCATCAAATAGAAAAGTTTACTTACTTGAGACAAATACAATAAAATAGAAATATATTAGAGTATGACATGGGACAGATCAGTCTGGAATGTTTCAGTCCATTTTCTCTAATCTTTCTTGTGTATCTTTAAGTTATCTCTGACATTTTAATTAACCTTAATCTGGATATTTCCTTCAATAAACTTGGATACAGGTTTAGTTCCGACTCAGGCCATATTGGTATGATTGAAAGCATGATTAAGATGGACTTCATGTTGTCCCCACAACCTCATGTCTGCATTCACTTTTCAATAATCACAGCCTTATTTATAGGGTACACTTTACCATTACAGGCAACATAATGAAAAGCCAGTTTTTGATGTTAAAGAAGAAACAAATTCATTTTCAGCAAATTATTTTAACAGCAGAAAAACTCATTTATTACCATAACATTACAAAAGCACAACAGACCTTTTTATTTAAAAAAACTTTAAATACTCTTACTTAAGTCATTAGATTCAGATATTTTTAAAATAAAAAAATACATACCTGTTGTAGTTATACTATCATATGCCTTCTTCAGTATTACCTATAATTTAAGTTCTCTCCACTTCGATTTCTTGTTTACTATTTTGACCTAACAATGTTTTTAACGGTTTATTTTTCTGTCAGTAATAATAATTGCCCATATATTCCTCATCCTTTTTATTTCTTTACTGTAATTAATAAACACTTTGAGACAACTGCTGTGAATGAGGTACCTGGCATGAATAAAATGTGTGTTTACAGATCCTCTGTTTGTGCCTGCTTCCTGTTTGTGTTCATCAAGTCAGCCATACAGGAAAATTAGACAGATCCCAGCACAGCACAGGCGGAAATTAGCTCCTGGGGTTGAAAGAAAACAGAGGCCGTATGTCTTCTTTAAAGTCAATCTCTCCCTCTTGTGTACTGATTAAGAGGCTATTGGCATGTACATCTGTATTCACACAGCCATCGGTGACCCTGTGTGTGTGTGTGTGTGTGTCTGGCCAGGCGAGGCGCAAAGAGCCCCACCAGATTGATTCACAAAAGGAAAGAGCTGCTTCACGCTTGTCACAGGGACTTGGGGGGCTAACCTGCCCAGGATGTAGGGTAGGACTAAACACCACCCAGACAGAGCACGGGCACCCAGCAAGAAAAAAGTGCTCACCCTTTGTCCAGCTGACTCCCTCTTTCTCCCCCATCTCACACAACAAACACACCACAGGGACTAGGATTAACCCAAGAGAGGTCCACAATAGACGCACATGTGTCTCCCTCAGTCAGCCGGGGCCCATTCAGGTCCTCTGTTACTCACCATCCTAACAGGGATTAGGCTTAATGAACTGGAAGGAGTTAACAATAAATGAATCAGGGCCTATAAGCAGCCTCCTAATTCCATTTTGTGTTCTGCTGCTTTTCTTTCCTCCCTTTCTGTTTGAACACAAGGTGTAATCCACTTGACTATCAAAGGTGCAGGGAGAGTATGAATTGAAACTAGCCCTGACACACGCACATGCATAAACACACACACACACACACACACACACAGCCTACCCCTGATGCAGCTTGCCGATACCATCTGCTCCCATCAATACTGACTCTGCAAGCACACACACTTTGGAGAAAAAAATAACAATTCAAAAATATTTTTATATTCTTCTCTAATTAAACCATTACGGAACCCATTCAAAGAAACTACTGAAGAATGGAATAGCTAATTAAATGCATTATTATTGAATGCAGCCTACTGTACAGTTAGTGTGGATGTAGCCTGCAGGGGGAATGTAATATGTTTGTTGTTTGTGTTTGCAACAGCACATTTGGGCACATTTTTTAATTTCCTCTGTAATTATACCTTTCCACAGCTTTGTCAAGAAATATTCTGACATCTCAGTATGAAATCAACTTGGTATTTTGATGATTTACAACTCAATTAGGCCAGTCACAAGATGCAAAAGAAAAGATCAAAAAAATAGACAAGAAAATAAATAAATAGATAAAAACAGGCTTGATTGGCTCTCTCGTCTGAGAGATTCTGTCTGTGCGTGTTTTTAATTTGTTTTGCTGACTCTTTGTTTGTTTGTGTGTGTGTGTGTGTGTGCGCATGTTGCTGCATGCGCACCAGTGCAGTGAGCTCCTTGCCTGCATCAGCGTGTCCTTCAGTGTTTGTATTGACTCTGGTCTCTGAGGAAAAACCTGCACATTCCTCTTCCCTGCCCATGTTTTTTAATTGGAGTGGCTGTAGTGGCACACGCACACACACACACTGTTTGGTGAACATGTGTCTGAGTTTGTGTGTGGAGGTTTCTTTTTGATATAATGTCAGCTGACAAACATTTAATAATTAAATAATTATAGCACAAGACATGAAATGGTCAGTTGTTCTTAATAAAGGGGCAGAGAATATGTTATATACAACAATGGACAAAAGGAGGGAAAATGGAAATGAAGAAACATTCACATTAAACAAGCATTATGCTCCCATCCCTGTTGCTGTGCTGGAAGAATCTTATTTCATATCTCCAAAATACCAGCTTTTCCAGACCTATAAAACACACACCATTATCAGTGATCCTTCAACTGAAGTTTAAACATGAATTTCACCATTGGGTCTGGATTAGTGTTTTTTGCTGGACATGAGTGATATCTTGCATGGAATTTTTAAATCCTGGATAGCAACATATATATGTTGTAATAAGAGAAAAAAATGCAATGTCTCAGCATAGACATAGTATACTGCAATGGTTAGAAACAAAGACAATGACATGACACAGATAACGACACACTTGAGTATTGTGTAAAAGACAGAAAATTATGTGTTTTATGTTTTGATACAATGTCCATGTCACAAAGGAGTAATTTGCCATCAAATGTGTTCATATAACCTGAAAAAGGACCTTGTTATAATGAAAAAACATTATCATTACGACACAGAATTGACCATTTTTGTTGTGGCAGCAATAAGCTACTGTGCATATGAATTTATTTCATGTGATGACATGTCAAAAGATCAAAAAAAGATCACATACTGAATGCACTGAATATACAGAACTCTCTAGATGACATGGGTGTTATCGTTCACGATCTGTTTTATAAAATTTGCATGCATCTCAGTTGGAATAGTAATCAAAAAACACACCTGTAACTTGAGTAACAATATAGAAAGTTATAGTCTTACTCTGCAGCATTCACACTGTGGACACATGCTATATATTTATTTGCTGCAGTGTGTTTGAAGGCCAATATCAACACACACACACACACAAAACTCCAAGAGGTCAGCATTCAGTGACTTTCAATGTATTGCTCCCCAGTAGGTGCAGAATACACCCTGGGCTTACCAAAGTGGTGGAGGCTTCACCTTGTAGGTGTCTGCAATTCCAGAGGCAATCACATCTTAACTAATGTGTGTTTAGGTTGGTGGCAGGTAGAGGCCAAGATGGGTTCATCACCTGTCTCGTGCCTCCATGACACTAAGAAAGTTAATTTCATTTCAAAATGTCCTTGTAAAGTTGGCAGAAAATGACTGAATGAGTATTTCAATAGTAGTCAAAGTGTTTGACTATATGCTGCTGATATTTTTTCTAACACAAAAAGTGTTATGTAAATCTTCCCCATATCCATCTAGATTTTAGGCTGATTTCGAGTGTTTTTAGGGGGCAAACCTTATTCTGTTGGCCATAGAAATTCAAAACTGGAAGCCTGAGTTTACTTACATTCCCTTTACAAAGAAATTTAAATCTCTTTACCCCTCAGTAAAAAGAAAATCAGTGATGGAAGTTTGTTTCCCCACAATCCAAACCCAATCCTAAATCAGTGTGTGTGGATTGACAGCGTGGTCACTCCTAGAATCTGATGAGGCCTGTCATTTCCCTCTGAGTCCTGATGAGGAGTCATCTGCAGAGACACATCATTAGAATATGAAAGAAGAAATAAGGGGTCAAAAGTTTCCTGGATGGCTTTCATACAAAGTTTTCTTGATTGGGACATTTTGTGACTGTCATTTCCTCCCCCAGCTCCCTGTCCCTGTTGACGCTTTGAAGCGTCTCATGATTGTTTGTCGTGTCCGAGGCGGTCCTGGCACCCTCTCTGCTGTTGTCTCAGTGGATAGCAAGCGGCCAAATCAATCCTGAACTGTCAGAGGCGACGTGGTGCAGGTGTGTGAAGGTGGGAGTATGGAGGAGGGTTTGAATTTACATTTATATATGAATGTAGATGCCTGCAGCAGCGCTCCCATCAACATGTTAAGACGTTGACATGCTAATCACAGGGCTAGGGGATGCCACCTGTCCAGTGAGGTGAAGGGAAATGTGGCCAGGACAGACAGACACACACGCACACACACAGGGTACTGTGTATGTTCTGTTCCTTCAGATAACTACCTGCACAAGCCGTCACTCCTCTGACAACACACAATATTATGCAAATAGGTGTCTGTGTGACAGCATTGCTACTGTTGGTGTTGCCCATACGGCCCTGCTGACTGCTGATCAGCTTCCTTGCATACCCTATGTCTGCAGCTTGTCTCTCCCTCTTTGCCTGCATCTGGCTGTCCCAATGCATATTTGTCTCCCCTGTTGTCTGAGATGTCTCTCCATGTCTGAGATGTATCTTCATTATCTTTTTATCTTTTTAGTTATCTTTTATTTACTCAGCAGTGTGATCTCTGACCTATTGGTGCTGCCTCCATGAGTCCTGCCTTCCACTCTTACATATACTGTAGCTATCAGTGAAACCAAACCATCAGCCCAAACTAATAAGACTTGACCCCAGTCTGACCTTTAAACCTTTGAACTTTCAGATGACCTTTAAAAGCACAGAGCCAGTCACAACAATCACAGCTGGAGCAAGTTTTTGTAAAGTTAAAAGAAACCTGAGAAGGGTTTTGATGACTAAAACTCATACCTTTCTAATGGAATATGTCATTATTTAAATTTTGCGCAAGAGACCAGAGACCTCTTTTATGACATGACAATAATTTTTTAATTGAAATTCATGAATAGGTCCTTAAAAGTTTAGAATTGTCTGTCCAGATTGAAATATCTTAACAGCTATTAGATTAATAGCCATGATTGGCCAACAGATAACAGCGTCTGTGTCTGTAGCAAATCTTAAAATGCACTTAATTCCAGTAATAAAATTTTAATATAAAAATCACTTTTTATTTTTTACATTTTATTGATCAATTGGATAATTGAAAAACAAGGTAAAAATGTGATGTTTCATGTCATTGTGACTTTAATTTCAGACCCTCATGTTTTTTATCAGAGTATCAGAGCTGGATATTTATCTGGCAGATACGACAGCTGGTATTATAATAGATGTACAGACAGGAAAAGCTTGTGGAATCAGTATGAACTTCTTCTATCATCCTTATTTTGGATATGATCTACTTTAACGCCACAGTCTACAGCACTGTGGCCCACAGTTGAACCTCACGCTGTACAGACAAGGTGATAGGCTGCAGTGATTACATCTGTCCCTAGAGCAGGGCCAGGAAAATGGCCCTTTTCCTCATTTCTATTATCACATTTGACCTTCCTCATCCTCCCTGGCCTGGTGAAATGAGCATTTAAGGCACACTTATTAAACATAATCTAGTGAAGTTATTAAAACAAGCCAGCTTACTGAGAGATCTGCCACAATTCAATTACCTGTGTAGCTGGAGGGAGAAGCGGCCAGAAAGGGTGACGAGTCTTCTGCTTTCATAGAGCGGGAGGAACGGTGTAGTTAGCGTGGCTTCAATTAACACAATGGGGCTGTGGTGGTAATGAGCTAGCCCACGATTGGTTGAGAAGAGAGTTGCAGGTTGGCGGCTGTCTGCTGTTGGCGCTGAGGGCAGTGCTGGGGCCACGGTGAGCTCATACTTCCTTGTCACTCACTTTCTAGTTAGTTCCTGGATTGTGGCTTTTCCATTAAAGTTGAAGTCAAAGATATGACACTGTCGTTACAGCGCAGTGATGAAAAAAAACTGCAAAGACAATTTTTTTCATTTTTAAGAAGCTCTCTGTTATAAATTACTGTCATTTGCTTGTTTAATTATCTATTATCTCACTTTATGCTATTTTTAGTTTCAGTCTTTCATCATGCTGATCTTGTCATATTAAAATGAGCTTTTCCTTCATCTCATCATATTTGCCTTTCAGCCTCTGTGACTCTTTCTGTGCCCTGATGTAGCTATTTGTGTGTCAGTGTTTTAGTATCTTGTTAACATATCCCCAGTGGCACAGAGTGCATCCTCTAGAGGCCTGGAATTGTGCACAGAAATGTTGAAATTCCATCAAAGCAGAGCTCAGGCTCTCTCAATGTATTATTTTGTGTTCTTGCAATGGCGAGGGCTCAAGAATCTAACTAATTTTCAGAGGAAACAGTAAAGTAAAAGTTGTATGACAAGCAACAACATTCCTGAGACAATAATTTCTGCAGACAAATATAAGGTCCTTTGAATGTGTTTTCAGTGCATTTTGGACTTAGCTATTAAGAAACTTAAAAATTCCCTAAATACAGTGGAGGAACAGGTGAGGTGATGCTATTTATTCCTGGTCTTTCACCCACTACTGCTGAGGCTGCCTGAGACAGACTGTAGCTGTGATTATGGCAATGGCCATTGGACTGGAAGATGCTGTGATTGTGGCTGTAGCCATGGCTGTGCTTTGGTTGTTCTGATTATGGGTGTGACATGTTAGTTTATAATGGGTAAAATGCTAACTGCATGCAGGAGTTGTGTGTGTGTGCAGTGAATGTGCTGACTGAGCATTGTATTCAAGCTATTGTGTTCCTGTGGTGTATTGTTAACGTACCTGTCATATCCAGTTCAAATTTCATGTGGCTTAACGATGTTTTAATGGCTAATATTAATAGGAGCAGTAAAATATAGTCACAGTACAGCAGCCATAGCCATATCATCATAGGTTCAGCCACAAATGCAGCCGTAACCAAAGCAATGACCATATCCACATCCACAGCTTGAAACAGCACAGCCAGGCATCAGCTGAATCTGTGTTCACAGCCAGTGGCTCTATACTGTTGCAACTCACATTTTCAAAAGGAGTTATGAGCATAAATGCATAAGGTAACGTGCCACATCATCTCCCCTTCCTCTAGAATCTGCAGAGCGTGCCCCTAAACCTGCATTGGATTATTACCTGGACCAACACACTAACTGTTCCTATGGACTGGGGGGATGCAAAATATACTGCAAGGGAACACAAAACTTATTTCAAGGTAACTCAAAAATACTTCAGACAAAAAAATCCTCATGGAGACTATTCAGGGGTTCTGTACATTTCTTATGTTATATTGCACACACATTATAACTCAGGATCCAGTTTTGCAGGGAAACCTCTCACATATGCATTAAGTTGCATTATATTAACACTGTAAACATATGGTCATGACATCAAGATTTTTTATTTTTTATTTTTTTTGGTCAATTGTGTCTGTTGTGTCAATTGTGTGACATCTTTCTTTTCATGTATAGTAAATTCTCATCCTCTCAGTCCCTCCTTTCTGTTAGTTCTGCTTTGTTGAATGTAGTCGTGTATGGTGACCCTGAACGCTCATGCAAACAATCACATGCAAATAGACAAAACACAAACAAATGAAGAAAATATCTTCATAAAAACAAAAAACAAAAAGAAATGCATAGCATTTAGGGAAAAGGCTGAAAAATTAGGAAATGCAACCAAACACAGAAATATAAGAGAAGTGTAGCATTTCCACAAATCATTGTCCTTTCAAGACGACATTATGTCTTAGAATATCTTGGGACATTTGTCTGATAGACAGGTATCTCAGTAATATTCTAAACTGTGGTAGCAGACTTCCTCCTCTTTGCCCAAACCCATCCAAACCCTAAACCACACCTTCATAAATCTACAGGTTATGTCACAGATACAATACCCACTGTGACAATAATTTACATTTCAATGGATAACAAAAAACCTGTTGCCATCTTCCACAGTTGTATTACAATGCATCTCTGTCAACTGACTGGCACTTGCCAATGTGTCCACATGCATGTGTCTGCATCTCTATCAATGTGCTGCTGTGTGCGAGTGTATATCTGTTTACCTCTGTTTGTTCCAGTGTCTCCTGCAGCACACAGGGATCTGTGGGTTATCAGTGTAATTGGATCACCTCCCTGTCATCTTGTCCCGGTGTTTGTTGATAGGCCCTGTTTTAATTTGGCCTTTGTCTCTAATCTGTGGTAGCTGGCCCTCACCACAGTAATCCCTCAGATAAGTGACAGACAGATTGGGTATCTAAGGAGCAGCAGCCATGTGCCCTGGCCCTGTTTGTAAGCCTCTGTAAATATGGAGGGGGGGCAGGGGGGCTATTTAATGGGGAAAGCAGAGTAATATGAACGAGAGAGAGATGGATGGAGCTGGGTTTCTGTTAGTAAGCTCAGATACTTCACTGTAAAGTCAAACCAAGGTCAACACAAGGTGTCAGCTAAGGTTAGAGGGGCTCCCAGCAATTTGTAGCTGTTCCTCTGGATGTCACTCTCAGTGAAGATTCCTGCTGAGACGCATTATCTCACCGCTTACATTTCAGACCATTTAATAGCTGTTACATCTGACTCTAAAAAGGAGTGTGATTAGACTCATCTGCTAATTCTTTATGTTTCCACCCATAGTGGATTGCTTTTACATGATTGCAGCATGATTACAAACATTTACTAAGTAGTTTTTCTTTTTTTCTTTTTATGGCAATACTTTTACTCAAAAGCTCCATTCACAGTTCCCTATTAATACTTACATTCAAGAACACTGCAGGAGCTGAGATGGAGCATCATACTTGTATTCTCTGCTGCTCACTACATGTATAATTTCCTCAAAACAAATTCAAAATCACTTCCAGGCCAAGTCAATATCCCAACCAAAGCAAGATACTTCAGACATCTACTTCACTTCTCTTGTTGCTCAACTTTCTTTTGGTATTTTGTAATGTACTTTGTTTTTGCAGTTTTGTCCACTGTAATTATGAACACTTCCTGTGACACACTCGAGAGCTTCCAAACAGAACAGGTAAACAAGTACTTGTAGCTCTGTACCAGTCCAGAGGGTGACATGGTGACGAATATGACATCATGCAGCTGACCGCTGCAGCATCTGGCTATCAGGGTATTAGCATGCAGAGAGGATATGGAGAGACCCTAGGGATACAAGTCAAAGTTTAGTCCTGAGAATCCAGCAACTGTCTGATGCTCCTCTTCAGGAAAAAAGAAAGAAAAGAATCTGTTGTCCAAGGCATGTTTGGAGGGAAGCCTAATTGAATTAGGGCAGAATGAGCACATGTAGGAAGAGTTCACATGCTTCGTAAATGCCTGGAGATCCGTTACTTAGTCTTGGCAGGATCCCCAGCTCTTTTAAGCTGACACTAAAACCACTGAATACACTAGGAAAAGACAGCCATCGAGAATAGAACTCAGCCTCTTTTCCCTCTACTGGGGATCCTAGGTTTATTACTTCGGCACACAAACATGCTTGAAATATATAGTTTTTTGTGTACATCATTTTTGTGGTGACTTAAGCTTTCTCCAGACTTTACATATATGCTCTATGAGTTTTTTATGCTTCACCTTCTCAGTCAATTCATCTACACTCAGTAATGCACACATGCTTTATTATGATTTTGTTTTACTGACAACAAACAAACTAACAAAAAAAATTTTTTTTTGAATTGTCATTATTCACTGCTATGGGCACCACAAAGCAAAATTCTATTCACCTTTATTATAGTGGGATGGAGTGAGAAATTTCAGAGACAGATATCCTAAACCTTGGAAAAACCAATTCAAAAATCAGTTTAAAAGTGGTCACATTGCTGGTGAAGTCCGCACAGCACTGAGTCTGTACTTTCCTTGGGAGCTGACACCTCTGACAGCAGCTTTGTCTTTGCTCTGTTCTTTGAGCTGCAGTCTGGTTCATGCCATCTCCAGGCCTCCTGCTGCACCAGTCCTGTTTGCCCTGTCCTCCCCAGCAGCAGGGCTGGCTAGCCTGTTTGTTTTAATCAGCACTATGTTTGCCAAAGAGCTTACCTCAGGAGATGGGAGTCCTTGTGTGTTCTCCTGTGATGAAGAGAGGACAAGGCCAAGTACAGTATGGCTTTTATTATTGTAACCATGACATCACAAGTCCTCTAACCTTAAGGAAGTACTTATTTTGACCCAAACCACAATCTTTTCCTAAAGCTAACCAAGTAGTTTTAGGCCTAAACCTAGCCATTCCATAAGCTTGAGCACACGTTTTTTGTAAGCCTGACGAAGGTTTGGTACACCTGCAGCAGTCGCTGCACCATTCGCTCCCCTGAAAAGTCTTAGGCCACCACTAGCATTGTTGTTTTATCAGACATCCATACTTATTTTTCATTCTCTTTAAGATGCAAACAGAAAATACAGGAAATATGTGTTACGGTCCCCCTCCTTTTCCCCAGTTCCTGCCCTGGTCTCGTCTTCCCCCTCCCCTTCTGTGTGTGCTCTCTCCACAGAAGTGTGGTGTGGCACCGGCACAGCTGCAGTCAATCAGCCTGTTCTTCCACCCTGGTCTGCTCACTACTCATCACCAGTTTGTTCCATCAGTCTGGTCTGTAACTTTGGCCTCTCAGTTAAACTAGTGAAGTTTTCTGAGCTCTAATCTTACCCATGGTGATGTGAGCTTTTGAGTAAATCTGTGTTTTCCTGTGTCCAGTTCCCTGCCAGTGCCGCAGCCCACTCCTGTGGATCTTCAGCCGACTCAGCCAAAATTCTGGATCTTTCCCCTTCCCGGACTCCTCGCCCCTCTCCCACTCCGCTACCTGTCCTCCAGCCCCGGACTCTTCCCCCCTGCCCATTTTCCCCGTTTACCTGGTTGCTTATTATTGTGTGCTGTAAATCCCCATTTACCTCTGCTATTCCTGGTGTCCTGGTGTCTGACTCGGTGTTGGGGTTCAGTAGCCTACTCAATCCCTAATAATATGTACACAAAAAATAAAAAAATAAACAACGCAATTTTCAGAACAAAATGGCTGCTAAAGGCAAAAGTCAGTATTTAGAGTGACCTACCTTGGCACTGAGCACATCTTTAATTCTTTTGGGGAGGCTGCCTTAACGTTTTCTCATGTAATCTTCTGGTATATTATTCCAAGCTTCTTTCAGCACTTTTCAGAGTTCTTCTTTAGATTTAGGCCCACACTCAAGATGGTGGCGTGCATAGTCGCAGTGACCCAGAGCTCTCTCTGCGATAGCAGCTTTAGTAAGATTATAACCTACACACAAACAGAAATCTTGCATTTGAAGAACTGTTGTCTTGAAGGGGAACCCAGTGACCTTAGATCTATTCCACTGGAGATCACAAATTCAGCGGCACGCACAAAGACCAACAGAGCCACGGAGAGGCAACGTAGGCAGAGATGTGAGAAGAAGCAATAGCAGTCAGTCTGGTGCAGAGACAACGACCTCAACCTCAACACCAAGAAAACAAAGGAAATAATAATTGACTTCAGAAGGAACAAAACACACCACAATGGACTGTGTATCAATGGGGAGGAGATGGAGAGGGTGGCAAGCTTTAAGTTCCTGGGAGTGCACATAGTGAAAGATCTGACCTGGAGCCTGAACACCTATCACACCATTAAAAAAGCCCAGCAGAAGATGTTCTTCCTGAGGACCCTGAAACACAACGGGCTCCCTCAGGAACTTCTGACTCGCTTGTACCGCTGCGCATTTGAGAGCACCTTGACATACTGCTGCACTGTATGGTACTCTAGCTGCACAGCAGTGAAAAAAAAGGACCTGCGGTGGTTTGTCAAGACAGCTGAGAGGATCATCGGCTCCCCTCTACCAAACCTGAGCGACATATACTCACGCCATCTCCTCACATGGGCCACAAACATCAGGAAGGATACCTCACACCCTGGACACTCCCGGTTCACCACCCTTCCCTCAGGCAGACTAAGAACCCCCAGCACACGCACAAACAGAGTTCAGAAGAGCTTCTTTCCTAGACCTGTGGACATATTATCAAATCATAACACATACTGCAAAATCATAACACATACACACACTCCTTCACCCCCTCAGTGCAATATCGGACTCTGTGCAATAACTGCTGTGTTCTACTGTTTTTACCTCTCCTTTAGTTATTATTGAGAGCACGGAATCAATGTGTATGTGAGAGATGTACTGGTGTGAGCATGTGTGTATATGTAATTTTTTTTGTATTTAATCTTTTTTCTTGTATGCTGCTATTTGGAGAAGATTGCTCCAACAGAATTTTGTTGTTTTGCATACATTGACAATAAAGATATATCTATCTATTTTTTTAATCTCTTTCTCTGTCCAGGTGATCTCATACTGCTTCTATATTATTCAAGTCTGGATTCTGTGGAGGAAAGCCCATGACTGTCAGTGTTTTTTCAGCAGTTTTTCTCTCCAAATATGATTTCACTGCACTGACTTGGGATCGTTATCATGCTGAAAAGTAAAACTATGCAATCAGGCACTTTCCAGAAGGAATGGCTTGATGAATTAAAGCCTGTCTATACTTTTAAATGTTAAATTAAAACTTTAAAATTACATGGATTCGTTACTCCATAATACTCTTTTCCACTGATCTTCATTCCAGTCTTTGTGCACTTTTTTAATTAATATATATATATAATATTATAATAACTAATTAGTTTTTTAATACTGCATACACATTTCCTGTATTTTCTGGTTGTATTCTGATAAAGAGACAAAGAAATAATTATATATGTTCATTATAGCATTACTAAAACAAAAAATCTAATGGTGGCCTAAGACTTTTGCACAGTACTGTATATTGTAAAATAGCAATTGAGCATATCTGTGGCATGGTTTTCAGTCTCTTCATCCTGGATTAAGAACAATGTGTAAGTGTTTGTTTTTAAATCGTGCTTTATGTTTCGCCACAATGTGGTCAGCTTGATGACTATCCACTTTTGATGCACTCCACCAGCTCCTTGTATGACAAGGTTCTAAAGGTCTCAGTCTTTCTCACATCAACTAATTCGTACCATGTGCCATGCAAACACCATCTAAAATCTAGTCTATCTAATCTAATCTAAATCTAATCTAAAATCAAGTTCCAAATGCAATTTGCATCCAAATACCTCCTGGATTTCTTCTTTTTTGTATGTCTTTGTACATGATCTTGACAGTCTCTCCTCAAATACATGTTGTCGCACTTGGTTGTACAAACAGAGTCAGAGCTTGGGAGAAAGGTAGAAACACTGCCTTCTTTCAGACCTCTGTATACCTAACCAGTCTGGGTGCAAATTGGGTATGATTGTCAGACTCTATTTTGGAAGGTTACAAAAATTATGCCATCAGATAAGGGGTTTAAGATTTTAAGGTTTAAGGTTTAAATAATCTAACAATCACATTTTGAAGCACAGTGAAGTCTTAACTTCCACAAAAATGTCTCTTTATAATTTATGTCTGTATCTTTGTATTGTGGAAGGTTTTTTGCAGCACACTATTGCTCTTCCTTTGATAGCTCTCATTACATGTCTACTTTTAGCATTCACATGCTCCATGTGTCTCCTCTCTCTTCTTATTTGTTCTCCATTTCTGCACCGTCTGCCAGTGAGATTATCATCAGCCCTCATTTAGCACGTCCACTCCCAGTCAGACATACCATCTTTGGCATCACACCCCTCTGTCAGGATGTTTCTCAATGGCATCACCTCAGCCCACTATCCTTCCAACACCCTCTTTTGTCAGCAGCACAAAGTTGATGTATTTACCCACCATCCCACTGATCTTTTTCACAAACAACCCATGCTAAAGGAGGGAGGGGATGCAGAGATGTCAGCCAGCCAAACAACCAACCAGCAAGCTTGCCAGTCAAACACAGCTCCTTTCCTTCAGTCAGCTGTAAAGCCCATCTGCTGGAGGCAGCATTAGATGCAATATCCAATTCAATCCCTTCCCTCAACTTTCCAGAAAGCTTTTAGCCACATTTTAGCACACAAAAGCTGCTGCTCTGGCCTTTGTAGCTTGAGCCTCTATTTAAAAAGGTGAGGGTGAGGATGCGGGGGGAAGAAATCAATAAAGTGTCCTGGCTCTCAATCTTCTTGGCCTTCAGTGGAGGTGTTTTTTAAGTTGGGAGGGGGAGAAAGGGCAGTGGAAAGAGGTGGGCTGTTTTTGTCATTCATAAGCTTTGCTGACAAATCCTTGACATCATTTGGCGGATTGTATCGATAACTTCTTCCCTGGACTGCAGAGGACAAATCGAAATCATTTGTCTGGCTTTGTTGGTGTGGTGGTGGTGGTGGTGTGGGGTTGCCATGGGCAGCAGAGAGAGAATGACGTCCAGGACAAAGCCAACACTGCCAGCCTCAGTTCGTGACATTGGCAGCTGAAAGCATTTGTACTGCGGAGAAGTTCAGAGGTCACAGCCAGTGAAACAAGGGAGTTGTGTCATTCTCAGCAATTCTTAGTGTCGAAAGAGACCAGACAGCTGCTAGTCTTCACTGATGAACCTCCACTAGGAAGAAACAGATCAGTATTCTTCAGAAAGATTTCCCTCTGGATCTAGTTTACGCTGTGACATGGATCACAACATCAAAAATCAACAAAACCTGTAGGCAAATCAGAAAAAAAATGACATCAATCAGTATGAGTCTTACAACGTTGACTGATATCCATTTTAATCCTAAAATGCATACAAATATGCACTCACACTCATACCCCAAAAACACATTTATCTCTCATAAATATGCCCACTCACACAGATCTGTATTCATGTATTCTTAGTGGGGGCTGTTCCAGAGGGGAGAAAAGAACTTGCTTTTCCTGCCTGCTGTTTTGACAGTTGTGGGCTTGAGCGTCAAATGGCAAATCTCTTAATCTGCCCATATTAATAAGAAAAACATGAGACTTTCTGGTATTGTCACTCACATTCCCATCTGCACTGATATTAATGCAAAAGGAAATAGCAAAATACTACAGAGGTATTAACATTACATAATTTAAAAGAAAGGATTGTGGCAACATAAATGCTTCTCTAGTGACAACTGGATCCAAATTGGTATGAGCTTTGGTGTTTGGCTTTTAAAGTGTGTACGTGGGCTTTCTGTTTTTGGAACAGGAATGAGACAGTGCTAATGGCAGTGTGTCATCTATTTGGTTGTATGCAAAAGGCAGATTAACTTAATTACTTTGATCCATTTTTTAGTGAGTTGTAGAGTTGTTAAAGGTCAAAAAAGGTCTGAAAGGTCTGTCTGGACAGTGCCCTATCAACCTTCATCACTTGTTTTTGTTTGGTTTTTTTTTTTTGTTTGTTTGTTTGTTTTTTGGTCTGCTTTTTTGATGCCAGTTAGATCTCTTCAGAGCCTGAGAAAATATACATACATTTTCAGTCACTGTCTCACTTCCATCCCCTTCAAGAACTCTTTTGTTTTGCCCCAAAATATTGTTCACACTTTACATCATACCACTGAATTATTCATATTATAGCTGACCCCTTGATAAGTCCCACATTTTATCATAATAAGACTTTGACTTGCTGAGGAGAGGTTCTGTTTTTGAGAGCCGACAAAATGGGAGGGCCCTTTTATCTTCAAACACCTACTGATTATGTCTTAGTGCCCAAATTCTAAGAAGTGTTATCCATGTGGTCACAGAGGAGAGAGAAAATATCATAAAGGTTGTCAGAGTCTTATTTCATGTTTTTTTGTGACTACCCACAATGTCACTTTAACAGTTCTTGTGAAGGTGGACCATCTAGATTTGAAACATCTGCCTAACCATTCTTATTTCTAAAAATGTATTGTTGCAATGTCTGTAATTCCTAGAGCTCAGCAAAAATTGTAGTGAATAAAATGTTATAACTGATAGAAAAGAACAACTCTGCAGGAGACCCAGATTGTCATATGCCGGAATTTTCCTTTCAGAACAGTGAGGAAGTTACAGTATGAGTGGCAGGGACACTTTGGGCAAGGTCAGAGGTAGTGGGAGTGAAGGGGGGAGCATCAGAGGAGTCTGCTCACCCTTCCCCCACCCCATTGTTGTGCCCCCTATCCTCTTGTGCATCCAACTTCAATTCCACTTCAATTTTTATCAACCTTCTGCTCGCCTCTCAAGGAGATAGGATTCAAACCCTGACACGCATTAGCCCCCCAGATTGACTTGATACTGCCACACCCAGGGGACACTCCACAAAAAAGGAGACCCACTTTTTTTTTCTCCTCCTTTCCCTCCTTTCACTCCAGCCTGTTTCCAATCTCTCTCACTCTTGCTTTTTGGTTTATGAGTCCTTCCGTTTCTTATCCTCTCCTCCTCTTCTTCCTCACTCAGTTCTATCTCCACCCCTCGCTTGTCCATCCTCCACCTCATCTTGTTTTTCCCAATGCGTGCCTCCTTGTCAGTCAGCTGTCTGTGTGACATTCCACCTCCTCCTTCAGCGTGATGGACAGGCGCCACCGGGTTCTGATGGAGTAATTTGCTTACGAAAACAGGCTGGCTTCAAAAAGAAAAAAAAAAGGAAAAAAAGGACAGACAGCAGCATAGCCAAGTGATTGCATTAAGAACAGGGATGAGAGAGAGAAAAGTGTGTGTTGGGGGATCAAGGGGAGAGGGGAGGGTTTTCTATTTCCATTCATCACCATAGACAGTTTCTTTTTTCTCTTACCCTGACATTTTTGACATAGAAGTCATCTGTAGAAACCAGAGCCGGGTCAGAGGATGCGCTCAAGATATAAATACCACAGAAAATCTTTACAAACTATTATACTCTAATTCTTACTTTTTTGTGAGTTTTATTTTTCTTCTCTGTTTTTTTTATGTTTTTCAAAAAAAATTTAGGTCTGGTGGCCCGAGTGGATATTAAATCCTCACCTTTTGTAATGTTAGTGAGCCATATAATCTGCTAAGATATTTTCCAAACCATGTTCAATTATAATTTATTTTCATTAAAGTACACATGCAGCTCATATGAGGTTGATACTGGTTATTATTACAATGACGTTATAACATTTTGTAAAACATACACAGGACCATACATAAGATTTATATTGATAATATGGTCAACTGGATCATGTTGGAGTTTTTAATTTGCACAGTTTTCAGCATAAACTGTTCATTTAATAGGAACACCTGCTTATTCATGCAATTATCCAGTAATCCAATCATGTGGCAGTAATGCAGTGCATAAAATCATGCAGATACAGATGAGGAGATTCAGTTAATGTTCATATAAAACATAAAAAGAAATGGGATCTCAGTAACTTTTGGGTGTCAGACAGGCTGATTTGAATATTTCTGAAACTGATGGTCTCCTTTTCACAAACAATAGTCTAGAGTTTACTCAGAATTGTGTGATTGATAGACACACATTTCAACAAGCTCAGTCCTTTTCTTTAGGGACAGGTCAGTGGTCAGCGTATCCCTCAGGTGCTCTTAAGTTTGCTTTGACACACGTAAAAGAGGCACTGAGGTCTCTGTGGAGACTAATCAATGCAGTGACCCCTAGGCTCCTGTCACTAAAATTAAATCAACAAATGATAAAACTTAAATACCTAATTAAGTAATAATTTAACATAATTTGAATATGAAATATTTTTATATTTGACTTCTGGAAACAGTTTTTCTTCTTTCATTTAAGTGGCACTGATATGAGCAAGGCCTTATTACCATCACTATTTTCTGCATAATATATTTCTGCACTGACCATAATGTTTTATCTCCTAAGGAGAGCAAACATTCTGTCAAACCATCTGTACATTTATTTGATAAGAACACATGCATATAATGTGGGAACATCCAGTTAAGGTTTACATACAGTGGTGACAAAACCCACAGTGGTGATCAAACAAGGAGCAGCCATCCCATACATGAGAGTTATAAATGAGTATCCCCAGTATTGATATGCATGCACACACGCATACATACAGAAAGCAGTGAGAAAGCTTGTGTGGCTGTCCGGCCTGCTGGTGATTCCTCACAGATAGTATTGATCTGAGACACAGGCCTCATTCATTACAGGCTGACTTGCAGCAGATGAGCTGAGGCTTAATGCTGAGCAGGGCCTTTCTCTGTCATCTGGAAAACCACAAGGGTAAATTGTATAAGCCATGCATAAGTAAATGTGAAGGTGGGCTGTATGTCTTACTCAGCAACGTTACATAACATGCAACATTTCCTCGGTGCAGCAGGGACACTGTTTGTCCAGAAATGATTATGTGATCATAAATAATGATGCAGTTGGTTTTCTGTATTGTATGTAATGTTTCTGACACTAGAACACAGAATAGCTTCAGAAAGTATAGAAATCAATTCACACTTACTTAAATGCTCCCAATAGACAATGCAACTTCAGTATGGAAAACTTTGGGAACATTTCAGATATATTTTTGGATGCGTATATCTACTCCACTTTCCAGAGTCTGGTCTTAACCAAACAGGCAAGTAAATATATAACTTTAACCAAAATGTTTAACTTTGCAGTAACTTCACAAAAACAATCAGAATCAAATTAAATATGCACAGTAACAAGGTTGTTCTTTGACAAACGTGAACAAAAGTGAATTTCATTGAATTACACTTCCTTATATTTTTGGATGTAATGTTTGGATTGTATAACAATCTCTGGCATTTCAGTTGCTAATTACAGTTAAATCAAAGTTTTTGCAACAAATATATTATTGTCAGCCTTCCACCATTACCCTTACCTTTAATTACAAATGATTTCCCTCTTTTTGCACAAGCAGAACAGGACTGTGAAGGAATATCTCTCTGAGGCACAGATCATTGAAATAAATAAATGTCCAGCAGGGACATAGCAACATCAGCATTTATTTGGAGTGGTGTTTGTGTCCACCCCATGAATTAAAGTCCAGTATTCATTCTCTCTTAACTCTGGTTGGTCTCTACCAACTCCTGAGGAAAATATCTCAGCCAACTTTGAGGGCAAGTGACACTGAATCAATCAAGCTCCTACCACACTTGGAACATTCTCTGGAAAACCTGTTCTGTAGGCACATCAAGCCCCATCTGCGATTTGCTCTGCATCCCCTCCACTGTGTCAAGACAGTGACCCTTCATCTTTTTTTGGTAAGAGGAAGATATCCTAGTGAGCCAAATCTGGTGAGTAGAGAGTCACGATTGTGTTTGTGTCGCAAAAAACAAGTGCATTTTCAACTCAAACGCATCAGAATGGTGCAGTAAAACTCTGTTGACAGTCTGGCCCTAGGGGATGGTTATGGTCCACATGAAGAAAATGACAAGCATGCTCTTGGGTGTACTCCTGACCTGACACTCCTTCTACGACCTTGGAGATTGTGGGTTCTTCCATTGCGAAGACTGCTTCTTGGTCTCTGGGTTGCAGCCGTAGACCCAACTCACTGGTGATGATACATGACATGACGGTTGGGTCGTGTTGACGGAGACCCTGACAGACTTGTAGTTTCACTGTAGAGCAGAAACACAACCATGTCTGTGTGCTGAACTTTTTGATCATACCTTGTATTGTTTTTATTCTACTTAAAACAGCAACAACAGCAACAAAGCTCATTGTATGTACACTTCACCAACATTTCCCAAGTAGTTTCTGTGGAAACTGGTGGTGAAACTGTTTTTATCTATGGTTTTATTTTATGAGCATTTCATGCTTTGTAGTCAACTTTAGTTTAGTCATTTCCATGATTTTACAGATGCAGAATTATGACTATTTGCAAAATCAGAATTCTGCAAAGTTCTCACTTTACTCTCAGGATTAAACTCTGAATTCTGAGTTTTTTGTCCTAATTTTGAGACCCCAAATAAATCCTACAGCTAAAATAAAATAAAAAAATAGAAAAAGAAAAGTGTATTTTTGACCATTCCAACACAGAGTTAGTTGAAGCATGATTCTGGCCGTCTGTGATCAGAGCTGGTTGAAATCCTCTCTCTGACAGACAATGCTGTCTTTCTGTCCTGGCCCAGCAGATTCTGCCTCATACATGCAGCCGTATTTCCCCAGAGAGTCTGTCACATTCCTGTTTCCACAGTGCAACATGCTGCCATTTTCAACAGGGGCCTCAGGTCACAAAGAGAAGCGCTCCAATTGCCTCTGCAAAACCTGCACAGCTGCGATTTGGCCTTTCGATGCTTCATTTTTTCCTCTCTACGTTTTACTCTTAGTTCCTGGGCTGCAGGAAAAGAATGACTCCTGCTTAACGATAAAATCAATGTCATTTTGAAGCAGGAGCGGGAGGGAGGAGATGAAGGTCTAGAGACAAGAGAAGGAAAGGGGAAGGTGAAAGGGGGGAGACTGAGGAGGTGAGTATATTACTGAGCTGGCAAATGTGCCCTCATGCCAGGGAGTCAATTTGAGTGAAGCCGTGCGATGTGACATCATTTACTCAGAAATCCCTAATTTGTCAGCATTAATATTTCAGCCCCAGCATCGCCTGTCACAGTGTGCCAGAGATGACTGATCAATCTATAAAACGGCCACAGCTAATTTATTGAATATTTATGTGCAATGTCATGTGCAGGAGAGCAGCAGAATTTATTCCACTGTGCTCTGCTCTTATGCAGAGGAACTTCTCTAAAAATCAAATTTTAGCTTCACAGAGAATGTGAGAAATCTGTATTGTTGCTATATGATATTTAACACTGAAGACAAATATGCTCTCTCTGTTGTCAAATTAAAAATTAACAGTTGATGCATCACTTCCATGCCCATTCGAAGTTGAAACTGTTGTAAGCCTCACCTGTGTGCATGCATCAGTGCAACAACTTTTATATATTTCCCGGTTAGGCAGATGATTGGCTGTATCAGGGAGGGGACAGGAGGTGTCCTACAATTGCCATCTTTGGCGTTATGACTGTTAAAGATTCTCTAAGTGGCCCTCCCTTATAACGTCTCTGTGTAGAATGTGTACACAGTGTAAATAAATGTAAATAGAGTAGAATTTTTAGTGCTCATTAAGGATGTTCCACACGGCTCTGTTTTAGGTCCATTTCTTTTTACAGTCTCTCTCAATCAATAAAACTACATTATCTTTAACTAACTGCAATACACATTTGTATGCTGATAATGCAATATTATATTGTAGTGGTGACTCTGCTTAGCTAGCTGAGGAAAATCTGAAATAGTCCTTAAAAATACCTACCTTGGTATTTGGATTAATGACAGACTTGTGTTTATACATCTTATAGACAAGCTTGTCAGGATTTTATAACTTATTTTGTAGAGAAATAAAACTAACTTTCCTTTTCTCTGCAGGAAAAGGATAGTTGAAGTTATTTTTCTCTCTACTCTAGATTTTGGTGATGTGATATACAGGCATGTCTCTGCTTCCACTCTTAAATCCTTGGATGCTGTTTACCACTCTGCCCTTAGGTTTATCACTGGTGATGCTGACAGTACTCACCATTGCGTCCTGTATGAAAACGCTGGGTGGTCTTCCCTGCCTCACAGATGTGATAGGCATTTTTATCTGTTTATTTTATGAAGCTCTTTTTGGGAAGCTCCCTTTTCATATTACTTATATGTTAGACTGGTACTCTGGACCATACCAAAGCCAGTCAAGACAAGCCTGCTTTTAGTTTCGATGCTCCAACTACCTGGAACTCTCTACAAAGTACCTAAATAGTTTATATTCAGATAGTGAAGTGATTTGTCCTTTGTATCTATTTCTTGAATTTAATTAATTTACAATTTTTTGCTTGCATCACCTTTGGGTAGGGCTGGACTGGGACATGTTGGCCAAGACCAGCCCACCACCATCAGTCACACACCACCAATCACTACCTGTGCCACTCCCTAAAAATACTGAAGCTGTACAATGAGTAAAATGGAATTAAGGAAGAGAGAGAAAATATGATTAATATCTTCGAGTAGACACGGTGTACGATTGAGCAGATGTTCAGTGTTTTCCAGACAAAGTAGAATAAACTGCAACTCGCAAAGTCAAAAAGGATGCAGGTGAATTCCTTGTATGAATAGTAGTTAACAAAATAATGGGATTCTCCAAATAAAACATCGTATCAGCCTCATCAAGAAAAAGTTTTAGCACACCGGGGAAAGCATAAGAGAGTTTCTAGCCGCTAGCAAATGTTTACCAGTTATCTTAGTGTGCGCAATGTATTAGCTAGACACCTTACACAATAACATTGATGCTATAACTAGCTAGCAAGCACACCACACCCACATCCATAAAAGCAGCAAGCTAGCCAAGCTGCCTGAATGGCCTGTCTATTTTCTTCATCTTCTTTTTTGTATGCTGCTTTTGCACCTGTCCACCCAGCCTCTAACCTTTTGTGTATTTGGTATCCGTCATTTTAAGTCCCTACAAGGGTCATATCAAGGATTATGGGAATCCTAAGGTTATGAGTCCAACTTCCCCCACCCTCCTGAGAAATTTTTGACATATCACAGAGGAAACTTAATATTTCTGTTTAAAAAATATCACTGGTTCACATTTTATTTTTCATTAACAGTTGTGTTTACCTGATTTACCTGTTTTTTCAAAGCCTTCTCTAGCCCTCTACAAAGGTTTGTAATATGTTCTCTTTTAACAAAAAACATTTCATGTTTTTATATTAAATATATCAGAATCATAAAAAAAAATATGTTTAATGTTCATCTCTTGTCAAATTACTCTTAAAAAAGGTAAAAAAGTAAACCAAAGTTTTCTTGGGGTTTTTTTTCCACCAAAAGTTCAAAATTGTTAAAATTCCAACAATATGTTATATTTTGAAAAAGTGTTCCATATCACAAAGGTGTGAGGATAACAGGGAATTAGCTTCAAATTTTGTTGGTTTCTTGTATCCCATGCTCACACAGTATGTATTAGCTAAAATATCTACAATAATGTGCAGCTCAGTATCATTATTAATCTAATTAATGCAGACTATTCCTTGTTTGTTTAATCATATGTTCAGCTAAACAGTAGACTCCATGCAGCTGAAAATGATGAATCTCAATGCCTAAACAGAAGTAGCACTTACTCTCCTCCAGTAAATGTGAATCCCTGTAATGCCCTTTCCTAATCTGTGTGTGTGACTGTATTTGCAGTTGCCAACACATGACTTCCTGTGTCATTGTCTTATTCCATACATTCCAGTATTATGCCCTCTTTGGGGATAGATTTTTAGCATAACCCACATTGTATGCAATTATTTACTGCCTGGTGATGGAAAAATCCCTCCATTTTCCGCTTTTGTTGGCAGCTGCACTGCACATTTACACAATAGGCATTTAGCACGGACAGCATAATTACGACAGCGCGTCAGAGCTGAAAGTGCTGGGACAGCGCCAAGGCAAAAGCTGCTCAAACCCTCATCCTTCAATGCCGCCCATGAAGATCATTATGAATGAAAATTAGTGCCGGTGGGATGTGGAGGCGACGTGCAAGAAAAACACCACAGCAGAGTGGTGGAAGCACAGCATCCCTGTACGCTGGGACATCTCTTAGCAAATACTACTACAGTGGCGGATACTGGTTGAAGTCATCATTGAAAAACCAGAACTCATGTTTGTCAAGTGTCTCAGAATGCATCCCGAGAATTATACTTAAACTAGAACTATTCCTCAGAATAGAACTGAGAACATCCTACACATGACTTTCATCAAGTAGGATAACTGCTGGTAAGGGGTCTGATGTCACAGTATTACAAGGTTGAAATTGTTATGATGTAATTTTTCAGAGAATGTTGATTTAGAAATCATCAACTTCTCTGCTAAATCACAAAATATTCATACTGCAAAACACTCACTGAATACATATTTCATTTGTTTTCCTACATTATATGAAATTGATGTGGTTTATTTAAATGGTTTTTGTTGTTTGTATTTTGGCAACTCAAAGCACTTCAGGTTACAGTAGGGAGAGACTGTGGTCTTGGTAAAATATTGAGGTTCAACAATGACACAAGACAGGATGTTTTCTATATTTAGTTTCTATATTTAGTCCTAACCTTGCTCTTTCTCTGACTTAAACCAAAGGGATTTTGGTTCCTATACTTAACCGCATGTATGACTGAGGTTAACACTCTAAGTCTTTTGTTTTGTACACCTTCCATCCAATCCAACTTTCTTCCTGCAAGTCTGCAGAATAAGATTGGAGAACTTGGAAGTAGCGTTGCTAGTACACATAATATAGGCAGTGCTTAAATTTCCTTCAGAACACATCAGTCAAAACTATTGATTGGCTTAGAAATTTAATATTTAAAGGGATGGGTTTGTAAGGTTTAGAAAATGGCTGTAACTTAAAAATGCAAAAAACATTTTTTATACTGTTTTGTACTGTATGTCAAGTTTAAATGTTTTACATTACATTTTGTTATCCTTAAAACTCATGATTCTATTACTCAAACTTGTGTAACTGGGTTGGATTTTATTTTCACACATGTAGTGGAAGCGACACACACGTTTATGAGTGAAAGTTTGTTAGTCAAAGTTTGTTAGCCAAAACTGGCTGTTCCCAAATCAGCTCAACCCAAATAATCACTACTGCAAAACTGCAAAGGTTGTGGGGACATTAGTTTCTGCACGGACAACATGTATTCTGTCTAACAACCACTTCTTGCTAGCTTATTCAATGTGTCCTCCAACCATATATAAAGGCAAAGGTGTTTATGCCTGATCTGAATGTCCAAACTTGAAGGTGGAAGTCTGCCATCATAGCCTCCTCCTGCCACCTTCTGTCAGCCTGGCATACCTCTAAGAATTTGGTGTCTTTCATGTTGAACTGTACAAATGCACACCCAGTCTCTCCTTGAAAGCAGTCATGGTGTTGCATGTGGTTGTAAACAGAAGTTATTAAGTGAAGGAAAAGCAAAACCACACACTACCCTGCACACTACCCTGCAGAGCAACTTTCCAAAACATCCCAAAGAGACCATTTAGACACCTCTGGAGGTCTTCTAAATATAGGTCAAGACAGAGGTGATGGGTTCATAGGTTAAGAATATTGATAAAATGATTTTACTAAGCCAACAGTAGCACCAGATATGCATCACTTGGAGAATTTCAGGCTGGCTAGGATGGATTTCTTCCTATGAGATGCTTGTTAAACAGGGTCCTCGATCAAGGTCTTTTCCTAGTGTTCAGTTGGTGAGCCAGCAGGTCAGTAGGTAACCAATCCTACCAGCTTACAATCCAAAGTGCAAATCTCTTTCTTGCACCACAGTTAGCTTTAGTCCCTCCAGTCCCTTCATTATATGAGCACTAATTACAAATTCTTAAACCAGTGCCAGACATTACAATAAGACAGTGCAGTGAGCATATGGCATAATATCCTATTAATGAACACTCTAAATTCAAACTCAGGTCAGCACTATCACGCCGGAGAACGTGTCACTGATCCGATGGAAGCAGGGGGAGGGGGCTGAGAGGGGGTGGAAAAGGAGGAGGAAGTGACCTTCTTCTAAAATGCACAGACTAATTTGGAGGGGGAAAGCAGCCCCCAGGGCCATCTCATTGTTTTACTTGTTTAATTTTTCGCCAGCAATTATTGATATAATATTTTGATGGCAGAGCTGAGGAAGGAGAAGTCATTAAAAAGGACTAAAGAGGGGAGGAGTGATTTTTTTTCCCTCCATTTTGCAATGCCACTTGCTGGTTCTACTCATCTCCTTTTTTTACACTCCTCTTTTTCAGCATTTTTCCTACCTGCCACTCTCCATCTCTCTCCAGGGGGAAAGTCGAGCTATTTGCATTCGCTGTCACAACAGTGTGAGAAACAAGTTGTGGCCGTCTCACTGGCTCAGTCCTCAGCATGCTCTGTGTTTTAATGGGGACTGTCAACTACAAGAGAAATGGGTACCCCCCTCTCTTCTTCCCCTGACCCTCCTTCTTGTGGAAAAAGAGGATACAAATAGACATATTTAGCATGATTGCATGTGCAAGTGATAGATGTTCCTTGTGGCACGTTTCATTTGGATCTGGTTTTTGGAGTTAATCTGCTGAGACCCCTGTCTGAAGTGACACAGGGCCAAATACAGAGAGCAAAAGGATGACAAAGGTGGCAATTTGTTTTTCTGAAATGGAGCTGTGATCAGTCTTTTCTTGGTAAAGGACTGAAAGGCTATCAGCAGCCAAAATGACCTCTTTGCTCTAGCTATATATTTGGAACTGATAAACTGTACAATCCTTTTTATGTGAAATTCATATGGATGTGAAGTCAAAACATCTCTTCTTACCACAGCCCTGATGAGGAGCTTCAGGGGCTCATCAGATTACACATAGGCCTTTCTCCCTACCTCTCCCTAGGGATGGCTCACTCTCAGCAGTCCCCAGAGCTGGACCCCTGCCCCTGGCCCCTGCTGAGCGCTGCAGAGCTGTGTTTGTTTAAAAACCAGACTTAATCCTCTGCAGCAGCTGTCTCAGATCAGGTCCCAGTTCAGCGCTAAGGGAAGCAAGGGGAGGCACATAGGGCTGCAGGTGCAGTCTACAGAGCAGATGTGACAATCACTGAAATAAGGAGGTGCTCAAAATGAAAACGTCAGGTGTGGAGTACTCAAACTAGCTAATACTGTAGGTTGAGAGAAGAAGAAATAAAGTACAGCTGTATATTATGGAACCATTAATTTAGGGCTGATGAATTAACATGTGATCACATCCCCTCTCAGAGTCACACTGAGTTTTGAACCAGAACACAAATGTTGTGCCTCATGGTTCAATACATTCACAAAATATGTAACTATAAATTTAATGGAGAAATAATGAAAAAACAAAACAAAACTAAGATCTTAGAGTTTTTATTTCTTCCCTCTTAGTCTAAATTGCAAAAATATAATATCTTATTTCAAATCTCTTGTTGCCAGCCTACACAATCATTTCTTACAATGCTTTCCTTATTGTAAAGTAAATTATAGCCAAAATGTAAAAATAAAATCTTTCTTGCAGTTATTCTTATCCCACAGACAGCAGTGCAAAATCTAAAAAATATCAAAATCTCTTAAGAAATTGTTTGTTTTTTTTTAAACAAGCAGAGAACCTAAAGGGAAATGTATGATTAAATCAGTGTCCCTATTGCCATTCTCTCAGCCTTCCTCAACTCCTCTTTCACTTTAACCTTCACATCCTCTTAAATGGGAACCACTGATCTGCTAAAGTGTGTACAGGACAGCAGGGTTTTTGTTGCCATTATAAGACTTAGGTGCAGAGCCTAAAACAATGAACTATAATCAGTTTAACCTGCAGGAGTTTCTGAAGGCTGCTGTAACATGTTCTGCTGTGAGTGAATAAATAAATTAATGACAAATAAAAAGGAGTACATAGGATCTCCCAATGTTTTTACAGCAAAAATGAAACGGGGGAAAACGGTCAAATAGTTAAGAATTGTGTTTGTCACAGATGATGAGCTCTGAAAAATATTCAGAGAAAATTATTATGCAAGAGGAATAGGAGTGAGAGGGGGATTGACTTGACTCAGGAGTCACTTTGCCAGCTGACTTCCAACCAAACAAAAACTTTGTGAAGCAGCCGGTGTAAAGAATATAAAAACGGGTTTGGTTCATTTTCTGTACACTTCATAAACTTGCTCTTTTTTGCATTTTCCAGGGCTGAAGGAGTTTTGGAAAAAAACAAATAAAGAGAGAGAGAAAGGCAGTCACCTTTGAATTAGAGGTCAGCCTAGGATGAGCTTTGTAAACCCTCTGCCTGTATGCTAACACATAAGCTAAACCATTTGTCATATGTTTTGTTATATCTCATTCTATTTCTGTTTTGAAGACATCAATTCATTCTCAGGGTGGACATAGAAGTTATATCTTTTTACAGTTTGTTCTGATGAAGCTTGTAGGGGTGATGCAACTTGAAAGGGTGCCTCACAGGGCTGTTAAAGATGGACTGATGAAACTTTAAGATTTTATGAATGGTTGATGTTTGATAGGACCAAGTTACCAAACAACTGGAGCCATTTCTGACTGGGTGACATTATTTCACACAAACAATGGGATCCTAAGAAGTTATGAACCTTTATTAAGTAATAACTGTTCTCACTGTTGCATCACATTGTTCAAAGGCCAATAATTACAGATGTAATTAATAATGACAGAACGATTGAGAAAATTACTGTTGTACATGCAATAATGTCACTTATTTGGAAATTAATTAATTAATTATTTGGAAATTCAATAGTGTTCATGTAAAATGTTCAAAATAAAGATTTTGTACTGCCGGTGGCGATTAGTGTAAAATACACAATTACAGTATCATTCAGCAAATTAGAATGAAAGTACAGTTACTGTAAGGCTATTATACTGTAAAACTTGGTTGCAATAAGGGTATTATACTGTACAATGAAACTGCAGTGAGGGCATCAAACTGTACACATGTACAGCTACTGTAAAGGGGTAGTTACTGGCAATAATGCTGCCAATGAGTTACTGAAAAATAGATAAATAAATGAAATAATGAATAAATAAAATTGAAAAAGCACAGCAAACAAAGCAAAACAACGTATTGCAAAGACCTCACATTACATAACATGGTTGCTTACTGTAGTCTTGGTCGACCGTGACTGACACAGCAGACAATGCTAGGAAATTTGTCTTTGAACACATAATTCTCTCTTTCTGCACTGTATGGCTCATTAGGGAACTTGGACTACTTTTTTAACGTTTCTAACATTTTACAGCCATTTTGCAGACAATTACAACATAGGTTGAGCCAAAGCAGTGGAGTTTAAAACTACATCTTTCTGTTTTGTTTCTGTTCAAGAAACACTGTTCAAAAAAGCTGTGAGGAGAACTTTGAGTAAAGATTTTTAATTCCAATTAATGGTCCATATGATCAAAAGTTCAATTTCTCACTCACTCCCTCTTAAATTGTGCATCTTCTAAAAAATGATGGGACCTGTAGTGCCAAAATTTAAAACATATTCAACCCAAATGAAATTGGGAAAAGAAAAACTACTGGATTTTAAATTACCATGGAAATAAGCCTTTCATTTGGTTTACACTATCAATACATTTTTGATGGCAATGTTCCACCAATTGATTTTTTTCCCCTGATATTCCCATATATAGCTACCTATGCAGTTATTGAATATACACAGGACAACTCACATGCCATTTAGTGAAATTTCTGAAAAGCTAACAGTTACAAAGGGTAATTTTGACAGCATGCTTACAGGTGCGTGTGTGTGTATGTATATGACTTTCCTATACTCTCCTTTTGGACATAAACCAGGGTGTATTGGTATTCTTTCCCAGTTTTGGAGCTCTCTGTATGCACCCAGCAATCACTCATTCATTCAGCTGATAACCACAAATGAACAGAGGGAAAGAAAGGACTGTTCTCTGAGTATGGACTCAACCTGTAACAGCTTGATTAGAGAGAGAAAAAAGGTCATCCTTGTCCAGGAGTAAACTGGATTTATTGTTGTCACGGCTGCCGCGCAACAGTGATAAAAATGACCTCAATAAAGAACAGCACAGCCAATGCAATATGCAAATGATTCCATAAAGACATAAATGAAAAGGGTGGGGGTGGCGATCAGCAGGGTGGGTGAGGATGGGAGCAGTGGGGTCAGATGGAGCAAATGAAGGCCGAATGGCGGATTCAGTAGCTCAGCCCATCACTCTTCATGCTAGCCTTTTATATAGCTGTCCAGCAGCCCCTGCACATGCACCCTCTTCTCCTTCACTGGCCCTCTGGCTCACTGATAACGTAAAGGGCAGTGGCATGTGTGTATGAATGTGTAAGTGCACATACACAGTCTTGGTGTATTTGGCTGTGCAGAATTTGGTAAATTGTGACTGTGAGCACTAAGTAGCAGAATCACTACAGTGGTGGAAAATAATAGTCAACTATACCAATAAAACCTTTGCTCTTAAAAGTTTGATTATACACCTGGACTTGCTGTGGATATTTAACATTTTGCCTGTCAAAACGGTTCTTCAGTTTTGATTGACTGGTGGGAAATCCAGGCATGTCACATCTGTATGGTAGTTCACACATTATATTAATGACTTATATAGGCCTATAACTCATGTAAAAACGTTGTTTTAGGGTGATTATCAAGCTGGAACAGTTTCTTAGTTTAGTTTAGCCCAGTGCAATGACAGTGTTCAGCTTCACAGTGTTTTGGCTTCACAGTGAGGTTCCCAGGTTTGGTGCTATCATGCCAGTACAAAGACCAAAATGAAAAACCTGCACTCACCAATTCAACCCAACCCTGCCAAAGAAAAATGTTGATTTGGCAAGATTTTGAAAAACCCAGAATTTCTTTACTGACTTTCTTTTTTTTCTTTTTAATCCAATGCCAACATTTCTCAAATTCTTGCCTTGTAGAATATATCTCTACGTGGCAGGGTTAAGAAAAGAATGGTTATGGCAAATACACCAAAACACTTGCTTAGGGAAAGTGTGGTTACAATTTATACACTGACAGTCAATGAAAACACATCACCTTGAAAATTTGAAAATATTTTACCATATGTCTTCTAAGAAACTACAAAATGGACTATCACAGAGACAACCCGTCTTTTTTACTCAGTAATGAACAAAAATAAAATGGTAACCCCAGATCAGTCGTCATAACACTGCTCTGTTTTAAAAACATTAAGGTGATGTGTTTTCATTGACTGCAGTAACAGGACCCAAACTTTGGTCCCCTGCATTTAAGTCAGTAAGTAGACATGCTCCGTGGCACGATGCATCGCAATTCAGAAAACGTGACGATACGCAACGTGACGCTGATGATGTGAGCGCTGTGTCCTGAAGTAATCCTTTACACCTCTGTGAGTGATCACACTGTGCGCCATACGCAATTACACTGGTAAAAGAAGAATTAAAGTGAATAGATTTGCACTGCAGTTTTCTTTGACAATGTAACAGTGTCTGGATGCTTCAGGTTCTGTTTAGTCAGACGTCTGTCGATGGCTCGCTTTCCCACTGACCACTAATCAGCTGACTGAGTGAGTCGACTCCTCTATCACTCTTATTCCTTCTGCGTAATTGTTTTTTCTGACAGTTAATATTTTTCAGACTCATCATCTGTAACAGCTGTAATTCTTGGTTGTTTGACAGTTTTACCCTGCATTTCATTTCTGCAGTAAAGACGCCGGCAGTCGCTGTGAACTTGTTGTCAATTGTCATTAATTTATTTCCTCTGTGGCAGCAGAACATGTTACAGCAGCTTCACAAACTCCTTCAGCTTAAACTGTACTAACCAAAGACTTTTAGGGCTGATTAACTCCAAAAACTTGAAAAACTATATATGTGGACCAACAACACTTGCTAGCTTAGCAACATAATTAGGCTAAACAATCCACAACGCAACACTCTAAAATACCGTAGTTACACTAATACTTGTTCCACTCAAAAAGAATATTGGTTGTAATGAATGGAAACGTACCTGTACCTGGGGATAAATAGTGCTGTGTATTATGGCCAATATGGTATCCTCTCTTTTGCACTGTAATCTGCAGAGTACGAGAATAACTGCAAGAAAGGTTTTATTTATTTATTACATTTGAACTAAAATTTAGTTACAAGAAGGAAAACACTGTAAGAAACTGGGTTTTGTGGCAACAAGAGATTTGAGATAAGATATTGTATTTTTGCAGTTCACAGTAAGAAGAAATAAATAAGAATTCTACGATCGTAGTTTTTATTCTTTCTTCATACATCCTTAGATGCATCGTGAGAGTATTGAATCGTGAGCCCTGTATCGAGTATTAAACCGAATCGTGAGTTGATTGAATCGTTACACCCCTACTTGCAACATGCCTATCAGCCAGCTATATCAGCCGCCACTGATATACCCAGTACAGACTGTGATGCATGGACGGTAACTGAGTCATTGATTTGTTTATCAAGTGTCAGTTCCAGCAAGAAATGCCCTTTAAAACCAAGAAATGCTTAAATTTATTGAGTTTTAGAGGTGCTGATAGGCATGTTTTTGAACTTTAGACAGAGCCAGCCTAGCTGTTTCCCCAGATCAAGTCTTTATGCTAAGCTTTAAAAGAAATTTCACATATTGGATAACTGGGCTATCACTCAGGAATGCTTAAACACACCATCAAATAAAGATCCTGAATATAATTTGTTAAAGTTCTCAACATAACACGAGATGATCTGATGCCTTATGATTGCATTTGGCTGAATAATGGAACAAAGTAGTTGGTCGATATCAGAGTGGACAGGGCTACCGGTCATCACCATGTTCTGACACATCTAGCTGATCTGTTGAGGTAAAATCCAACATTTAAAAGCAGCTTCAGCAAGAGTCCTCCATGAAAGAAATAAAGGAAGAACGAATAACCTACATGTTTAATTTGTGTTTTTTTCTGTATTGGTAGCAGTTATTGCACTAGTTTTTTGAATTTAACCTTTTCAACTGGAACTTTGTGAAAATAAAGCCTTTTTAAAACTGGATGTTGGACACCTGGAGAGGATGAGACATTCAGCACTCCACCGTGTGCCGAAACAAAGAGAAACTAAAGAAGATGGAGAAGCCAAGAAACAAAGCGGCAGATAGAAACATACAGTCATAGAGACAGACACTGTAAAACAAAGAGAGGAGGCTACAAATGAAGAGTGCAGCAATGCTGGCGGACATTGGCATCCCTTTAGCTGGCACACTAGCATGCCAAGTTGTAGGATTTACCCTGGAGCCCTTGGGCTTCGCTGTGAAAAGACTCCGTTGGCTTGAGGGGCCCCGTGGCTGGCTGCAGCCAAGGTCCCATTGTCTGGGCCACTGGAGAGAGGGAAATGCCGGATGAATGGGAGGAAAAGAAGAGGAAGACAGAGAGGAGAAGGAAGCAGAGGAGGAGGCCAGAGGCAGAGCAGCAAGTGATTCCAGGGAGCTGGGCCAACATATAGAGAAAGAGGGGCAAGCAGCATGCCGCTGTACACTGTGGACCTCGAAGGAAAACTCCATTCATTCACTAGTACAGACTAATGTACAAAGCTTCTTGACATCTACTTTTCATATATCTGAATGAGGGAGAAGTAACTTTATGTTTGTTGTATGTTTGCTTCATTCAGAGAGAAAACTTGATGACCAATGTCATTACATGCATTTAAAGCCATTCTTTATGATCTGGTTGCTGATCTAGCTCAGAGTTTCTTGACAACTACTCTACATGACTTTTTGTCTGTTCTGTATGGAAGCTCATTTATGTCAGAAAAGACAAAACACATAAATAATATAAAATAAAATGTCATAATTAATAAAAGTATTGATACATAAAATATTGGTAAAAGCTAAAATGTATTATTTCATATTTTACCATCACATATCAACCTCATCTTTTCTGCTCAGTCTGCTCAGTCTGCCACTGGAGTCTGCTACTGGAGTAGCAACAGATCAATAAGAACAATGCACTCATTTGCACAGTAGTGAAAAACAGTGAGACTATTAAGCCTCTCGAATTGTATTTCCGTACACTCATCTGCTGTTACCACCATCCACAGCACAAAAAGTCATCTACCCCTTGGATCATTATTCACCACAATTTCACTGCTCTGGTGCTAACCAACGACCAAGCCTGAAATGACATGCGAAAAACAAAAAATGCGTTGTGATAACAGGTGAAATGACTTTAAAAACATTTGCCAAATGGCCTGACATTTATTAGAGAATTAACGGCAGAATAGAGCATCACTGAGGCAGACAATGCAGAGATGTATAAACAATATAAACTCAACAGTAGAAAAAAGCAAAAACAAAGTTGCAGTGGTTGTTGGTGTTCTCCTACCAATGTAATCAACACAGCTTTTGTGAGGTCCTTTAGCTTTTATTCAACATGCTAATATTGTCAACAAACACACCATAGTTGCAACTCCTTAAAATGATCTGCTATGAACTACCTGTGGTTGGGATAGTCTCAGCCAGCAGAGAAAACCGAGTGACCTTAAACATGTCCAGCAGATGTGTAACTACAGTATCTTACAACTGTGATATGTAACTACTGCAATCTGAGGTAGTTGTGATAATAATGGTAAACTCATAGTGCAAGAGGTACTATCATGTCAGAAAAAATAAAACCTCTAAAAGTCTAAACAAACACCACAGATATATTCAACTTCTTTTTCATTTCTTTTCCCCACCTCTCCTTGGATCTCTGTGGTACTGTACATGTTCATTTCTGAGGCAGTGTGTTATATGCTGTCTGCATTTTGTTGTCAGCAGCTGGTGCATCAGAGCAGAGCTTGCAGGTGTGTACAGACCATAAGTCGACCATGAATGAGAGCTCATCCACCAGAGCTAGGGAAAGCACATGGTCAAGTGGTCAACAAATGAAAATGGAAAATTGCTACCACTTGTTGGACCCGTTCAAGTACATGCAGGCAGGAGAGGTGGTCAGGTCATGATGGATGCCCCGTGTCCCTGTTGTTGTTGATATGATCAAAAAATACCCTCCCCCTCCCCCACCTCATTCACCACCGTAATAGACAACCAGATGTGTGCAGGTGGCCCACAACCACAGAAAATTGTTTGTGTGCAAAATTGCCTTTGGAATGAAACATTTTGTTTATCTGTTGTATGAGTCCAATCATGTTTTTGAGTCCAAGTAGATTGTTAGTGGTTTTTATCAAAATGACAACGATTTTAGCTTGTTTTTCAGTTAAGCAACCAAATAGGGACATGTGCTTCAGAACATGTTCACTGCTGCCCAAGAGGGCCAGCTGGAATTAAATGTACATAAAAGCCAGAGTAGAGCACAATGCTATTACTTCAAGTTCCTTTTAAGAGAGCATAGAACATATACTGTACAATGAAAAGCAGTTAAAGATGGTTTAAACAAGATATCAAAGTTGTTGTTTTTTTGTTTATTTGTTTGTTTTTTTAGATTTTTAATCCAGAAGCAAGTATGATCATATTTTAATTTTAAAAGCCTAAAGCAGTTGTAAGTAGTGAATATGCAGCATCTGTATATAAGTTAAGTCTAGTAAAATGTTTGTGCATCATTTAGCACATAATTTGATTCAAATAGTGTGTAATGTAGGAATACGAAAGCAAATACACCAGAATGGCAATTTAATGAAAACAAATGTTGGATGTGGAAATGCAGATGTAATCATGTGTTTAGAGCACGTCGTTCTCTCTTTATCTATCTGCTTCTCGCTTATGCACACACGCACACACACACACACACACACATACGCACTCAGGTTCTAAGTAGATTGTATTTGCCCAATCTTCTGCATTTTCCACTTCATTTCCATGCTTTTTCAGCTAGAGGCACTCTGCAACCATCACAAACACAATAATCTTAACATTTATGTTACAACACAGTAATAATCAAACTGTATAAATTTGCCACACAAACTACATTATGAAAACCTGTAGACTATGTATATGTGTGAGTGTGTGTGTGTGTGTATAAAACTTGATCCATGTTATCCCCGTGATTTGACAGTGTCCCAAAGAGCTTCCTTTCTTTCTCAGTCTTCAAGTGCCCCCATGAATGTTCAGTGGGGTTGTGGTCGGGTGACTGTCAAGATTCCTTTGTCTTTGGTCTTCAAGTATTTCTTGCAGAGCTTTGAGATGTGTTTGGGGTCATTGTCCTGCTGCAGTATGAGTCCTTCTCCACAAAGATTCAAACCTGACAGTACAGCATGTGTCTCTGAAGAATGGAATGGTAAATTTTGTTGTATCAGAGCAGTAGATTGCACATCTAATTGACAGAGCTTTGATGCCTCTTACAATCAAATGTAGCGACAGCTTATCACACATTAGCAAGAAATGGCAAAGCCAATCTTAGAAGCAATATTGGCTCAGGGAGGCAGGACTCAACAGAGAATGAGATCTGTTAACGGTTTGTGTTTTTGAATTTAGTAGTACTCACACCAATAAGCCACAACATCAAACCACTGACAGGCGAAGTAATAACATTGATCAACTCATCACAATACAATGTTCTGCTGGGAAACCTTGGGTCCTGACATTCACCTGGATGTTACTTGACACTTACCACCCACCCACAACCACTGAATTGAGTGTGGCAGATAGAGGGATGAGTTTTCTGTGCTTGTCTGGCTACTAAGAGACATGTATGAGCCGACCAAGTGGACCAATCACAACTGTTTCGGTCTGTGTCACCATGACGTGCAGTCAAACTTCTAGTGAGGTGCATGTCAGGCTACAGCGTAGATTACAGCATAGGGTCCATGGCAGTGATTCAGCGCAAAAGTACAAATCAATCTGGTAGTTACTGTTATAACAGTAGTAGTGGTGATAATTAGTGTTGCAGTGAAGTCAACAAGCTTTAGGTCTCTTTCACCCAACTTCGTTAAAAACAGTCTTGACTTATTAAGGAGTCATCCAGGATAAAATCCAAGCACAAGTCCAGAACTTGAGAGCCATTAAACTACTAGGTGGTTGTTTCAGTGGTGACGCTGTAATCCTTCTGTGGGTTACATGCAGCCTTTCAGTTTGTAGAGTGTGATCAAAATGCTGCTTCTGCTTTTCAGTCATGTTAGTAATACAGTTTTCAACTAATGCATTTTTTTGCATGAAAAATTAATAGAAACACACTGAATACTGGCAAAAAGTATCAAAAATCTGAAGCTTGACTCTCACAATACCCTGATTAACCTTGACAAACCCACATCAGAGCTTAGTCAGTACTGCGGAAATGCTGACATTATAAAAACTATGATGGTCGAATCTGGTTGTTTGAGGACAAATTAACTAAAAACACCTCAGAAAATTAGGTGGTGCTGCCAATCACACACCACTGTGGTCAGCATTTTATCACAGCAGGATGACACCTTTTGCCCTTCTGTCCTCCCACCAACAGCCTTAAGATAAGATGAACTTATTAATACCATGGGAGGGAAATTTGCATTGTTACAGCAGCAGCAGGGTACAGACGAGGATAGATATCAAGCATAATTGAGAGAGAAAAAATATTTACATCATCAGTGTATTTACATGAGGTTCCATTCTTTTACTGTCTTTTGTTGTCACTCAGATTGTGGAATCACATGTGTGATGTGTAACACAGCAGCCTCCATGTCAGTCGGTGTCTGCCCCGCTATGCCGGCTCTCCCTTTTACACAGACATCGATTTGGCTCTGTGACTACCTCCACTTCCAACTTAAAGGTGGAACAACAATGCCCCCCAGTTCCGTGTTCATAACCTTCATACAGAATGGCGAGGCAGGTTTTTACTCTACCTCACCCTCTGTAAGTCCAAATGAAACTCTTGATAAGTGCCTTGTCCTACATGTAACATATGCATCCACCATGTGTGGCTTAGTCCTGATGCGATCTTTCCAAACTGTATACTGCTGTTATAAGATGCCACAGATGAGTACTCTTGCCCATTTGGAGAAATGTTGTTGCTTCTAACACCAACATGAAAACGGGATAGCTTTCATAATACAGATTTGGTTAATTGTGTAATGTCATTCAGATACCATGTATGTTGATATATGTAAAGGTCTGCACTGTCCACATACTTAACACAAGACCCCATCATGTTGCCTGTTTCAACATGACAGTGCCCCCATGCAGGTTCATAAAGGAACATGTACTGAGAGGGAAGCAAACTGTGAGTTCCTCATAATTTCTAAAGCTTCATTCACAGTGGACTTTACTAGCATTTCTTTGTTTTCACTTGAGAGCTTTGGCTATAGCTTAATCACTCATCTTCTCATTTCCTTTTCATTTGCTGTCTCTTCTCTCTCTTTTCTCACCCTCCCAGGTGAAAATCAGCAATAAATAAGAAAAGATCAAAAATGATTCCTGAGCAGTATCAGGCTTGCCGTGAAGCATCTATGGACAGCATGTAGCAGCTCTTCTTCATTAGCCCAGATATTTCAGGATTATAAAATGGACTGGATTTTATGAGACAAATATACCTTGAGCTGAGTAAATATTGTATACTAAGATAAGATAATCCTTTATTAGTCCCACAATGGGGAAATTTACTATACATGATGCTCTTTAATTTATATATAAATAGAGATAATAGTGAAGCACTGTTATAGCTGAGCGTTTCAAAGCAAGTAAAATATAAGACAGTACATGGTTAATCTAAAGATAACTTTGTTAGAAAGGATACTGTTAAAATCAGATCTTCACAAGATATTTTTAAAACTAAAAAAATAATTGTCAATATATCTGTATATTAAGATATATATTAACTCTTATACTAAATCTAAGATCTAAGATTTAAGCATCCATTGGCTATTTTATTTTATTATCTAAACAATTTTCACTCTCTCTATCATCCTGGACCACAAGTGCACATACAAAGGAGCATGAAGCAACAAGTCCAAAAAAATGAGAGAAGTCTGAATAGCTTTTGGTCATTTCTCATTAGTTCCTGGCACTATCCAGCTCAGGCATGGTGAAGCATGACCCACAGCAGGTTAGGGCAGCCTGGTCCTTCCCAGCTCATAGTCCTCTTTAGGAGATATTGATGATGGTCAGGAGGAGGCTTTGCTAAATGAGCCTCAGCAATGAGCTGGAAAATGACTAATGTTCCCTGGGTGAGCTCAGAGTGGTCGCGCCTGCCTCAACACTGCCTGGCTTGCCCGTTATTTCATAACTAGATGGAGAGCGAACATGTACACATGTATATGCATGTGTGTGTGTACACTTCACTGTCCAATATCTGCTTGATTTAATGTGCATCAAAAATATGACATCAAATAGGAAAATACCAACAAATGAAGTGAAGACAACACAAGGATATTGTGTCAACATTATGTCTTGTTTTTCCATAACCATATAATGGCAGGAATAAGTGAGAAATAGAATAAACTGGATATTAATACAATCTTAATCATAGAGGGGCAGATAACACAAAATGTTTATGGACGCACACACAAAGTTTTGTTCACACCATTTGTTATTGTTGTACCTTCAAATATAACACCTTTTTGTGTTTTTGTTGTTGATGTTTTTTCATTTCCAAGGGCCAACATTGTTTTGTTTTTTTTTCCTTTTCCTTCTCACTTTCTGTTCAGGATAACTATAGTATGGTTAATGTTTGGTAAAAATCATGCCTAAGACAAGTAAACTATGATTAAGATACACCGTAGCTAAGGTATGGCTAGGGCGCAACTATAGCATGGACGGGTGAAGGGACATGAACTTAGCTCTCCTGGACTTGGTACATGCAAATTTCACCTCCTACTCTTGGCCTTGCTACATGAAGGACACACAACTTTTTGTCCTGGCGTTGAACATTGCCAATGGATATGAATCACGATTTACAGAAGTGTCAAATATTGTATGAATATGCTGTATGCAGCTCGTGGTAAATTTTGGGTGACGCAGACCCTTGAATACATGGGCAGATTATGGAACATGTGTCACATCACTGTGCAGCCATGAATAGTCTAATTTGTGTGTAAGTATTTGCAATTTCTACAGAATAAATTAATCCAAACATAAAGATTTGGTTCAACACAACTGTGATGGAATCCACATGAGTCCTCCTGAATCTGAGGTTCAACTGTCATTCACATCCCTCTTCTCAGCACCCTTGGATAATCTTTCAGGACTTAGCAGTATATTAAAGAGAAACTTAGAGCACACACTCTGGTCCCTACATTTGTTTTCATTTTTAACTGAGGGAACTGAACCATGTATCAAATAACCTACTAAATAAATGAAATACACAAATAAAGTTTTTAAAAAAATTTAAAAAAGATTTGACCTACCTATGTTTAGATGATTAATACATATTGTTGAGATGTCCTTGTCAGATGCAATTTCCTTTGTTTTGACAAATCAGTGAGAAATGGAGAACCTAATTAATGAGTTTAGTTAATTTTCTAAACCTCTTGTAAACATTTTGAAAATGTTGTTATGCTTTCATAGAACTTGTCCATTTCATGCTCATCACCAGTCAAAACACTCAAGAGAAGTCATCCACATCAACAGCACTGTATTCCTGTTACTTTATTTGTTGAAATCATATCAGACTCAGTGGTAAGAGAAGAAACACTCCCGGTTAAGTGTTGCCCTCCTCCTGTTTCCTTCCTCTCTCCATCTTCCTCTTTCTCGCACTCTCGCCTCCAATCCACCATTATTAGTGCCTACAATACTCCAGAGGGCAAACAAACTTTCAAAAAATTCCCCATAACCCACCAAGCGTAGCCCATTTTCCTCTCCATGCAATTAACTGCGCCAACATTTACAATAATATGATTACAGACACTTTGGCAAAGTCATGGGGGGAACGCAGGGCATATTAGGTATCAGCAAGGGGTTGATCGTAATGGTCGCGTTTCCTGGAGACTCACATTTTCTTTTGCATGCAATAGTGAGAGCCTCTAAATTCTCCTCAGGCAGTAAAAACCAATGCACTGGAACCATGATAACAAACACAGGCAACCACTTTCTTTCTCATCACTCTCTTATTTTCCTTCTCTTACTTTGGGGCCTAGTTTTTTTCCTTCCTTCTTTCTTTCCTCTGTACCCTTGTTCTTAACTCTCTCCACCTACTCTCACCCCATCCTTCATGCACCCCACAATTAATTAAGTCTTTCACGGCCATGTAATTAGGAACATTAGCAAGTCATAAACTTGCCATGAGTCTTGAAATGATGTGCTGGCCCTTAGCAATTTGTTTGTAATTCCTTTTTCATGAGACAACAACACCATAGGGTCCCATAGATCTTCCTAGGGCCCCCATTGTGCCCCCACCCACCAATCTACCCAAGCCCTGGCTGCTTGCAGCCACGACAGGCATAAGAGGGGTCCTTGTTGGGCTGAGAGGGGGACAACATGATGCCCAGGCTGTCTGGCACCCTTCCTGCTTCTCTCAAAAGACTACTTTGAACAGCCTGACAAAGACTGTTGTCTGTTCAGTGCATGTGTCGCAGGTTTTACATCCATCTTTGAGAAATGCTACTGACAATCTTATTATAAAGTAAATATATTCTAAAATGTATTCTAAAAATGTTATCAATTTGTTTACTGTAAGTGGGAAACAAAGGTAAAACAAGTGAGTAGTATATTGGCATAATTTCTAGGAGACAGGATTGTTCTCATCAACAATATTATTACATTCAGTCACAGTTTGTGCTTCATAAAAACAGCTTCATCTTGTCAATGACTTGTCTTCCTCATGGAGAAAAGATTGGTGACAAACATACTTCATCACAGTTTTATTTAAGGAAATTAAGAAGTTAAAGAACTTAAAGTATCAAAAATTATAATAATTTTAAAGAAACAAGACATTAAAGTATTTTGTTTTCATTAAAAGTGATATGCAGATTGCAGATATACACACTGAGGCAAGGTCAATGATTACAACCCAAGTTTGTGTGCTTGTGTTTCATCCTCTGCTACTTTTTGTCATATATAAAATGTTAAAATATCTTATTCTGCAATATTTTATCATTTTTCCTGTAAAATGTAGCTTAGTGTTATTCCATTTTGGACACTATTGCTCATTTAATTCCATCCCTTTGATGGATTCTGAACCTTCCTCTATAAAGCGTTCTTTAGTCCATAACGATGAAATGAAGTCCTCACCAAATCACGCAGAGGCCTAAACATGTAATTTTCTCCCCTGTGCAGGTTAAATGTGCATATTTATGTGTGTGTGTGTGTGTGTGTGTGTGTATAAGTTTGTCCAGCTCTTTTGTCCATGTTGCTCCACAGAGAGGTTAACGGCATCGATGCTTGTGTGATTCCAGCTCAAGCACTCTCATCAGCAGCCTTTTTCTCTCCTCCGGCTGCACCCTGACCTCCCAATAACCATACACTATTGTTTCTATTTACCATTTGCCAGAGATGGAAGGAAAACTGGAGAAAGAGCGTGGCAGAGAAAAAGAGAGCCGGGGCTTGTATTGATCGGCTTCCACAAGTATTGAAACCAGATATTGATTTTCTTTCTTTTTTTTCAAATGGGAAAAAGTGCATTGTCCGACTGAAGGAGATTTCTATGGGGATTTGGGGAAAGAGGAGTTGAAATGAGCATCCGGTGCACCGTTGTCTCCTGTGGATTGTGTATAGGGCTGTGGTAATTGAATTGAGTGAACGGGGACCTTCTCCAATATGTGCTCTCTTAAGAGTTTTTGGCCTGTCGATGTATCTCAGTAATATTTCAGTTGGAGGAGACTTCAAAAAGCCAGGAAAGTTCTGTGGGAAATATTTAAAACAAGTTCAGCTCTTGATGAGGCGAATGATTGTCATTCTGTGATAGGTTGATTAAAAGATATGAAAACAACACTTCAAATTAAAAATTGGGTTGTGTGGTGACATACTGCTTTGATTCAATCTGAAAAAAAAAATTGTTTTTAAATTTTTTGTTTTGTTTTGTTACAATTTTGCAAGTTGTGAGGTGAGATAAGTTATTTTCCTCAGGGGTTCAAGAGTCAAAATAGTGTTTGTTGTCTGCATAGACAATGAAGCAGACTTCTGAGAACTGAATGGACAGGAAACTCTACTGGTTGAATCATTAGTACAAAAGATAAACTTTTTTTGTTAAGAAAGGGTACAAGACTGGGTCACATTTGGATGAATTGGGTAACTACAGCAAAATGTTTTCATCGCAATTGCAATGAAGTGTTTTGAATTCTTTAAAGCTCTGTTTTGTGCCTCTGACTGGCTGATTTATGTTGTAGTGTTGAAAAACATGGTTTCTCAGAGGCAAAAGTTACTGATTAAAATGGGCCATTGAAAAATTTGAATGCAAATTAAGAGTGGAGAAAAATAAGCCCTTTTAACACAAGGTGGGAATATTGTGCTATTATTCCACCTCACCATTCTGTATGAAGGTTGTGAACACAGAACTGGGGGGCATCGTCGTTCCACCTTTAAGCCTGAAGTGGAGGTAGTCACATAACCAAATCGATGTCCCTGTAAAAGGGAGAGCCTGCATGGTATGCTGCATTACACGTCACACTTCTGATTCCACAATACTGACATGCTGTGAAAAATTACAAACCAGCATCATTATGTCAACTGTGTGGGGTTCAGTCTAAACAAGCAAAGGTGGCATAATCAAGGATCTTTTTTTACACCAATATAGCACAGTCTCTGTGTTAAAGGGGCTATAGATACAAAGCTCCAACCCTATTGTTCAGGAACTTTGTAATCACAAAATTAAACTATTGTGCTTTCCCTACTGTCAGGTTGAAAATGTCAACTGCCAACTTTAATGCTTTTAAAGTAGTTACAAAATGATTCTAATTCATGTGAAAGCTGACAAAGTCCATTTAATGCAACATGCAGTGGAAGGTGTTATTTTCATTGAGATTCATTAAGATTTTTCAAGTATAATAGGAAAGATGCATGAATGACTATTGTGAAAATGGCTTCCAGAAGCTCTCCTGAGAGTTTAAACAGACCTGAAGCACTTATATGGCATCACCAAGAAAAAATTAAACAACAAAACAGCCAAAAGATTTTCAAAGGATCCACAACTACACTATGCAGTTGCTATTATTTCAAAGTGACTTTGAAAGGTGAAATTCTTGTTTTGCAAATCCAAATTGTACAATTCTTATTTAAGGTCATCTGAGAGATTGTATTCCCTTTAAAGTTTAAATCCTGTGAAGAGACTGCTGTCTTGAACCACATGGCAAGACAACCACATCACCATAATACTTCAAAAACTTCTCTTGTTCAATTTTCTCTTCTTACCTTTGACCACCCGAACTTTGTCTTGTGCATTTGCATTGGCATCAGCTTGCATCTCTGTCTTTGTGCACATCTAAACCCTGTTGTGAGTCACCTCCATCGCCACAGCCGGAGCCTCGACTGCCTGCTTCTCATTCAGCCAGCGTCAGCCTGCTCTCCCACTCAATTTGCAATTAAGACCAAATTTAGAGCACTGAAGCCTGAAGGCAGGTGGGTGTCCACACATGGAACATGTTGCCTAGCAACTGAGGGGTGGGGGTGGGGGTACCTGAGCTGTGGGGAAGGAGTGTGAGTTTGTCTCCATGTATCCTGTGTGTGTATCTGGGTTGGACATATGTTGGTATTTGCTCATAATAGACATGTATTAATAATGGGCATCTGACAGTCAACTGTTCCATCCTACTGTCATGAATGTTTTCCTTAACAGAGCTTGTCAATATGTTTCATCATCACCATTTCATCACAGATGTCTCATCAAACAGATGACTTTGGTGTTTGTGCTTTTTGCGTAAAGAATCCCAAGCCACCTCAAAATATTTTAGTACTGAGACTGTTCCATAGAGAGTGTTCCGTAATGATCTGAAAACAGAATAGAATAAGAACAAAAATACCATAGTGTAAATGTTTTGATGGTCAAAGGAACGTTCTACAGTAATAGTCGCCTAAACGTCCCAGAATGTCCCTGAGTCTTCCCTGAAAATCTGCCAAATAATGTCCCCTTCTCACTTATAGAACATCACATCTTGACTGTCTGGGAATGCTGTGACAACAATAAAAGGCAATGTTCTTTACACCAATGAAGACATTGTCAGAACATTTTGGAAATGTACGATTTCTAGCTGGAAAGGTCCTTTAAACATTCCCAGAATATCCTGAATGTTCCCTGAAAGTTCATCAAACAATATCCTCCTACCTTTTAAAGAACTCCAAATCATGATTGTCTGGGAACATTCTGACAATATTGTAAGGCAACATCCTTTACACCAGGGAACTTTATTTTATGACCAACTTAGGTCCACATGAGAACTTGCAGGGGACCATATGAGAACATTCTGCTGAGGTCTCAAATGTCCCAAATGTCCTCTTTGTAACATTGCTATGTGACCATGTGAGTTTAATGTCATATAGGAACTTTAAACTGTCATGCTTTATTAACCTAAAGATTACCTTTTAGGAACATCTCCAGTGTTCTGTATAGGTTCTGTACCTGTTACACAAGTTCCCTAGAACATCTCCTCTTAAGTGGGAAAACAACATTTAGGAAAAAGAACAGAATTCAATACAGAGCAATTAAATTAACTACAGGAGCTATGAAGACCCACATGTGCATCACTAGTGGAAGCTGAGGAAGTCCCACTCAATTAAAGGTATGTCAAGTTGTCAGCTTATTGGATCAGATTACAAGGGAGTGTGGATAGCCACCCAACAAAGTCAGTTACAGTCAGTGTTGGGACTACTCTATGAGGGCAAAGGGTTTGAGTAGAACATAGACCAGCACATCAGTTCAGACTCACTAAATTGGATTAGAATTTGTGACAAAATTCCCTGGATACCTTCAACCCAAGTTAAGACAGTGATACTAGAAAAAGAAAGTTCAATACATTTTTGCAGTTACAGCTAAATGTTTATCAACTCCATGAACCTGTAGATATACTAAAATGTGTACAAATGGTTCAGAATTACTGTAAAATTGTCTCTGTGTAACAGGAAAAATGGGTTACAGATTATAGGCTGATTATTTATCAATATATTCTGTAGAGATGAAGATGTGCTGGTAGCTCACCTGTTATACCATAATGGCTGAGTCCTTGGCCTAGTGACCCAGGTGTGAATCCACCATGTACCATTTCTAGCTGAAATGGTCCCCTAAATGTTCTCTGAAAGTTCACCAAATCACATTACCCTACTCTTTAAAGAAGACATTCTCAGATGTTCTGGGAATGCACAATTTCTAGCTGGGAGAGATTCCTTTTCTTCCAGTTAGATCCATTTTTCCTTTAGTCATTTGTCTCTAGTCAGATATAGTCAGGTATAGATATAGGTACAGTGCAGGTGAAGCTAGTGATCCTATATGTAGATACAGTGATTCACGCTACAGGCACATGTCAGATTGTACTGTATTTTTAAGGAGCTCCCTGGGGTGTCCAATAATGAGAGCTCAAACCAGTCTGCATTTTGGTGCCAGAGTTGAAGATAATGTGCTTATTGTTGCATTGTCAGCTGAGGAGTTCTAAACTCATCTTGATGAAAAGTACACAGTGTGGCTGAGTTCAAATGAGATATATATATATATATATATATATATATATATATATATATATATATATGTGCCAACCTGCTTGGTTGGTACAAAGGTTGAGGTTGACTGATACATCACCCATAGTGATGTTTGGCCATTTTCCACACTTTTTCCACACATTTTTTTTTTTTTTTTTTTTTTTTTTTTCCTCTACTTACATGCCACTTTAGAAGAGACAAACAAATGGCATGTTTTGCATCAGCTTTGAAGCATTCTGCATTTGTTTAACACACATGAATTTCCACAACCACACAGTTAGTGTGATACAATAAGAACATCATACTGGAGCACTTTTTTTTTCCATGTTTACACTGATTTGCTAGTTTGACAAGCTAAGAGGAATGAACTCAATTTTATTTTGATTAATTTAATGTGTGACATCCAATCTAATTTCCTAATCCAAAATTTGTGAAAAGATTCATTCACATTGCACGGGGTATGAGGTAACATTCTTGATCACCATTGCTGAGTAGTTTGATTCCCAGTGGTGGTACAACTTGATTGCACATTCCAAAAATGCTACTGGCTATCTTAGTGGGTGCAAAGTCGGTAAATTCTTTTCATGTTTATCGGCACACTAATAAGTACTACCAATTGGTCATGGCATCAGTATGGAGGGGATTGGAACTTGGGGGAAAAGTATTAACTTTGTGTGCATTATGACCTCCTGATACAGTTCACACAGCTCTCACTCATACTGTAGACTTTCACTCCACTTTCGTTCCTTTTAACTGCTTGTACCCAAATCACACCACTCACACTAATAGAAAGTAAAATCATGACAAATTATGTCAGAATTCAATCATCTTGATCTATTGTTTTTTATAGGTACAGTTTCATTTTTTCCCCTCAAAGAGAGTTTGTGAGTTCAAAATATTGGCAGCACCCCTGCCCAACAATAACCTAGACTTAAACAGTCGGTACACATTATACAGCAGAGCGCTATTCCTCAATCGGTATCATCTTCCATATTTGCATGTGCTTGGATGCTGAGAGTGGCAAATTGACTGAGAAAATAGCCATATTACCACACAGTGGGAGAGGGAGTGTATCATGTGCAGCAAACAAAGGAATACAACAGCAGCAGCTCTCACTCTGAGCAAATGTCTGCTCTCAACTCAGCCGAATCACACACTACTGCATGCATGTGCATGATGGAAGACAATAGCAAGAATAATGTCAAATATTTCTGATGATTTGTGGACTCTGAAACAGGTCATGGCTGAGGAAAAAATGGAGCTCTTATCTGATGTCTATAGTGCCAGACACTCAGTTGGGCTGTTAGATAGGGTTATTCAGCAACTTTTGCATGACCTGCACTGGTCACACTATGTTGAATATCAGTTCATGAAAGTCACAATGAAACAAAAAATGACTTTTACCCTGTAATGTGTTTCTCCTGAACCTTAATATACTCTACATCCCCTTGAATCTTGATTTTTAAGGTCCCCTCTAAAGCAGCTTTGAGTTTGGACAAATTTTTCTTTACTGTATGGAAGTCATATACTAGTATGACAGTGTATCATAATTTCAACAATTCATTTAAATCGAGACTATGTAACCTTTGAACAAAGATAGCAAATTGTGCCCCTTGCAAATGAGAAGTTGACATCATAAGCGATAAAACACATCCTCATCCGTTTCTATACCCAGCAGTTACAATCTCACATGGACTAATATTAGCAAACTTTAGATATTGTGTATGTCTTGACATACCAGGCAATTTCAACTCAGAATTCCAAACTCCTGACGATCATAGGATATAGTATGCTCAGTTTGCATCTGGGACATCATCAGCTCAGCTGAGCTCAGTTTAATACACTTCAACACAACTGTCTCAACTTAAAGGTCCATTAACATGCTTTTCCAGAAGAAAGAAAAAAGATTTTTGCCACTTTCAGCCATGTTTAGTGTGGGATACAGTCAACATATATACCTGTTCAATCTTTTCTTTATCCATCCATTTGCTATATCTGAGGATCATGGGGGGCTTGAGTCAGTCCCAGCTGACATTGGGCAAGAAGTGGGGTACACCCTGAACAAGTCGTCAGTCTATCACAGGACCAACACATCCACATTCACACCTATTTAGAGTCATCAGTTAACCTAACCTGCATGTCTTGGCACTGTAGGAACAGGCCTGGGTTCCCATAGAGAACCCACACAGGCACAGGGAGAACATGCAAACGTGTTCATTTACACTGTGTACGTTTATCAGTCTAAATTGAAGTGTGGGATGATTTCTACATATAAGGATCTGCAGAGGCAACGCTGCTGTAAAATGCCAAGAATGTTGATAAAATTCTATGGGATGATACCATAGGTTGATCATCTTGGTATCTATCTGGATAGCTGCAGAGATCTTCTCTAAAATTTTTCTCTAAAATCTTCTCTAAAATTTACTCCACTCCAAAAAATTTCAAATAGGCATTATTTTTGATAAATAATCCACATATTTAAAATTAAATTGCTAAGTCAGCTCCCTGGGTGTCCTCAATAAAATGGGAAGAACAAGAATATTTCATTTGGGCTGTATTTGTGGAATTGGAACAGTACATCTACACGAGAATACTGTTTGTTGATTTCAGCCCAGCATTTAATACAATCTACCCCATTAAACTGATCAGCAAACTTAACACTCTGGGCTTGAGTAACACACTCTACAATTGTAGATTTTATTGGACTTCCTAACAAACAGACCCCACACAGTTTGGACTGGCAGTCACATCTCTTGCACTCCAGTGCTCAACACAGGTGCCCTGCACATTTGTGTACTCAGCCTCCTCCTGTTCACACTGTACACCCATGACTGACATGGGTGAGACATGGAGAGGACTCGTGAAGTTTGAGAATGGCAACACCATCATTGGTTGGATTACACACAATATTGTCATCATATAGAGAGGAAATCATCTTGCAGTGTGGTGCACAGAGACCAAACCAAGGAGGAAAAACCAAGGAGCTGATTTGAGGAAAAAAAGCCAGCAAAGATACACACACCCCTATCTATCTCAGTGGAGGTGAGGTGGAGCAGGTGAACACTTTAAGGTTAAGGGAATCAACATCACAGAGAACCTGTAATGGTCATCACATATCTCCACCCTGGTAAAGAAAGTTCAGAAACAAGGTAACTTAGGAGGGATAAATTCTTCTTAATAACTTTTACAGATGAGCAACAGAATGCATCCTTCCTGGAGACATCACAAACTGGCATGGGATGTTCATGGCCCAGACCCGACAGGCTCTGCAGCAAGTGATTCCAACCACCCCTAACATCATGGGTAACCGTTTACCAAGCTTCAGTAATATGGGTGAGGGGAGGTGCCTGAGCAAAAGGATACTAAAAGAAAGTACACAAAAACAATTCATCCTGCTGCTGTACCACCAGACTTTAGAGCAGTTTCTGTCTGCAGGCTGTGAGACTACTGAATTAAAAATTAAAAGTTTATCTTGATGACTTGATTGTTTATTCATCCATTTATATAACTCCAAGAAAATACAAAGCTAAGATGTTGATGTTAGGCTAAGAACAGACTATGTTAGCCTGTTGGACAAGGTTATTGTCAGTGGGTAGCAGTGTGGACACAGGCGCAGACACGAGGCAGAAGCAGAGTATACAAAAAAACAAGGTCCTTTATTCAAGCGGGGTCGGTACACGGGTAGGCAGAAAGAGAAAGCAACGGTACAAGAGGGCTAAGCTGAGGCAAGGTCAAAAATACAGGCAAGGGTCAAAAAACTATGGCTGCGAGAGAAAAGTCTTCGTAGTAAAGGCTGGTAGGTCTGGCAGAGGCACAAGACGAACTGGCAGGGAGTGCAGGGAGACACAGACACTAAATACACAGGGGCAGGGCAGACAATGAGACACAGGTGAACCACATTAGGGCAGGGTAGGTAATCACCAGGAGGAGGGAGCACAGAAGGAAGGGGAAGACAAGACACCTGAAACAAGAGGGAGGTCAGTGATAACAAAATAAAACAGGAAATAAAACAAACACAACAGAACTACAAAACAAAAGCCCTGGCTCAGAACTGACACCCTGACAGTTATATGGTTGTCTAAACCAACAAATATGTCTCATATTCTCTTGAAAAGGTAACATTCCATAACTTTGGAGACAAATACAAAACAGCTTTTATCACCTTATCATGATTAAAGGAAAAAAATACATTTGTTCATTAAGTAATAGCAGTACTAGCAATATAATTATTTTTCTTTACAACAAAAAAAGCAAGATTTTATTTTCCTTGAGAAGGGGATCTGAATGTGCCATTATCCAGCAAATACCACTTGTGGTTATTGTTACCACTGTTCCATAAGACCATAAGTGGCAAAGTCTTCTTACACTCAGTGAAGTATTCTCAGGCATAATGTTCTCATGGGTGTAAATATTCCCTTGTAGTTGAAAGTGAACAATTTTGGTTCCTAACATCTCTCTGGTACTGAAAGTTGCATAACTTTATGTGTACTTTTTTTGAAAGTAAAAGTACATTTACTGAACTCTCATTCATATATGATAATACTAATGAAAAGCTTGGACAAAAGCATGGGTAGAGCACGCAGGCATGCTGGTGGTGCAACAGCACCTAAGTTGATGCGACTTCTAAAATAATACTACATGTCTACAATAGACAGAGTCACACAATTTCATGCAGGCAGTCCAGTGGCGCTCATATACCTAGCACCATCTCATTAGCAACTGCTATCCTCAGTCTTACATTGGGAAATGATTGCACAGTTCAGCACCACTGACAGCGCTCAGAGTACATTGGAACTTCAAAAAATAAGCATTGGGTGCTAGAACCTACAGTAAAGCTCCCATGTTCCTGATGAAATCATGATAACTGGGTTCTCATTCTCTACACAAGAAATGCCTCATAAAAACTGCTGTATTTGAAGGGTGACATGGGATAAGAGATTTAGTTTGCATCTCCAGCCTGCTTGATATTTTGGTTACATAAAACACTAATTTCACAAATTGAACTGCACACTATATTTTCTGGATCAGGGATTTGCTTTCACATTGACCTCAGTCTGACTCAGTGGATCCATGTCTAAACAGATTTTTGTTTACACTGGTATATTTTTGCTCTCCTTATACATTTATTAAATTTAAGTCCATTGCAGTATTTTTAAGCATGCCAATTTTACACAATTCAGTTTGGTTTGGGCTGTACAAGGATATGAAAAGGACAATGTGAGCGATGTTTACTCCATCCAATGGTCATTCAGACATTGACTTGTGGAAGTCATATGCTTGATGTACTTATTCATCCACCATGACCTCCTCCTTACCCATGACTTCTCGATGTGGAATAAGAACGTTCCTACCCCCAAAGGAAGGCACCCAGGGGGCATCCTGACCAGATGCCCAAACCACCTCAACTGGCTTCTTTTGACGCAAAGGAGCAGTGGCTCTACTCCGAGCTCCCTCTGGATGTCAGTGCTCCTCACCCTGTCTCTAAAGCTGAGCCCAGACACCCTGCAGAGGAAACTTATTTCAGCCGACGGTTTCCGCGATCTCGTTCTTTTCCATCACTACCCAGATTTCATGACCATAGGTGAGGGTTAGAATATAGATTGACTGGTAAATTAAGAGCTTTGCTTTGCCAGCTGAGCTCCCTCTTCACCACAACGGCCCAGTACAGCATCCGCAGTAATGCACCAATCTACCTGTCAATCTCTTGCTCCATTGTACCTTCACTCACTCCAAAATCAGATTCTTTGGGCTGATGAAACCAAGATTGTTAGAATTGGTTGTCCTTCTGGAAGTTTCCACTCCACGCAGGATCTCTCAGCCAGAGTGACCATCAGGTTCCTGGTCACATCACTTCTTCTTCCCCGATTGCATTGATATGCATTTTCAGCAGTGAAACCTTATTTAGATAGGTGCATGCCCTTCCATATCATATCCAATCCATTGAATTTACCATAGGTGGATTCCTGTCAAGGTGTAGAAACATCTCATGATCAAGAGAAATAGGAGGAACCTGAGCTAAATTTCAAGAGTCTTAGCAAAGGGTCAATATGATATTTCTGTTTTCCCTTTTGAATAAATTTACAAATAAATCTAAAATTCAGTTTTTGTATTGACATTATGGGATGTCATTATGGGGTACTGAGTTTATATGTCATAGTTTAATAACTGCTGATGTGGAAGACTGTTAATTGTACTGTTAATTCTGTTACTTGATTTTTTTTTTCTTTAAAGTACTATTGTGCTACATTCTTAAGCAGCAATGAAACAGTTTCTGTTAGAAAATCAGTGTGTTCTCATTGTGTGTTTGTAAGCTGTAGATAATTTTTGCTTGAGTGCTTGGTACTAAATGTAAATGTGTTTTTAAATAGAAGACATTTTGATGAAGGGGTTGCAAGATAAATCTGAATGGATGCAAAATTATTAATAACTGATAACTGAGGAAATAAGAGACCATATTTCTACATGTTTACATTTTCTTAATTTTTTCAACTTTTGCCTTTTTAAAAATTTTAAATACTCTATATTATTGCCTTTTAATGCCTCCAAAAACCGTCCAAAAACGATGTAGTCGTGGCTACATCATCTTGTAAGGGGGAGTGGAGGCAAAAATTGACCCAACAGCTGACTTGCAAGTTTTCAATTACCTGAAATATAAATACCACAAAAGCATGTTACAAACTGTCTGCATAATCACAGAAAAAGTTGAACTGCACATGTGTGTAATGGGAGCTGTTTAACACATTTCTTTCTAACTTAGGTCACAAATGTCTCAATCGCCCTTTCTATATTATTTCAAATGTGCAGTTTGTGGTTTGATATAGCCTAATATTGAAAAATCCTGAATTTACAGGGGAGACTCCAGAAATTTTGGTGGACAGCCAGACTCCAAATTCACTCACCAAACAGATTTTATATAATCAAATAAATGAGTTCATAGTGCTTTACAAAGTGTAGAGTGAATAAAAGTAAAAAAGCACCTGGCAGTTTGATCTTTCACAATGTGCTGCTATAAGTCTGCTGAAAAAAAAAAACAGTATTTGGTTTTGGTGAAGAAAGAATGAAACATACAAGGGAACAGCAAGCACAGTCCCTGACCCTGTGACCACTGTGCTTATCTGATGGTCATGGAAACAGACTCTGATCAAAGTGGGGTAATCACATACTGGATGTTTAGATCCTGTGACCCACTGCCTTAAGTATTCACACTGACCAGGAAGTGTTGATTAGAATTCCTCCTTTACAGAGATACCCCACTTCCTATCTGCTGTTTACTCATTCGCTACTTACTCTTCTGTTTTTATTCCCGAGAAGGACAGGAGTGTGTGTGTGTGTGTGTGTGTGTGTGTGGGGAGCAGAGGGGGCATGTGTATTACAAAAGTCCTCAATTTCACACATGCTTAATCTTAAGTGAGTTTGGCGTGAAGGGATTTGTGGAGGAGTGTGTGTGTGTGTTGGGGGGTAAGGTAGGAAATGAGGGAGGAGGGGGAGAATTGTTTAATGGAGTGACAGAAGGAACTTTGGTCTGCTGTCCGCTCTGTTTCCACTTTTTCTACTTTAGTTGTCTCTCTGTCTCTCATGGTTTTCATCTTTGCCCATTTTCTTTGGTGTGTTCAGTCAGGCCTCTCTCATCAAGATTTGTTATTGCAACAACTGTTGTCAGAGTTTGGGGTACACATCAGGTGAACATGCACCTTTAATGAATGGGCACCAGGCCAGTGAGGATAAGTTGTATTTGTTACAGTATACAATATAACTGAGAACATACCTATGCAATATCACTAAAATACTAAATTATTCAAAATTGTACCATCTTGCAATAAATGTATTATTTTTCATTTGAAATGTAGTGTATTTGACCTTATTATAAAATCTAATAGTCTTGTAATTATATATCATATAATTAAAAACAAACAGGTAAGATAAACTACATAAAAGATATGGACCCCAAAACATCTCAGTCCAACAAAAGTAAGTTTACCTGTGACCACTGCAACAACTTTGATTCAAGGCTAATTGCATGGACATGGTTATAAAAGAAGCAGTCTTCTTAGTTTGGGCCTGGGTTGTGTCTGACTGTCTGAACAAAAAACAGATTGGAAACCAAGACCATTGGTAGGTTATTGAACAAGAGCTGGAAAACAGTTGTCAGGAAGTATTGGAGGAGCCATACTTCCAATAACAGAAGGTGCAGTGATCATCCTTGAAAAATGGCACCATGCACAGGTCACTCTTTACACAACCTTGCATTTTTAAAACAGATGGGTAAGTGCCTCTGACTTGGCAGAAGGATTCTGACTGAACAGACAGTGTGCCATTGTATGAAGCAGGAAGATGGAATACAACAAGAAAATCATTGCTCTCAAAACTGCACAAAAATACAGGTTAAACTTTACCAAAGAACATGAGAAGCAGCCTGATGAATTTTGGCAGTACAGATGAAACCAAAATAAAATGTTGTATTAGCTGGTGTCCATCATATTTGGTGTGGACCTGGTCAGGACTAACATAGTGAAAGCATGGTGCTGACCATTCAGTGTGGAGGTTTGAGTGTGCTGACATGGGCTGCATGAGTGCAAAAGGTGTAGGGGAGGTAATAGATAGTAATAGTAACAATGATCCCAAACATCATCACAAATCACACAAGTTTTTAAGAGGAAAAATGTGAAAACTATGATCCAAGTATGTCCCCTGACCTAATGTTTTAAAACAGAAGGTAGAGCGAAAGAACCACTCCCGATACTTTAATGTGGACTTTTCACTATAGTTAAATTGTATTTCATGGTGTTTATGGTGTACCCAATTTTGTTGTATACAAGAATTGTTCACTCTCACCATGACTGCTATAACTAGCTGCTGCCAAAGCAATAATCCTACTTATTCCAAACAAAACATCTTTTGACCTGGAAAACCAGGTCAATAAACCAATATTAAAAATAATAAGATAATAAGATTATGCCTCAAGGTGGTCCACAACTGCCACCCATCTCCTCTACTGTTATGTACACATTGTCTGCAACAACTTCTGTATAAATGCTCTAGTAGTTCTCTTGTCCTTGTACGATTTGTCTATAGCGCTACATGAGGACAGTTCTCGAAGTCAGCAAAATCAGGTAAAGTTGTAATGTGGTTTCTTTGGTAAACATTTTTATAATACCAGCATGTCACCATTGTACAGCACAAGTTTTGCTTTCTACTGTCTTTACAAAATTATGTTTGCTCTCTCATTGCTGAAACATTTCAACCACAAACAGAGCATGCACCAGGTCTACACACAAGCTGCAATTACAAAATTGTGAAGGTTTGTAGATGTGAGTTTGTGTTTATGATGCGCTGGGCCTCAGTGCCTCTGAGTATTACAGAATCACAAAGAAAAATGAGAACAAAAGTAGAAAAAAAACAAGGAAATAAGAGAGAAGCACACCAGGGGGAATAACATATATGTCCAGTGACACAACAATGTCACAATTAGGTCGATTTTGAATTGTTGAATTGTCAAATGTATTACTTTGATATTGGCTATGTTAAAGCCACACATTCTTGCAACTTCTAATTTTAGATTTAAAGCACTCAGAAAGCTTCCACTTTGTTTAGAATAGCAGAGCTCAAGTGCGGGTGATAAAATGAATGGTGGCTAAATTCCATCAAGCTGTTTCAGTTGCAGGGTCCTGGTATTGTACATGCTGGCTAACTGTCATGGCTTACTGGAATACATGACTAAAACAGAGACATACGTTAATGTTATTAAAACATGTGCTTTTAAAGTCAAAATGTTGTTGTTGTTCTGTTGTGAAAAATGTTCATTATTCTTTTTTCCACTGCTATGCTCATAAACAATATGTTTTCGATAACAGACAGATTAAACACAGGCTTATTATTAGGTTGCTGTTGTTAAATTGTTGTGACTTTTCCTGTAAAAGGTGGACTGCATGGCAGTGCCATAGCACTTGTATGCAAGAACCACATTTACTGTATCTGACATCATGCTGTGGAGACTCTAGCCTACCTGAGGAACAGGCAAAAGTTCTTAATGAAACACATCACAACAAAGATTTTTCACATGTGCTCTCTGTGTGTACTGGTCTGACCAACAGATAACTATGGTGGCTGAGGAGTATGGGAGCAAGAGGAAAGGTCAGGCAGGAGTGTGAGAGAGGAAGTGTTTAGATAGATCACTAAGCAATCTGATGGACTGGGCTGTGAAGCATTTAGTGTGGGAATAACCTGAAACTCACTATAACCCCCACACATCCCCCTCCCACACCCAATGAACCATCTCTGTACAGCATGCTGAATGTTGGGATGTGGGGGCTGACTCCTGGGAATTGTTGAAAAGATTTGCATGTTGTTTGTGTGTGTGTGTGTGTCTTTGTTGTGCGCCTTTAACTTCACCTGCAGATTATCACTATCACTATCTGCCTAGGTAAAACAAAAATACCCCCTTCTTAAAATGCTGACATACACACACATACACAAACACAAAGTGTTTTCTTCCTCGCTCTCCAATATGAATGTACGGCCCCTTTGAAGGAATGTGTTACTGTAGTTTTGCTCTGCACCAGGAAGTACAGAAAATAGCATTGAGTTTTGTCTGTGTGGCTGTTAAGTTCTTCTGTGACTTGTAACAAACATAAAAACTTGCTATTTATGTTAGCCTGTCTGTGGGATTTTCAATGTCAGGTTATTGTCATGCTAATAGAAATTGAATACAAAGCTGTTGTTGCCATCTATTGTTCAGTTGTGCACAGTCAGTTTTTATGTACTTTTGACTTTGTATTTGTTAAAAAAAAAGTCTGACAATTTGTAATGCACTTTCTATTTTTGCAGTTTCTATTTCCTCAAGATAGAGACCACACACCACACTAGAATAATGAACAAACATCATATTAATCATTTAGTTGTTCTTAGAAATGTATCAATACAATTGTCAAAAATGTATAAGCTGCATCATTAAAACCAAAATGGCTTATTCACGTATCCATCTATGTGCCAATAAGCTTTTGTGACACAGTGTTCTGAAAGTGAAGTTAATATTTTGGCATAGTTGCCACTAGAAGACAGTTCAGGTGATCACGAAAATCATATCTGACATTCACTCAGTAAACCAGAGTTTGCATCCTGGCTAAAGACCTGCAGTTACACTGTTGTGCAGGAATATTTAGTACAATTGCTTGAAAGTGCCACACCCCACCAAGAGAAAGATATACCTTTGCCATGGTTGCACCACACTTGTGCCACAGCATAGCACGTGTTACAGTATGATGTCAGAAGGGGGCACTCAGCTTTTATACAGCTTTGCACAAATAAACCTACCACAGCACTGTGTGCACTTTGCTTCAGATTTTAGATGTTCAGTAAATGACCAAACAAAAAGGGAAGATGTTGGAGAAAAACTATATACCTACACAATTCCACAAACTACTCCTTTACCGCAGCCATTGTTATAGTCATTAGTAATGTTTGTTTTGTCCTCCCTGAAATTAAATGTTTAAATTTTGCTTAATATGATTTTCTTCAGAAACTTTTCAGAAGTGCAGATCTAGTCAATATTAGATCACAGCACAACGTCTTCTCTCTGCATTTCAGGTTGTCTAGTCTGAAAAAGAAAACTTGTACATCTCAAACCAGTGGACGAACCATGCTCAGTCTGAATGGAACCTCCAGAGAAATATGGCTAGACTCTGTCTGTGGTATAAATTCAATTAACAAACAATTATCCATATTTGATTAAGGTTTTCATTTGTCAGAGCACTTCTAACTTTTAAGTAATTCTAATTCTAATTCTAATTCTAATATTTAAGTACTGGACACGATGAGATAATTTATTCTTTAAATAATTGTTTTTATGTTTTTTTTTTTGTGATTTGTGCTACTTAAAAGCCCTCTATAATTCAATAATTGCCCTTAATTAAAAATGCGTTAACCTCATAAATGTCAATTATCACTGAGGGGAGGGTCCTTTAAAAAATTATGGTGGTTTGGGTGGATCTGGCAAAATCATCTTGTGTGAGAAGACTAGTGAAAACATGGTGAGACAACCCTCAGCAGAGCCCTGCACACTTTGACGGCTCTGCCTGGTTAGAAAGCGAGATGCTCGGGATAAGATAGGGCCCAGCGATAAGATAAGGCAAGTCTTTTCAAAGTGATTTCGTGCACAAGCTATGTGCTGTATTCAATTTAGATGGTAAGATATGCATGAAATAAATTGGATTTGGAGGGTGAAGATAATACATTTCTACATTCGCTGTTATTTTGAGAGCGATTTCCACGCTTGAAATTGGTTCAATTTGTTTATCCTGGCTCTGTGGCTTGTAAAATGACGAGGTAAGAATTTGGATGATGCACTCTGGTTGGCTGGTTAAGTCTGGACTGATGGTTAAGGAAATATAACTGTGGTACAGGAAGCTTAGATGATTTTGAAGTAGGGTTTAGCAGCCAAGGCTGGGGGTACAATCCCTCTATACCCCCAATTCTAGCCAATATAATATGCAAAGTATGCTCACAATGCCAATGTAAAAACTGAAGAGGGAACTGTTAATTATGCTATACAGTATTATTTAAAGGTACATTGCATGACTTACTGTACCATCTAATAGCACCCCCAATCTCTAAATCAAAATCTATGTTTAAAATGTCAAATGAAGAGAGCTTATTTTTAATATTACTATGTGACAACTTGCGTAAGGCTATTTAAAGCCATTATGTGCTAATTTTATGTGAATATATATTTTAAATTACTATGATAAGTCCAGACTTATGTAAGATAGGCCTTCATTCTGCGTTGCATTACACTAGCATAGACCTTAGAATTTTACTTTAGTTACTTTCCCAATTAACTGAACCTTCAAACTCATATTCCATCATATTTTAGCAAGAAGCCTCCCTGTCTGTTCCTCCATGTTTATCTGTTTTCGTGATAAATTCAGGATCATACATTTTTGCAGCACTAATCTTGCCAGTACAAAGAGCCAGAGCCAGAGCCACATCCACTTTGACATACTCCAAGAAAAATAAAGTTTTTATTTGCTGTGGGGTTTTTTTTCCAGTTGGTTGTCACTGTTGAGCTACTGTCAATAAAATTCAAATACATGTGCAAATGTTTCACTTCATCATGAGCAGCAGTGGTGAGTATGATATAACTGTGTTGTTGGACACATGGAATTAATGCAGTGGAAGTGTGCATTATTTTACAATAATGTATTCTCCATGCACTAAAGATGTATAGCCTTCAGGCTATTATTATTATTCTTATTTTGTGATTATGATGATGATTATTATTATAAGAAGCTATCATTTGAGACATTTTCTTCAATATTGGTATTTATTTGAGTAGGATAATGAAGTTAAATACAATAAAGTAAATTGTCAGTTCAAATCACAAAAAATAAACAATAAAAAATGTGGTATTGAAACCATATGGGTAGTTTCAGTTTGATGTGCCCCACATTGAAGATCCATGTCAAGTACAATGGTGTAGAAATGAACTCCACTTGTGCTGCTCAAGCATAATATAATTTTACAGAACAATCAATATATGTGAATTTTTGTGGTTAGGTCTAATTTTGGATTACAATTAGAATGTTTGTATCTCTAGCAATACAATATACAACATTAGAGATAGACCGATATGTTTTTTTCAGGGCCGATACTGATTATTAGTAGTCAAGGAGACCGATAACTGATATTTGGAGCCGATATTCATTTGCTGTAAAAGTGAAAATATTGGCGTCAAAATTTTGAATAATACAAACTCCAACACTTTGTTTAAATGCCTTTAAGCATATGTTTATTAAACAGCTTTTCAGATTTGCAATATGTTAAAGGAAAAGGAAATTAAAACTTAAACAAATATATAGCTCCCTAAAGTTTTCTACAGTAAATAAAATTTTCCAAAATTTCAATATAACTGAAATGTTATTTTATCTTTCACTTATCTTTGCTACCGTTATCGTGCGTGTAACCAATCAGATGGTGCCGTGGGTGGGACAATGCTGGAGACAGAGTAGTGACTGCAGACAGAGAGGCATCAGAGCCAAAATAACCCAGTTTTAAATTGATCTCTTATCAGCAGTTGGATTTTTAAAAAAGGCAGACGCCGATATGCGTCAAAATGCCGAAAATATCGGCACCAATAATCGGCCCGGCCAATAATTCGTCTATCCCTATACAACATGCTATATATTTTCTTCTTGTATCAGCCCACAAATATGATACATACACAATCTTTCACAACCTATCCTCCATTGCCAGACCTAATGAAGAATTCCAGTTGCCAGGCTAGGCGGGCGATGCTCGGACAGTGGGGATTTTTCATCCTGTAATGTTGGCACGGGTCATTAATTGTGCCTTGCCATGAGACCAGTGGGCTTGTCATTTGGGTATGGAACCTCTATACGTCTCCTAAACCCCACCCCACTATGACACGCATACACACACACACACACATATTCACACAAACACGTCTCTCTGCTCATCCTCTGGGTGTGTCAGGGCCTGGGTGGTCTGGACACCCACCCATGCACCATGTAGGATGGACTGACCCACTTATTGTCACTAACTGATGACCCATCCTCCAGGGTTTAAACATTCATGCTAGCTGATGTGTTCATGGAGAAGACAGGACGATATGTCATCTTTATCTAACTTGGTCAGGATTAATATTTGACTGTATGGACCGAATGTTTGGTGCCATTTACTTGGGAAGTGGGTTCCTGTGTGAATACATACGATAGATTGATCATTTTGGACTTTCCCTTCAATAAGATTTTAGACACATCAGTAAGTCAAGTCTAAGAAATCCATGCATGATTCATTTATTTATTTTATTTTATTGTTTTATTTTATTGTTTGGCCTTATCACATAGTTTTAAGTGCCTGGAACAGAAGGTTGTAATCTAACATTTACACAAACAGTTTGCCTAGCCAACAAAGAGCCTGAGTTTTTCAGCATTCTTTCCCCTTGTCATTTTTTAACTCGCTGGCACAGTAATACACTAAACTGACTCTCTCTACACAATAATGCCATAGAAGAGGAAAAAAGCATAGGATATCCTATCTACTTCAAATTTAAAGAATACAACTTATTACTTAATGTAGAATAGAACAACTTTATTGTCTGTCACAATGCAACAGAAATTCCTCTTTGACACAGCTCGAGAGAAAGAGAATTTTCATCAGTTCATCAAGACTTACAAATGTAAATATTATAAAAGGTTTTGTGCACTGAAAAAATATGCTTGTATCTGAACACCTGTGCACTAAATTCACATTTGTACATTTCTGTGCACAAATTCACTCCCTCATGTACAAAACTGGTGCTGTGGCACAAATCTTCATTTGCACATTTGTGGAATTTAATTTGTGCATTTGTCAGTTTCATCCTGTGGATGAAAACATGCACAGTTGTTTTGTTGATAGTTATTTTTTGGACTTTTTTGCAAAGTAAAGTAAAAGTAAATGTTCTCAAATATGAATTGCTTTGTTTCACAAACACAAAATCTGTGCTTATAGCACAGATCTTCATCTGCATGTGTCAGTGTCATCTTGTTGATGAAAATCTTGTTACACACGTAAATCTTTTTGCACTGTTTTCCCATGGGTAGGAGAAAAAAATCCATGTGTCAGCCAATCACAGAGCAGTAAGAGTTAACCTTTGATCATTCAATGTAAACAAGTGCCAAATGGAGCCATGTAAAGCTAGTGGAACCTCCTGTCAACATCATAGCTAATGTACAGGTGAGTTAAAAAATGATACATACATTTTGGACTTTTACTGCGTTACAAGGACTTTTACTATAATGATGAAATAATATTTGAGCTATGTGTAATTTGATTGAAGAGGACAGTTAAGTCTTGCATACTGTAATCACTGTAAGTTTAGTGAAAGAAGAGAAGAGAATATTTGGGGGACAACCACTACAATATCAAATTTTTAATGGCAGGCCAATATTGGCCTGATGAATCAGTTTGTCATTTCACTTAATTCACCAGTAAGCCCAAACGAACTAGCCTAAATACAGGTTACGGGATGAAATGTTTGGTCATCATTCATCAGTGTACTAGATGTTGCTCAGTGACTTGAGTGAATTTATAGTTATTTAGATTAATTTAAGATAGAATTTGCTGCTTTTGTAAGCATGTTTTCAGTATTTGATGGTAGCACATTTTAATATACTTTAAGCATTATTCCTGTCATTATTGATTATTGATAGATTATTATTAATGCTTGATTATTAGTTGTAATCAACTATATCACTGTATTTCAAAATGCATTAATAACATTGAGTAAATTATTGATCAGATTGATCAGAAATTAATTGTGACACTTTGGACTTTGATAGATATGTAATACGTATGCATTTCCTATATATCTCTATCTATATCTACATATACATCTCTCTCTCTCTCTCTCTCTCTCTCTGTGTGTGTACATTGAAACAACTACTTTTCAACGTAATTCATTTCAAGGGCTCATATATGGCAAGCATAACCCAGTAGGTATATGTGTATGACAGCGCTAAAATGCTAAAAATGATTTTTACACATTCTGCCATCAATACTGACATCTTATCACTACCTCACAGTGTGCCCTAAACAAAGCCTTTATTTGTCTCTTTTTTGAGGGCAGAAAGAATTCCCAAGTAAAGGAAATGGGCTCTTAGTTTCTTCAGCATTAGGGAGGAGGACAAAGAAAGCAAGCGAGACAATCAGCAGAGACCGCTATGAACAATTTCAGCCTTATTTATTGGTTTTGGGGATTTCCACGGCTAATGTGCTGTGAAATGCAGCAATGGACATGGAGATAATTTCCTGAACAAAACCTCCAGTAATTAGTGTGTGGCCAGATTCTGGAGAGCATCCCCTGGTAGAACTCCACTGGCTTTGGCTCAAGGCTGGCACAGGAACAGGCGCCAAAGCACCAGCTACTTTTATGCTACCCTTCTCTCCTTAAGATCTTGCTTCACCTCCACATCATCCTCACCCCTTCTTCTCTTTGTCATTTCCTTTTGCCTCATCTCTTCCCAGTCACAGTAAGTGATGTCTGCCAACTTCTTGTTAACAAATTTCTGATCCATAGGCAATATTTAATTTGCAAATAATATGCTCCATGCCTGAAGGCCAACAGTCCTGTTTCTCCACCATGAAATCATTTGGTAGTGAAGATGGGGCTAGATAGATTTCAATTTTCACAGTGAAACAACATGGTGGAATTTAACAATACAGATAGATGGATTCAATCACACTCAAACCCTTAAACCCGACCTTAAGGGATCAGTTCACCAAAATTCTGAAAAACACATTTTATTTGTTAATTCATGGTTGTGTCTAACCATACAAGTAGTTTTACTTTTATTTTACTTCATTTGTTTTAAGATATTTGTCTCTGAAATCTGTGCCTCTGTTCCAGTGAAATGGAGATGAATGGAATGTTGTTTGTGGCACTCACTGCACTGACAAATTACATTTTAAAAATTCTATGCAACACCTCTTTCCATAAAAAACATCCCTATTGCTGTGGATAATCCACAGACCTCACTGTAAATATTTTTTATGGGAACTATTTCTTCAGAAAGTAAATCCAGGCAGCTGTTTTCAGTGTAAAAAAGCATACAAAAAAGATTTTTGGAAGTTTGGTATATTTTTTTTAGTTAGTTTATAGTTTTTTTGTTTTTTTTCCTCCATTCCACTGTAGCTTTTAGCAGAGGATGCTGTTTTCTTTAAAAAAAAAATTGTTGTGATGGATGTTCAATCAATTTGTTTAAAACTTGAATGATCGTGTGGCTGCACATAGTTTTTGCCTCATCCTGCTTTTTAGCACAGTTTTTCCAGATCTTAGCAATTAAGTTGGTAAGTAAAATGTCACTATTACTCAGAGGAACAACGGCCAAATCTAAAAAAAAAAAGAGAGAAGAAGAAGTAGTGCTTCCATTGAATGTGTTCCAATGGAATCACAGCTAGTTGATTAGATGGAGAGAGATGATGGGAGAGTGAATATGCTACTGTTTGGTTGGTTGGGGGAGGGGACAGTGTAAAACAGGGCAGGGAGGTATCTATGAACATCTGCAAACTGCCTTGGTGGAGGCCAGCTCTCCGCTTCCTCCTCAAGCTCTCCGTCCCTACTGTGGCCAATTAAGTGAATTTCAGCAGAAGATCATTTTATTAGTATTTGCCCACAGCCGCAGAACACAGCGATAAATTCTTCCTTCGAGCACTCTGGAAAACAAATTGGCACATTAACTGGTGAATGACTAGAAGAGGCTCTCCTGCCCATGCCTCCAGGGCTGGCCGGGGGATTTGCAAGTGTGCCGATTCAGAGGCAATCTCTCTGCTTTATCATTCAGCATGACAGTATGGGGCTGGAGTGCAGGACTCAGATGGGGGCGACCAATGCCAGATGTCAGCCATTAGCTCTTTCTCTCTGTCTCTCCTCTCTCTACATGCACAAATACATACACACGCCCTCCAACATTGACTCCCTCTGTTCCCTTTGGCAAGCCCAAGCTGTTTGCTTTTGTGGCCTGACGAGCCCTCTCTATTTATCTGTTATTACACTGGAATTGTCAGATCCAAAAACCAGGGAACCTGTGGTGTGTGCCAGCACTGTTGGCTGAAGGTCAGCGTCTACTGCCGCTCTTCTCCTCTCGGACCCCTCCTTTCATTCACTCTCACTTCTTCCTTCTATCGATCAACTTCTACCTGACATGAGGAAACCACACAACCTGTCTGTCTGTGTGTATACTGTGTGTGTGTATACACACCATATTCCTGCTCCATTTGCATTAGCTTCTAACTCAGTTTTTGCCGCCCACCATCCTGCCTGGCTACATGCCTCTCTTCTCCACCACTGCATCAGAGAGGCTTTCAGCAGTGCTAATGAGGATTAGCATGTTTGTGTTGTTTATATGTGTGTCACCCTAATCCTTTTAGCAATAAGCTGTTTTGCAGGAAGTAGGAGTAATTTATGCATGGCACGTGTTTCATTGGATTGTACATTGGCAGAATGGACATTACATGCAGACTGGTGTGCGTATGTTTTTTGGCAGTCCCATCAGGTTTTAATAATCAAAACAAATAAATGTTAAAAATATCACTGACTGATACCACAGGTGGTCTCTGTATAGTATAACCACAGAAGTGAAGGTTTTGCATAAAATGTAGAGGCAAATGTTGGAATGGTTTTGCCATAATTATGTCTTTTGATGAGCTTGATGCTGTTCTCTGGTCTTGTTTCCCAAACCATCCACTTGTTGTGGAACTTTGTAGTGTAGGATGGTGTCTTGAATGAAAACTACTCTTTATCAGAACTGGGGTTTTATTTTTGTGTCTCTGGCCCTCAATTTTGTTCTCCTAATTGCTGAATCATGGTAACATTGTTACAAATAGATTCAACAATTTATACAGTTTAACTAAACCTTGAACTGAAAATGAGCACACCTGAAATATTGCTAATAATTCCCTTCCTGTTGCTAATAATGTTGCTAATAATTCCATATATATGTATGTGCACACATTATATATATGTATGTGTGTGTGTGTGTGTGTGTGTGTGTGTATGTATATATATAAGGAGAGAGAGAGAGCTAGATCGACATTTTATGTATTTTGCTTTATGTTTATTAAATATCTGTATGTTCCTTTGTATTAGCACATTACAGACAGTGTGAAAAATGTATATCTTGCCCCACAACCATCTAAGTGACCAGCACATTCAACTCTTGCTAGACAAGTTTTAAAGGTAATGTTTAATGCTAAGTGTCAATTATCTATGGACTTGAGATTTGGTCATAAAAAAGGCCCTTCTCATGGTCCTGGAAGACACTGGGGTATTGAAGTTCTGCAGGCCAGTCAGTGAGTCCTGGTGGTTGCTAAAGGAACGATGCCAGGCCTGGGCTGTGGGCCCTTACAGTGTCAAGCCCTGTCAGTCAGTGCATGCTGCTGCTCCCAGGGCTTTCATCCTCTCCACAACCCCGGCCGTCTCCTCCTCCAGTCCCCACAGGCCCATCAAAGGCTGATTTTCCACGCCAGCAGGCCAGCCGGGGAGGCTCACAGCCAGGGACAGGTGGGAGGCAGGGGTGGCAGGGGAGGGCTGAGGAGGCCGGTGAGCCAGCATCTGAGCCTGGGGAGGGTGCTTGGCCCTATCCAGTAACGGGACTGAAAATAGTTCGGCCCTGACTTACAGGCCTGGAGGTACAAGCACATACACGCACGCAGTTGGAGAATTTACCTTGCACCAACAAACACATACACCACTAGGCCATTAGATTTTAATGGGATCTATTCATTGATGTTATGGCACTCCTGCATCAATAAAACATTAAAAAATGTTGAGGCGACACACTTCATGAATCAGTTTAACAACATGCTATTTTGGCAACTGCAGTGGACATAACTCTGTATGGATTTTATAGACGTATACTGTACACAGCACACTGCAATAAAGTGAGAGCCACATCTGAACAAAAGCACATAACTTCAACTCATAACATTGTGAATCTGAGTCTATCCTAGATTTGCCTTTGTTCCAGTCTGTCTGAGAAAAAAAAGGATAAAAAGCAGTGTCCATCCTCCACAAAGGGTTAAATTGGTATCACACCGGTGAGGCCACTCAAGCCATCCAACTTATTTTCCTCCTGGTCTCCCAGTCCCCCGTCCTTTTTAGATTTTAAACTTCCCCTGCCACCTTCCATTTTATGCTGGTGTAAATGAGTTCCCCCACAAAATCTATAGTGCGTCTTTAAAAAGCGATAACTCTCATGGCGGTGCTGTGACATTGACCCCCCTAGCAGGGCAGTTCCGGTTCAGTGCCCAGGCCTCATGCAGGCCGAACACACACAAACACATACACCACACACACACACACGCACACACATACACACAGGGCCAGACCTCAGGTGCACCAAGAGGAGCAGTTAAATTTCATCATTACCCTTTCTTCCTCGTGTTGGGGCTTTTTATAGGGCCTTTTTACAGCCCGCTCTGAAGGTGCCACTCTGGTCCCAACGGTGCACAGGAGAGAGATAGATAGATGGAGACGGACATAGAGAGGTGAAGATGAGAGGGGGAGAAGAGCAGGAGGTAGAGGAAGGAGATATGCACTAGAGGGGGAAGGAGGAGGAGAAGAGAAGTAGCGTGCACGAACGCCCACAAACATGCACATTGTCAGGCGTACAAGCAAAGCAAGTAGGGCACTGGGGATCAAGAAAAAAGAGAAATGGCATGAGAAAGATGGGGGCGGGGGGGTGAAAAGAAGGGAAGGGAGCGAGTAGAGAGGGAGAGAGAGGGCCATCAGTTGTCAGTGTGACTGCTGGCTGATATAAAAACAGTGGCGAGGGTGGCGGATAAGGCAGATGATGAATGGGCTGGAGACACTCATCCATCCCACTGACGGATTTGCGACCAGGGAGTCGTGTACAGACACATCTAAGAAAGAAAGGACTGTGTGTGTGTGTGTGTGTGTGTGTGTGTGTGTGTGTGTGTGTGGTGGGGTGGGGGGGTTGTATGTGTTTTAGGAAGGTATGATGGACTCGTGATAGGAAGCTGGAACATATATAAGGTTTTCACTACAAAAATGTGTGTGCGTATCTGAGTGTGTGCTTGTGTGCTTACAGTTAGTGAGTAAGTACAAGTCAGACTTATGCATGGATACTGAACATATTCCTGTGCATACTTCTATGACAAACCCCTGTGTTGCAGAGCCACGATGACAGGCCTCTGCCCTGGAAGATGTATGGCGATGCTGCTTTCTAACTCTGTATAGGCCCATCCATATCCTTCACTGCTATCAGCACTGTCCAACTCTGTTTTATAGCACCAAACAGTGGCCATAATGACACTAGGACTCTGAACATGTCAGGGTAGAGTAGATCGATTGGTAAACATACACACTTACCTAAGATACACTTGTACATCATTGTCCTGATTTTCAGGGAGGAGCTGTATTGGAGCCTGAATTATTGTTAAAGCTTCACTAAACGCTGTATTTTGATAATGATTTTAATGCACAGAGGTCAATTTGTGGGAATGTTGTGCAAAGATGTATGGGAAATGTACATGACTGTTTCGGTAAAATGAAGTCTTCAGTTATATATCATAGAATTCACATATGATAGAAACATAATAACATTTACCATAAATTCTCAGCAAATAATCAAATATTAAATTAAGAACCAAGTCTCAAATAATGGGGAAATTAAAGGCTGGCAAAAACATAAACATGATAAAGATGATGACTTATATGTTAAGTGCAATTCCACAACATTAATTCATCAGTACAATAACATAATCATGTCATACTTGCCACTCTGCTCCTCTAGTTTCTCTTTTTAACAGAAATACTGTTTTCACTTAACAAATAATTCAGTTGCATATACTTTACTGTTCTTTTGTTCAGATATTGCCAATGACACTCCACACTTTCAACCAATGTTTCACATTAAAGCCGACCAGAAACAGAGGGTAATTAGTCCCATTAAACTGTTTGGATGCTTTTAATTTGAAGCATCTGTGCAGGAAATGTTTTTTTTTTTTTTGTATTGAGAGTAACTGAGAAAATGCCAAATTAGACAACATCTAAATTTACTGTGAGTTGTGAGTATGAAATGACTCATACTTATCATATCGCACTCATGAGAAAGCTGCCTAGCCCTGTTAATGAGCGGTATCGTCAGGTCTGGTACTGTCAGATCAGAGACAGAGCAGAGGAGCCAAGCTTCTTCAAGTTTCCCACTGTTTGTGCATAAATGAGTGTGTCCAGTGTTTTTTCTTCATTAACTACCATTGATTTTTTTTTGTTTGTTTGTTTGTTTGTTTGTTTTTTCTAAATTCCCCAATTTGTTGGTGGGTACCACCTGGTTGCTATTTCATGTTGGTTACTGATCTATGTGGAGGATACCTTTACATATCTGAATTGTGTTTGCCTATTGGCCTAGGACTGACCTGAACCTGACCTGAAGATCCTGTAATCATATCTGCCAACCCAAACTTATTAAGAGCAAGACAATATGTAAACTTTGAGAAAGTTTCAAGTGTGTGTTAACAGTGCCAACAACAACAAGTGGAAGAAGATCAAGAAATGGGGAGAGTTCTTACTAAAACAGGATAACATATTTAAACTGATATAATCATGCTCCAAATAAAGGGCTGATAGCCTCTGCAGTCTGAGGAAACTGTACATGAAATTTACTTGCACAGTGGTTTTAAATGCTACCATGTATGTTATTTTACTATTACAATTTGAGCAATAGCTCCACAACTGTGAGGCCAAAATGAACAATTTTTGGCTCTACGGACAAGGGACACTTGGACACTGGAGTTTTTGAAATACAATAAGTGTCCCTGTTCCTATCAGGCCAGAGTTTAATTTGAGAAGCAAAAATTGAAAGTTTTACTTTCCCCAGTACACACTAAATGAGAGACAATAATAACCTTTCCACCACTGGAGCTACATTTTCCTGTTGACCAATGCATAGGTTCTTGAGGATTTTGACAACAAATGAACAGATTTTGTTACAGTTGTTGTTGGTTTGCCATGTCCCCTTGGGATGCTTTTCTTGTCCCTCTCACCACCCTTAGTGCCATGCCAAACTTTCCACTTGTGCACAAATTACCATTGTCTTGTCATGGAGATAGGACATGTAAACATTCAGGTCAGATGTACTGAAAACTGTAAATGGCCAGTAGGTGTGATTGCGAGTGTGTATATGGTTGAATGCTTATGCATGTCAGCTCAATAACAGGCAACCTGTCCAGGGTGTATCCTGCCTGTCAACCAGTTTATGCTGGGATAGGATTCAGTTCCCTTAACCCCCAGACAAGATAATGGTCTCTGTATGCCTTAAACAAATTAGGGGTATCTAAAGGTTAAAGTGTCTCCTCTCAAGGCATTCATGTTGCACTTTGTGGTACACACAAAAAATAGAGACAAACCCTTGACCTGCCAACTTTCACACCTCCACAATTGGTATATTTGGTGAGAATAATTGTTGAGTTGTTTCTCTTTGGAGCTGAAATGTTGTTAGACACTGTTCTTCCATTCTATCATCAGAAAGACGTATCAGAAACTGTGTTAGTGTTGAAATGTACAGTAAGCAATGGATAGGACACTTATTTCTGTTGCAAACAAAAATTATTTAGCATGAAAAAAGATGTGGACTTTTACATGAAATTTGGTGTTTAGATATACTGTAAGTAAGGATCCTTGTGTCTGGTTAGGAAGTCCAGCTTTCTCGTTCTGGGGTCTTCCAAGAGAAGTTCAGGGACACTGTTACCCCTCATCAGTGCCAATGTCAGTACGTTGTGTCTTGTGCCAGCCTCAGCAGGTGCCGGTCCTCGGCTCGCACCCCATGCCCTGGGTCTTTGCAAACTCCCCCATGTGCATATGCTCCGTATGGTTCAAGCACAGACGCCAATTTTCCACCATCTGCCTGTGCCCTGTATTTACACACGGAGGCAAGGTCTCCGCTGGATAGCGACCACCACCCTTCACCTTGTCAGAGCGAAGAAATTTCAAATGATAACTTGCAGACTGCAAGAACAGAGAGTGGTCTGCAACCGCCGTACAGAGGAAACCAAATGTGCTCATGTTGAGGGGCGGAGCATGGGTTCACCTCTGCCTTTTTGTTTGCCTTTTTCTTATCCCTGCCCTGTCTTTCCCTCTCAGTCTTCTCTTCCATGCTTCCCTGCTTCTCTGCACTCCTCCCTAGTCTCTTCTTTTACCTTCCCTCCATCTCCCTCTCTTCATCTAACCTGCTCTAGCTCCATGCTTCCCCCTTGCTCAGTCTTGCAAATGGCCGCCCGCCAATGGTTTGTCTAAGCAGAGAACAGATTTGAATGAAGAATGGAGACAAAGGAGGGAACAAAGAGGCAGTAAAAGGTGCAAAACACAAAGAGATGTATGCCTGTTGGAGACACACAGTTTGCATGTGAGTGTGCTTTTCATGTGTGTGTGTGTTCAAGGGTCTTTACTGTAGAGTGGGCATCAGTCCAAGACTGGAGGGTAATCCTTTACCCAGGCTTTACCACTGGGAATGTCAGGAATAAGTCAATCATGATGATGCATGCACTCTGCTGACGACATGTACGAGTGTTCAAAGAATATCTAGGGCTTGCAGATGTGCTAGAACCCTGCTTTGGCGACATCAGGGTGCAGTTTATGATGATAGGCAGATACACACACACATCCGCGGATGTGCATACACACTTAAAGCCATGGAGGCAAGCCCAGATAAGCAGATTATTTGAAGGAGGCATTATTCACTGTATGAATGCAATAATTGGTTTCATTATTTGGTGGGAATTTCAGTAACACTAAATGAAGAATTAGATAGTGTTTGTTTAGTGTTTCCACAAAGCAGGCTGGAGTTGTGCGCACAGCTCGTCCACCATGGGCCTGTGTTTTCATGATGTGTTTTCTGGCCCTTATCTCAAATCGCAGTGAGTGTTGACGCTTCTGCTTTTATTTGTTTTAAGGTAGTGTTTCAGTAATAGAATTCAATATTTTGAGGATATTTGGTTCATTTATTCAGGCAGTGTGGGTGCCTCTGTGTGTGTGTGTGTGTGTGTCCTACTTTTTGTGTGTGTATATTCTCTCTGTCAGGGAAACAGTGGTGGGCGGGCTGCGAGGTGGGGAGGCCTACTTTAACGGTCTTTTGAAGGAGATAAATGGCTTACAGATGGCCCAATCAATATATTCAAATGAGACACAGAGTCCAGCTATGAGCATTGAGCAGAGAGCTGGGGGTGGAGGGTGATACACCTCAGGTCATGAGTAGACCACACAGCAAAGATGCAACATCAGACCTTGATGCAAATACATATCAATGTGGTTTACAATGTAAATGATATGATCTGAATAAACTCAAAAATAAAATATGGAAATGTGCATATAAAGCATTGTATTTGGCTCACAAGCACATGTTAATCAGTCATAATGAACTCCTGCATAATAAAATAAATACAATGTGTCTCAATATGAACACAATCAAAATCCCTATCAAAACCAAGGAAAGAGTTAAGCAAAATCTTATTCCTTCATTTAAAATAGATAATTAACACCAACCTTTGCTGCTAAGTAAAGGCAAAGGCTGCAAATAATTTGACATTGCCTGACAAAGATCTCTAGTAGATCAAAACATTGCTCACTTAAAATTTCTGGGAGCTACTAGTACAGTTTGCAGATCTTTTGTCAGAATATTTTTCCCTTTTAGTTTTGATCAAGAAAGTTTTCTTTAGGATGTGCATTCTCTGCACCTTGCTTGTCAAAGGCTGTGAATGACAAATTATGTTATTTGTTATATCAACACTTACCCTGCAATTCTGCACAAGACGTTGTGGAAAAATATCAGTGTAATTCATTACAGAACATTTTTAACAAATATAATTGAAAATTGCTTTGTAGGCAAAATGGGATGCAAAAACAGAATATGATGAATGCAAGTAAAAAAAGGACACACCACTAAAAGAGAATTAGGGTGTGAATGTGTGTGGGGACATTTATGTCATATATGTGCATAAACTGTACGTCCTTTTTTCTACCACATGCAACTGATGGGCAACATCAAGAATCAAGAATCAAGAATTCTTTATTGTCATTATGCTTGCACATAACAAAATTTTGTTGGTAGCTTTCGACTTTGAAGAAGCAGGACACATCACTGTTTTCGAGCACCAAACACGATGCTTCAGAAAAACAGCATTTGCTCCCACACAGCACATCTTAGCCAACATGCCTTGAATGCTTGTCCTGCCTGTATGGTGTGTTTTAAGGGGGTGAAATGATGTGACACTACACAATGCAGCCAATAGTAGATATAGTCACCACCAGAAATAAGAGTATTGGATGCATCAAGGTTATAACCAATATCAACTGAAACAATTCAAAATCTCTGGAAACTCTGTTCTTAGCTGTCTTTTCACTTTTTTAGTTTCATTTGTGTGTCCAGTACAGAGATGTGGCAGGAGGTCCAGGAGATCTGCTTTGCCTCATTTATCTTGTTTACAACAACCGTAAGCTCTGCAGTCTTAGCTCTGTAAAAAGAAAAGAACAATGTCCTCCAACATCTTAAATGTCATCCCTTTTCAATATTAAAAAATACCAAACATCCAACACAAGTCATAGTGATTTTGGGAGCACCATGTTGGGGAGCTTTATTGTTAGACCTCTGGGTACAGTGACTTTACACAGCATCTCAGAACAAAAACCCAAAATAAAGCCCAGTGACCCTTTGATAGCCTGGCAACTGCCTTGTTAGTTATAACAACATTAAGTCAAAAGCAATAAGGCTTAAAGTCGTAGACATGCATTTATTCACTTTTAATGGGACGTCTTTCCCCTTTGACTCCATTAATGCCATGTCTGTGATAAACTGTGATAAACATGCCAAAGTCCTTTTCTGTAGTAGACTCAGACATGAATGGTTATCATTCTTTTCATATGATACTGGGTGAGATGGCAAACATGCATATTTCCACAACTGTCTAAAGGGCAGCATACATAGATGGTGTATGATACATGTGTTTCCCTTAACAGTAAAAACCACAAAATATATGTTTCCACGTTGCCTTTTTCAAACTATTGGTGAGCAGAGTATCTGGCATCTTACACTCAAACTATTGCAAAAATTTATTATGTTAACTCCTGAATCCTTAAGTATTTTTCAACCAATTAACCACCTGCAGGTGTTTTGTCTTACTGCTATGATGTCTTAACAATTTCATGAGAAATAAGAAACTAACCTCTCCTTTGATCCACATTCTGTCCAAGACAGGAAATTCTGTTCCCTAATTCTTGCACAGGATCCACTATCATGTTCCATATGGTTTAGAGCCAAGAGATAATGAAAGGTGATAATATAATATAGATAATGCTAGAGAGAATAACCCATATCCCAAAAGATAAAGTTGTTTACTGACAAAAGCACCTTGTTGAAAAATGGTTCAGGAGCGTTTCGGCCTATATGGAGCAAAAAGAAAGAAAGAAAGAAAGAAAGAGAAAGATAGCGGAAGAGAGGGAGTGGACATAAGCCCAGTATAACCAGTGCTTGAGGGTGGTGTTATTGGTGGGAGGGATTCCCTGGGGGAGGAAACATGGTTTCCCAGTCTGGAGATAACATCCTCATACAGGCTCCTCAGGAGAAACATAAAAATCCACCTAGACATTACCCAGGTATTTTATCATGCCCTATCAGATCCCATTCTCCCTTATCACGCTTTACACACACTTAAACACGGATACCCATTTCTGGGCACATTGCTCACATTCAAATATAAGGGGAGGAGAGGAGGGGCCACATTTTCTACATGATTGAAGAGCTCTGGTGGATTTCTTGTTTATTATTTTTGCTTTTTTTCTTCTTTTTTTTAAGAGCAAGAAAAGCTGTGTAATTTTGTTTTTAAAAAGTTCTTTTGTTAAAGGACCTATTCACCCAAATCACAAAAGATAGTTTTATGTGCTGAGATTCTGCGTAATTTCTGCCTACCATCCCAATACATTTGTGTGGTTAATTCACTGATCTTACAACAGTTATCATAATATTTCTTTGATAGTAGCTCCGCTAAAAATGAACTATTACATTGCTTTGAGCTCTGTGAACAGAATCCTATTCACCTCTATCATATTCACATGACACAAGAAGTGTCAGCATCCTCAAAACTTCAGCATAATGATGACAAGCTGAATGGTTAGATCATTAAGTGGTAAAAGTTGTGAAAAATGATACAGTTCATGAATGTGGTTTACCAAACCCTTTAAAATACAAATGGTGGTAATTAATAATCCCCAGTGCTGGTATCTAGTCTCTACATGAATGCAGATGGATTCAGATCAGTGAAACAGCAATTATAACTGAAAAATATCAGAGACAAACTCATCATTAGCCTTGGCTTTATTATTCACATAGCAGAATACACAAGATCATTGTATAAGAATTTGAGACCTCATTCTAGAAAATTCTGAATAAATGACAAAAATTAAAAGTACTAGAATTTTCAGGTTTATAACTATTATTGCACACTTTGACTTTATAGGTCAACTCTAAAACCTAGCTGATATGAAATTGCATCTTTGTATCTTAGTTTTTTGTTGGTTTGTTTTTCTGCCACACCATACAAATCTCCCTATAAATCATGTGTCCTTTGATCAAAAAAGCAGTGCCCAAAAAGTTGTAACCTATTTTAAAAAATTGGTTTGATGATGGTGCTGGTCTGTGGATTAACTAGCTGAAATGCAGCTAGTCAGCTAGTCAGTGTAACACATTTTGTCAATACACAAGTGTTCAGTGTTCAATCCATGAAATGTTGACTAGAAAAATGGGGAGAAAAAAAACAAACTAGAAAAGACTTAAGACTTTTATTTCTATCCATGCCCTGGGTTGGTAATCACCAGTCAGCCTCAGGCTATTGCAACATAGTTATTGCACAAACTTGCATCACTCTACTCTTTTAGGATTGAGCACAGAACACAGATCAGCATCCCATGAAAAAAAGTTGCACTCATTCATACCCTGGGTTGCTGGAAACCCTACATGCTTAAAAAAAAACTAAAAACAAAACAAAACAAAAAAAAACATTTGTAGCACTAATTCCTCCTAATTTCTGCCTATGCTTTAGGCAGCTTTAATCGATGCCAATCAATGTTTCAGTGATAATTTCAATCATCTGGATTGGGGGCAGTTTGTACTTTATTCTGGTGCCAGCAGTTGCACTTGCCAGTGTTAGATATGCATTCTTGACTCTCAGGAGACCAGATGTAATCCTTGAGAGCAGACATGATTATGGACATATTGGCCTGCCTCCCTATTTAGCCAGGTGCTCAGATCATGGCCTTTCAAGCAACTAAAATCATGAATTAAAATAAGAGTATATTTGTTGGGTCTCTCTCTGTAAATACCTATTTTAAAGAGTATGGTCTAGACCTGCTCTATATGAAAAGTGCCTTGAGATGACTTTTGTTCTGATTTGGCGCTATATAAATAAAATTTAATTGAATTGAATACTCTATTTCCCATTTTTCTGTCCAAATTTCTGTAGAGAAGAGACCAGAATTTTAAATATGAAGTACATTGATCTGACAAATGAAAAATATGGTTTTTACATTTATCTGTATCTTATATGGAAAATTTAACTGATACACAGGTCCATTTCTGATTATCTTAATTTTAAAAGACAATACAAATTTTAAAAAGTGTTTGACATGAAATCTTACTGCAAAGGAGGACTTTGCAATTTCACTGGAGTTTAAATGAAATGTATTTTGATACATATAAAACCCAGAATGTGACAGAAGGGGCCTTTTTGGCTTAGAATAGTGAAATGGAATCACTGAGGTTGTGTCTGAGAGGAGGAAATATCAAATTGTGTATATGCACATGCATGCGTAGGGGTGCGTGTGCGTGTGTGTGTATGTGTGTGTGTGCGTCTGTGTGTGTGATAAGGTCATATGTCATAGACAGCATTAACAATGGTCTATTTTGGAGGAGAATAAAGACTGTTTCCCCCCACACCCTCCACGCCTCCCCACTCATCACCCAGCAGACTGCTTCAGGCCTCAATCTCTCCTTGAACTTTGACCTCAGGTACAGCCAGGTGTTGACCACCCTCCCTCTCATCCCTGCCTGCCCTCCCCTTTCTCTCTCTCTCTCTCACACACACAAATGCAAATGTTTACATGCAGAGCTCAGAAACAAATATTTCTGCATGTTTTCTCACAAGCACACATATATTAACACACTCACATACTCAAACATATAAAAACATATGCATATGCAAACACAGACAAATATGCTGTGCACATACAAACACTCCAGTGCTGACATCATTACTTAACAATATCCCAAGCCTGTTTGCAGCATGAGAATGTTAATGCAAATAATAGTATGATTATTTTAAAGATATCAAACAAAAACAAATACACACATTCGTATACAATCAGCTCACATAACCACATAAAAAACACGAACACACATATACACACTGTCCACACACATCCTCAGAGGGGTTTTAAAAAATTAGAGTAGCTCAAGTGGGAAAACAGTATCCATTTGTCTTTGGGCTAATATGAGTGTGGCTGCATTAGAGACAAATAGCATCCACTTCCATTTCCTTTATCATTGTCAGGCCAATTAATAGGCCAAGGATTCTGTTACTGAGTTACTAGATGGAGGCAAGGCACACACACACACGCATACACACACACACACACACACACACACACACTCACACACACACACACACAAAGAGAGCTCCTTCAGCTGCTGACCTTGGCTGCTCCTCCCTACACAAAAGACCCCAGAGATGGATGCCTCTTTAGAGAGCACTGGGTCTCTGGAAGGGTACCATTACTGCGATCCCCAGACACACACGTTCACACAAGTATACACACACGTATGCAGGTGCGTATGTAAGCAGATGCTCATGGTCTGATGAACATATATATGTGAATTGTAGGGTTTAGTTCATTTTGAAGCTCTTTTGAAATGAAGGCATCATTTTGGTCTTGGACTGTTGTGTAGTCACATTTAAAAAATGCCTAGACTATAGGTTATTTGCAGCTTCAGTCCAAAAATTAGTCTTCAAAAAAACCAAAGTTGTGGCATTGCTAAGTGGGGTTCACTGCTCTTTGATATAAAGCTGCACTGAGAGCAATGGAGAGCCACTCCAGGCTTTAATGACACCAAGCATTTGTCAGTCATGTAGATTACAATGTCACCTGGGTGTCATCTGGCAGACAGATCCAGGCTGGGAGAGCCATGGATTCAAAACACACACACACACACACACACACACACACACACACACACACACGCGCGCGCGCACAGGTTTTGTCATTATCATCATTATTACCATAACACATACACAGTATGTACTGTAGGCTGCATATTTGTGTGTAGGCAAGATTTTGCCTCTACTCTATTGTAATACCTCGGGTTCCACCCAAGTGTTATTGTGAATTCTGATGTATTAATTATGTCTCTAACTTAGATTTACTTACAGTATATGGTTCATGTCAGTAGGTAGGCTATTCAGAGTCACCATATTTTGGGAAAGGGAATCAAATTAGCAAAGCCTGCCAATAGGCCAGTTTGTACAGTGGGTAGGATGTGAATACCACCTGCCCTATCATAGAGAGGGCTTGTTGTAACACTGTACTTTTATTTTTATTTTTGGAAAAAAAAAAAAGAAGATTACATTGGTTTTTAATACCAACCAAGTGGTCCTCAGTTGCACCTTTTCCTTGTATCTTAGTCCATCCTACAAACGGCACAAACACAGATGCAGGACTGTGAGGAGGACATGAGGAATGAAGTGTTGCTCTTCTGTACTGTCATATGAGGTGACATCAGTTTCTGATGAAGATGGAACAGCTGTATTAGCTTCAACTTAAGTAGCTCTGTGGTGACTTTTGATGGTTTGGAGTTTGTATTTGCACATATGTAGGCCATTGCCAATATAGTGGCATTTTCAAACCATAGAGTGTAAAGGGACATCACATCTTAGGCACGAGACATTTCAACTGGTAGTAACATGTTTTATCAATAATATTTTTGGCTGCATTTGTTAATATTTCCTCGGAAATTTGATTATTTCATAATCAAGGTTATTATTAGAATGTCTTACAATTTATAGAAAGGTTTTATTTGCCTGATTAGGGAAAGTGATGATGGATGGGTTGACAAAACACAAGACTTTCCACTGCACTTTCCCATGTGAAATCAATAGCCTGTGTTGTTTCTTTTATTCATGACTGTTCCACAACCTTAAAGATACTGTATGGAGTTTGAATCAATTTACATGTAATAATTGCTTATTTATTGGCAATGTGTGAAAAGACTGTGACGTGACATAAAAATGAGTCATTCTCCAACTTCCTCTGTTCCCTACAACACCTCGTAGACTGATTTCTATGCAAAGAACACAGGTCGAGCTCTCAGGGTGCTCGCTCCTGAGTGCCTTACCACAATGAAAGTCTCTCCTCTGTGCCACTACAACACCAGTTTAGTACCGTTAGTTTCGGAATTCAGTTCGCCACCAAACGACAACAACTTTATCTCATGAAGCCTGTTTGGCCAAAGCCTATGAAGTTTATTATGACACTGTGATTTTAGCTGGCAAATGCTTTTTAACATTAGCTTCCCTGCTAACATGGACAAATCGGTAGCAAACTAGCGTGTTGAGAGGATTCAATTCAATTCAGTTTTATTTATATAATGCCAAATCACAACAGAAGTTACCTCAAGGCACTTTTCATATAGAGCAGGTCTAGACCATACTCTTTAGATTATTATAATTACAGAGAGAGACCCAACAGTTCCCACCATGAGCAGCACTAGGCGACAGTGGCAAGGAAAAACCTCGAGCAGAACCAGACCATCTGCCTTGACCAGTTGGGTTGAGAAAGGGTCAAAAGAGGTTTGATTACAGCTATTTTAAAAGACTGTGGCACATACCCTGTTAGTAAGGACAGATTAATCATATCCAGTACAGAGTTGCTAATTAAGGGTAAAGCCTCCTTCAGTAGCCTGGTGGGGATGGGGTCTAAAGACAAGTTGAAGGTTTGGATGGAGAAATAGTTGAAGTGAGCTGGTGGAGGCCAATGGGAGAGAGACAGTCTAGATTAGGTTTTACAGCTGTTTCTAGAGTCCTGTGTTTTGACTTAACTCAGAGCTGGTTGAGGGCAGAAGGTGGTGAATTTTGTCTCTAAAAGTTACAATTTTATTATTAAAGAAGATCATGAAATCATCACTACTGAGAGTTATAGGAATACATGGATCAATAGAGCTGTGACTCTCTGTCAGCCTGTCTACAGTGCTGAAAAGAAACCTGGGGTTGTTCTTATTTTCCTCTATTAATGATGAGTAATAGACAGCACTGGCATTACAGAGGGCCTTCTTATGCATTTTAAGACTGTCTTGCTAGGCTAAGCGGGATTCATCCAGTTTGGTGGTAGACTATATTCTTACGAGTTTCCATGCTGTTTGTTTTAGAACACAGGTTCGAGAGTCAAACCATGGAGCTAGCCTCTTTTGCTTTATTGCTTTCTTTTTTAGGGGGGCAATAGAGTCTAAAGTTGTACACAGTGAGTCTACAACGCTGTCTACAAGATGATCAAGTTGGGAGGGAATAAAGCTAGTATAGGGGTCTTCTGTTAAATTGTGATATGGCAATGAAATTAGGGCAGAAGGAATCACTTCCTTGAATGTAGCTATCAGAAAGATTTCTAGTAAGGGTATTTTTGTCTGTTGAAACATAGTCCAGCAATAGGAATTCAAAAGTAATAGTTGAATAATATTAACACCATAGACCAAAACAAGGTCAAGGGTATGATTAAAACTGTGAGTGAGTTTATTTACACATTGAGAGAAGCCAAAACAGTCCAATAATGATGTAAATGCTGAGCTAAGGCTGCCATTGTTGATGTCCACAGGAAAATTAAAGTCACCTACTATAATGACTTTATCTGTTCAGCCAGGTTTCAGTCAGACAGAATAAATCAAGGCGATAATCTAAAATCAAATCATTAACCAGTACAGCTTTTGATGAGAGAGATCTGATATTTAGTAATCCGTATTTAACAATTTTATTTTGCTGTACATTTCGATTGGCTGTGTTGATTTTTATGAGATTATTGTGGCTAATTCCTTTTCTCCTAGCCTTTGATTTAATTAATTTAAGTGGTCAGGGGGCAGACACAGTCTGTATGAGGTAACAGGGGAGTGACTGCTCTAAAGGAGGCACAGAGAAGCATGTAGGACAACAACTCTGTCTCCTGGCCTGAACTCTGGATTGTCAGGGCTTTGGCTTCCTAATAAACTCTGTCACAGATTTCTAGATATGAGAGATGCTCCATCCAAAGTGGGATGAATGCTGTCTCTCCTAACCAGACCAGGTCTCCTTTAGAAGCACTTCCAATTATCTACAAAGCCCACATCGTTTTCTGAACACCACCTCAACAGCCAGCGGTTGAGTGATGACATGCTGCTATACATGTCATCACTGGTCAGATTGGGCAGGGAACCAGAGTAAACTACGGTGTCTGACACTGTCTTTGCAAAGTTACACACCGACTCCACATTAACTTTAGTGACCTCCGACTGGCGTAGTCAGGTGTCATTAGCGCCGACGTGAATTACAATTTTACCATATTTACGATTATTCTTAGTCAGCAACTTTAAATATGATTCTATGTCGCCCACTCTGGCCCCAGGAATGCATTTAACTATGGTCGCTGGTGTCGCTGCCTTCAAAATGTAAAATGGAGTTGCCAATCACCAGAGTTGGCTTCTCAGCAGTTGCTGTTTTGTTTAACAAAACGGAACCCACAGTGCAAACTCTAACAGAACTGGAGAATTGGGGCCAGGAGCCATGGAAGTTCTGTCTGTGAACAGACTGGAGAAGTGAAGACTAAGGGGGATTCAGGCTGAACAGGCAGGAAATCTGGTGTGACTGACATATATAGACATTGCCATACTGACATAATAGCATCACACATTTCCTGCAGATTTGTTGGCTACACATCTATGATGCAAATCTGCCATTTCACCACATCCCAAAGGTGTTCTACTGGATTGATATCTAGTGACTGTGGAAGCCATTTGAGTACAGTAAACTCATTGTCATGTTCAAGAAATCGGTTTGAGATGATCTGAGGTTTGTGACACGGCACGTTATCCTGCCGGAAGCAGCCATCAGAAGATGACTACACTGTGGAAATAAAGGGATGGACAGTGTCAGCAACACAATATCCCCCAGACCATTACACTACCACCACCAACCTGAACCATTGATACAAGGCAGGATGGATCCATGTTGTTTACACCAAATTCTGACCCTACCATCTGAATGTCACAGAAGAAATCAAGACTCTTCAGACCAGGCAACATTTTCCCAATCTTGTATTGTCCAATTTTTGGTGAGCCTGTGCAAATTGTAGCCTCAGTTTCCTGTTCTTAGCTGACAGGAGAGGCAACTGGTGTGGTCCTCTGCTGCTGTAGCCCATCTGCTTCAAGGTTTGACATGTGCGGCATTCAGAGATGCTCTTCTGCATTCTTTGGTTGTAACCAGTGGTTATTTGAGTTACTGCTGCCTTCCTATCAGCTCAAAGCAGTCTGGCCATTCTCCCCTGAACTGCTGCTCACTAGATATTTTCTCTTTTTCTGACCATTCTCTGTAAACCCGAGAGATGGTTGTGTGAGTAAATCTCAGTAGACTGAGGGGCTAGAACAGTGACATTGAGATTTGGCATTGAAAACAAAACCCAAACAGAAAAAGGAAACATTGGCATTGAAATATTTATATTGCCACTGAAAAAAGTATTGGCATTGAAAAAAGTTTTACTGAAAAATAAAACACAGACATCAAAAAATTACAATCTTAAAATATTGTTATATTACAGTATTTTACTTTATTACAGTCTGTATTTTATTATTATACATTTTTTTTAAAGATTCCAGTATTTTTTCAATGTCACTGGTTCTCAGTTTCAACTCACTGTTTTAGCGTGGAAAGGGCAGGGCACACAGAACCTTTAACCACGTTTTTTTTATTGTAACCTTGACAACGAAGGTCCTCTAATCTCAAAGCAGTACTTTTCTTAATTGAAACTATGTTCTTTTCCTAATCCTAAACTGTTCCCTAAGCTTAACTGTGTATATTACTGTAACAAAAGCCAAAGTCCAAGGTACAGCACACCTGCCACCAATGGAGTTACTGGTATGGTTTGTGTCAGAGGGTAAGCACAAACAACTGTATGGTTATAGACTTTTCTCCTCTCCCTGATGTAATATTATGCATGGTACATATTAAAGGGCACAAAGAGGCAAAGTTTTTCAGTGAGTGAAGAAGGTTGGTTCTTCTACAGAGCCACTATTTTAAACTAGGTGGTGAATCTGAAAAGCAATACACATGAATTGTTTCGTTTATTTTTCCCAAAATAAAACTGTGGTGATGTAGCTTCAAAACAGTCCAAGCATCCAATCACTGCCTGATTGCCAGTAAAGTGGTGTTACAGTCCAGTAAACAACTTACGTGAGGGTTGCTCCCCTGTATCGTCACTTATCTCTCCGTAGAGATCTTGCCTCACTTCCTGCTCCTCCGAACCAAAATAGGGGAATTGGAACATCCTTAATGATGGCAGACTTCTGGATCATGAAAGGAGTGACAAACAAGAGAATGCAGTACCTTGAGAACAGGCAGTACAAGTCCGTACCTTTACCTGCTACCTTCATGAAAATATATATATGCACATGCATGAGGAGTACCGTTTGTATTGCATGAATGCATAGACTTTTCCTCCTAACGCACTACATCCCACACACACACACACACACACATTCTGTTAACACATTGATGAGCCTGATATTCAATCAATGAAGATTAACTTGCTTAACTTGCCTAAGGTAAGTCCCCTCTGTCCATTGCTTTTTCATAAGTAAGAGGCCCAAATACGATTATGCGGAAGGGGAAATTATGCCAAGATGAGTAGAGCTTAATATATGGTAATTATTTGACAGGATATACTTACACAGCGATTAGCATATCTCCAAGACGAGACAGAGATAGAGAGCAGAAGGAGAGGAGAGGGAGGGTGGAAGAGAATGCAGGGGAAGACGAGGGCTCCCTGATAAGGATTTCTTTCTCTGACAGAGGGTGGTACAGAGAGTGTGTGTAGGCAAACTGCTCTTCCATATGTACCTCCACTGATAAGCCAACTCTGTAGGGGCTGGGCCAATGGCAAGCAGACCTGACGTGCTTGGCATACCAGACAAACAGCACATATCACACGTATCATTCATTACCACACTCCAAGTACTGCCACACACACACTGTAGCATTTGCAATGCACATAAGACCACATGCATGTGCGAGTGCCGGACATGCGTACTGCATCTTTGATGTGTGTGTGTGTGTGTGTACTCAGGCTCTGTGGAAAGGGGTGCCACACAGGCTCACCCTCTCTCTTTGCGCTCGAACCCTGCCATGCTGGCACCGGCTCACTCACGCCAGCAGATGCTGGTAATCTTCATTGACCGATATCAGGCCATCCTGACAATATGTAAGCCTGTACAAACGACACAAAGCCAGCGATGTCCTTCACTAAATCACCGGACTGATGGTATTCTGTTCGACTGTCACTGACGCGGTGGCTGTCTGGTTCGCTGGGCACAAACACCGGTAACTCCGTGGTGGTTATGAGGCGTATCAGGCCTGATAAACGTGGTTAGAACCGATTGATAACAGATGGTATGTAAAATGCGGGCCGTAAAGTAGATGTGATATGGCCTGGGTGTGTTTTTGTTTTGACCTTTCATTGAAACTTTCAATGTGCTAGAATGACGACTGTTTCCGTGCCGGTATCATTTCAGGGCACCGTTTTTCGACCGCCAGGTCTCGGTGTGCGGCCGCGGTTACGTGTTTACGGGAAATATCTGGTGGGACAACGGCGGGCTGACTGTGCCGGCCTTGGCCTGACAGAGATGCTGATGCAGTGCTGGCTGGTGGTCGGCGCTGGGACCACGCAGCCTCGTCGCTGGGCGAACTGTTCGGGCGAACAATGGTTGTGACGTGGGTGTGGCTGGACCATCAGGTGATGAAGTACGGCCTCACGCCTATTTCCGGCTTTCTCAAACAATTGTGGATCGATAATTACAGACTGATGTTGGTGCTCAGCCAGTGGTGTCGGTCACTGGTCAGCGATCGCTGCTCTGGGTGCAGACTCTCGTTGTCGGTTAGGTGTGGAGTTCCATTTTCGGTGAACAACTGACGGCAATGACTCGGTGGTGTCATTTGGAAGACGGCATTTATCTGTTGGGGTTAGCGGGCAAACCAGTGAGCTGGGTAGCGGTGGGCGGCAACGACCGATCGAGGTCGCAAGGGTCAGTCGACCAACGCGGGCGGTCATTGCCTGTGGTTGCGGTATCGCGGCGGCGTATCAACCGCGGCGTGAACTGGCAGACGGTGTAAGGAGACCTGTTGATTAGCTCCGGGCATGCTCGCGAAATGCTGGGCAGCTGATGAAGCCGGCTGGGCAGCCTCGGGTTGAATGATTGAGCGATCGCCTGTGCCTTTCTCCTGACTGCTGGCCCAGACCGTCAGGCTGGGGAATTAGCCACAATAGTCTCATAAAAATCAACACAATCATGCAGTAAAACCTGGTGTCTGACTGAAGCGTATAGTAACCGTTGTCATTGACCGGACGGCTTCTCTCGACAAATCTTCGCTGCAGTTTCTGCCGCGAACATTCGGCTTTATTAACGGACTCGTGCCAAAGTCAACGTCCAGTGATCGCTGCTTCGACGGTTCTCCCAGCGATCGCGCGTGGTTTGGCGGTCACTGTGTTCGCTGGTGCCCAGAAACGTAAGCTGTGTGGTTTGACGCCTCGTATTCAGGCTGACGGCATGATAGCCAGAATGCCTGGATGCCTCTGCTGGGTGGCTAAACTACCGCCTCATTTCGTGATCTTCTTCGTGACAAAGGTGTGACTTTGGAACAGGTCGAGTTGAGCTTTCAGATATCAAGCTGACGGCAAACGTCAGGCCTACTCTTGTCAACCCAGGCTGCTCGGGCTGCTGAAGGCTGCAGCCTGTGTGCTGGCTGGGTATGTACAGTCTTTGGGTAACTGATGTTTTCATGTGAGATAGTACAAAGGTATGTCTGGGTGCCTGTATGGTGTGTGTGTTGGCGTGCTAAATAGGCAGTCCAGCTGCGGGGTTCACCATTATCCGTGCTGAAGTAAAACGTTGCCAACCGCGGTGTCGCAAACGCAAACTCAAATCAAACAACAGCCACCAGTGACACCAACCATCACAACCAAAGTAGCCAGCTAATGCAGCTCTGACTGGATACTCTTCTGTTGTCTGGAAAATGACAAACAAAGAAAAAACAAACAATAACAGTAAAAATACCTTATGTAGCTCTGGGTAGAACCTTGGATGAAAAGACTACGTTTTAAAAATCAGGTTTTTATAATTTTAGTATGAAGCAGCCATTTCGAACTGACCAAAAGACAACTGAGTCTTTCCAGATTAAGCAGTTTATTACAGTATATATTACAGTAATTTTAGTGTCTGTACTGACACTATTTATATGCAATATCCGCAAATACTGCTGATACTGAGATACAGGAAACAACACATGTCGTTATGCTGCAGTCATAAAGGACTGATATTTCATCTTAATTCTGTAAAAGCTGTGCCAGTGTTAATTTACTTACCTCCACAAAAAGATTTTCAGACAGGTACATTTTGTGTGTTTGGTTTCTGCATGTGTTTTTCTCTGCGTTGTGTGTGTGTTGCATGAGCGGGTGTGAATGAGACAGAGAACAAGAGACAGAGAGCATCAGGCATGGAGGAGACCCCCTTCTGGCTATCCTCTGAGGGGTTGATGATACTAAAGACACTGGAGAGCGCCCCGGCTGTGACCCACCCACCCACACACTCACACGCACCAACCCTCCAACCATTCTGTTTACTCTTTACAACTTTACAAAATAGGCTTTTAATTTAGCTGGGCGGCCGGGGCGTGTGGGGCCCGCCAGCATCAATCATCATGAGGAGGCTGAGGAGGCCAGAGCCATCCCCTGGGCCCACTCACTGACGTGGATGTCCCTGCACGCACACACATACACACACACACACACACACACACATACAAACACATGCACAGACTCAACACACTTCTTCCTTCTATTCTTTATACAGACACTCGCTCCCGAGACCTAAAACCTTATCATTCTCTCCAACACACACACACATGTACACATGTACAAGCATGTGCATGTGCACACACACACACACACACCGCTCCATCCCCTCCAGGCTGTAGATGATGAGAGCAGACTGAACACAGATGGGAAATGTAGGGAAAATGTGGAAATGAAGCATCTCTCCTGCTCTGTATTTTTTAATTTCTTATTATATTTAATCACAAACAAACTCAGACTAAACCACATGACAATACATGCACAAGTGTACTCACTGTGTAAGCAACCTAGCCAAAGTCTACTTTCTAGATAATTTATTTTTCTTTCTCTTTTAGTCATCTTTTTGGAACCCTTTGTACAGTCATGTTCTTCTCTAAGCCAATTTGTATTTACATTGCAAACATTCATTTCCATTTTGGGTTCATGTACCTACCTTCTTTGTTAATTGGATTTGGATCATTTCCAAATGTTCAGTGTGTACCCAGCAATAATTATATTCCCGAAGAGATCTGTATGAATTTTGTCACAGACTTTGATAGCTTGTCGGCACCTCATTGACGTGACACTGATATTTTATTGCATGTGAAAGATACCTCACATGAACCAAAATGTCAGCAAGATGTCTAAAAGATATATATTTACTTAACTACTATGTTGAAATAGATTTATATTGTTGAATATTTTCATTTATTCTACTTTATACTTCTGCTCCACTTCATTTCAGAGTGAAATATTGTATGTCTTACTCCACTACATTTATTTGAGAGCTACTAGTTACTACTTACTTTGCAGATTAAACGTGTACTCCCATAATTTAGTGTTATTCTTCCACATAATTCAGGGACTCACAGGAGACACATTTTAAAAAAGAATGCTACACATTGATGTCCAAGATATCACAGCTTTTAGTCCCAAGCAGCTGCAAATACACTGAATCCCATGATGCATCCATAATAGTGTAATTAGACCCTCCAGTTTGTAATACAGTCTTTCCATAAGTGAGTGTCAGGCCCAACTTGACTACGAATCAGGTTACACAATATGATGCACTGTCATTTATAATATGGGTAGGATTAACTTCATCTTACCCAGCTGCAATAAAATGCTGTGTGCCATTGTTGTAAGCCATACTTTTTCAAGCATTTATAAGTTGTAACCAGTACATTTATTAAAGGTATAGAAGAACAAAATCATGTATTAATGATTTATTGATTAGACATAACCCACTATCAAGCATCTTTGGGGATGCTATGTCATCTGTCCTCAAATGGTCGTTCAACTACTTACTCTCTTGACAAAAACTGCAGGGCAGCTGGACCAAAATCAAACAGAGAGAAACGCATGAGCTTTTATTAAGATTAGCATTTATAATTTCACATAACAATACTTTGTGAGGGGCCTTTGTGCATAGTGGATACTTTGCTTTTAATGCTTCTGAATATTTGGATGGTAATATGTCTGTACATTTACTTGCAAATCTTATTTTAGGATCTAAATACTTCTTCAACTACGGTTAACATGTTACAAACCCATCTCAAGCTTTCAAATTTTAAAAGAAACATTATTATTCATATTTTCACATTAGATGTCAGATTTGATGTAAGCAGTGATGACAAATTTGGTGTCTACTTTTATGGACTTTGCAGAAATGAAAACATAGAATCTGTGAACTGATGCAAAGGTATCAGATATGCAGTGCTTTTACTCCAAACAATAACAAGCAAGCACAGGGTCTAGCAGGATCACAATGGTCATATCAGAAAAACAGAGCTACATGAATGGATTTGTTTGTTTGTTTTATTTGTTTGTTTATTTAACTTCTTGATAAAATAAAGGGATGGCTGGGAGCAGAATCTTTGACAAAGTTTCTCTTTTTACATTCGATTCAAACAGCTATGTATTAGGTCATGCTCAGTCAGGGGGAAACAACAAAATTGAAGTGTAGTGTAGTGGAGTTGCAGCCACACAACATAGGTAAAACACATGATGATTATTATTAAATTATACAATTATCCTATCAGATGCCTGGTCTTGATTGAAAAGTTTCTAACCCATTATTTCTGCCTGTCCCTCAGGATAGCATGAGCCCAAAAACTGTCTTTTCTTTACCCTAATGCTGTTTGAATAAAGACAGCAGTTCACAGAAGATCATCCTTCTCTTTCAGCTGTGTAGAGCCACCAGCAAAAACTTAATGGAGTTGTGCTGCTTCTCTCATTTGCAATTTGGGACAAAGCCTGTATATTGAGAACCTCCATTCATCCAGTCGGACAAAGAACAAGATAAACAAAAACACATAGTTAAGGCTGGGTGAAGATCACGGTGATGGTTGGTAAAAGGGCCATAAAGATCCCATTTGTTTTCTTGTAAACAAGCAAAGTTCCTGTTTACATATGGTGCTACTAATTTTGAGATGCAACTTGTGAGGATACTGAGCTGAAAAAAAAGGAAAAGGATTGATGCCAAAGAGTTTATTTTTGTTGGTTTTGTGCTGAAAACTGTTGTTCTTGGTGGGAAGTGTGCATTATTAACATTATGGGTAGCCAATGACAGTGGAACTTTCTGAATCAGCCATTAAACAAACTGTGTGGACCTGGTCTGGCTGTGGGACTATAGTAATGCCAGAGGAAAGCCACAATTTGACATGTTACCTTTAATTATGTCTCAGACATTTTAATCACATTAAAACAGTCAAATGTTGAATAAGGAAATGATTTACAAATACCACTAAAGCCTATATCTTTCTGTTTTGCATCAATGGGAGGACAAATTTGACTAATTTTGACCATCACCATCAATCCTTAGTACTCCACATCCTTCACCCTCTTTTTCGCTCCCTCCTCTACTTCTCTGCCTCTCTCTACCTCTGTCTTCTCAGTTGTGTGTAATCAGATAAACTGAGCCGAGAGGTGCGATAAGGAAGGGTCTCCCTGGGGTGCTATGTCGCTCCCTCCTTCCCTTGCCTCCCTCCCAACACCCCCCTCCCCACCACCACCCCACCCATATTCCCTGCCCCCTCCACCCCACAGCTCTATCTTTGCTGCCGGTGGCGATGGTGGTTTTAGTATGCATAGAGCTGAGCTATCTGCTCCACTGCACCTTGATCCCCCCCCCCCCCCAACACACAAATATAACCACATTCACACAACTCACCACCACAATATTCAGCCATGCACACACTGCTACTTTACCACAGAACAACCACCTCACACACACACTACCATTACTGATGTTAAGGAAAGGTTGCTTAGAGTCAAAAAGACACATAGACATAAGTGTTCATACAATAGACCTACCTCAGAAACCCTGCATTTTAAGTCAGATGCTGTAATCTGTTACTCAACGGAATCTGAAAGGAAGTGGCAGTAAAGTGTCAGAGTGCTGTACTGTTGATGTGAGAAACAAATAAAGACAGTTCCCCTACAATTATTGTTTTAGTTGTATGTTATCTGTCTCACTCTCACTGTCTGTACTTATCTGTGTCCCTTTCTGAGTATGACCTTTCTGATAAAAGACCTGATCAGATCAGTACTTTGCTCTTCTGTGCTGCCAATGTATGCTACATGTTAAGGTATAGTTATGGGTAGTGTGGTGTCATATCCAATTGGAGACCTGGCATTAGCAGCAGTTTACAGTCCAATATCATTGTTCAACTTTGAATTGTTATATTAGATGCAATCAAAAAGCTAAAAGACTGTGCCTTTAACAAGCAAAAACCATACTTGATTTAAATTTGGCTGTTGTCCCCTTCAAAGAAATCACCCACTGAAGCAAACCGCTGCTCCCAGCAACCATGCCCATTCTTGCGGCAATCCCTGGAAGTCCCGTTCTGTAAGCAAGTTGAACACCATTTGCAACACACACTGGACCTCCACCACTGTGTCAAAACCGCAACCCTTCAGTGGGGGTGGGGAGTAACAACTGTGTTGGTCCGGCCAAAAAACTTGCACATGCAGGTTGTTTGCACTGAATGTCCTCAGAACTGTGCAGTAGAATTTAGCGTTGCCTGTCTGACCCTGGCAGATGAATTTACAAAGCACACCACAGCAAATGTGGAAGAAGGAGTCGAGCGTGATGACAAAACTTTGGTTTTGGAGACTGTGGGCTGTTTCACTGCTAAGACTGCTGTTCTCTTGATCGTAGCCATAAACCCAACTCTCATCACCAGTGATGATCCTTGCCATGAAGGTTGGTCATCCTGGGCCGGTTGTCAGAGATTCTGGCAGACTTTGATACAGTGCTGCTTCTTCTCCTTAGTGATTTCACCATGGAGTAGAAGTGTACTAGGGACAGGTAAATCAATCCTGTGGGATCAATACTTCACTATTCACAAGCTACTCATTCGGTATCAATTCCTCTTCAAAATCACTAATAGAAAAATCAAATATATACAAAATGTGCATGGCTGTATTACCACTAAACATTTTCAGTACTATTGTAGAATTTTTGTGGCAAGACAGGTCTAACATTTTAGCTGGCCCATATAGAACCAAGCACGCAGCAGCACATAGTCACACACCTTTGCATCAGACATGAGATTGAGACTGGCAGAAAGGAAACGCAGCATGGTTTAAGTGCTACTTTTCACCTTTTGATAAAAATACAGCAAAGTGCACTGTTTGTGACAAGACAGTGCCACGCAGCAGTACCATGAGTAAGCTCTTCAAAAACAATACACCGTGAAAATTACAAGGAGGCTCATGGCATGTCGCTGCAGAATGCTGTGGAAGCCATGTTGGTTAAGTGTGCCTTCAAATCACCAAGTCACCAGGAAAGCACCCCCACACCATCACAACTCCTGCTCCATGCTTTGTGGTGGGAACCCCACATGTAGAAATCCGTTCACCGTTCACCTTTTCTTTGTCTCACAAAGACATGGCAGGTGGAACCAAAAATACCAAATTTAGACCGAGGATCAGATTTCCACTGGTCCATTCCTTCCAATGCCCATTCCTTGTGTTTCTTGGCCCAAGAAATTGTCTTCTTGTTCTTGTTCTTCAATAGTGGCTTCTTCGTAGCAATTTGATCATAAAGGCCTGATTCTCACAGTCTCCTCTGAACAATTGATGTTGTGATGTGTCTGCTACTTTAACTCTGAGGTGCTGTTAAATTGTGGTTTCTGAGGCTGGTAACTCTAATGAACTTATCTTCTGCAGCAGAGGTAACTATTGGTCTTCCTTTGCTGGGGCAGTCCTCAGGAGAGCCAGTTTCATCATAGCATTTGATGGTTTTCGTGGCTGCACTTGAGGATACATTCAAAGTTCTTGAAATTTTCCGATTCTTGCAACTGGGCTCCTCAACAAGATCTAGCCCCCCCCCCCCAAACACACACACACAGACTGTCACAGACTGTAATCCCGCCACCCCCCCCACTACACGTTACATTAACGTACATCTATGCGTTACATTAACGCACATCCGGACAATCACTGCCACCTTCTAACATTTTTGCACTCTACACTTTACACTTTATACTTTACACTTTACTTTTTAATTATGTATATTTATGTTCCTTGTAAATATAGTTCTTGCTTCTTGCTCTTCACTCTTTTCTTTTACTATAACTGTCCTTTAGCACCAATATACCAAGACAAATTCCTTGTATGTGCAAACTTACTTGGCAATAAAGTCTATTCTGATTCTGATTCTGATTCTGATAATACAGATTAGAACAGTAGTCGATTAGGGCTGTGCACCAACCCTACCTCTGCATAACACAAATGATGGTCTCAAACACATTAGGAAGGCAAGAAATGACACAAATTAACTCTTGACAAGGCACACCTGTTAATTGAAAACCATGCCAGGTGACCTAATGTACCTCGTGAAGCTGACTGAGAGAATGCTAGAAACAGTTTTGTTTACTACATAATTCCATGTGTTCCTTCATAGTTTTGATGTCTTCAATATTAATCTACAATGTAAAATGCAATAAAAACAAAGAAAAACCATTGGATCAGAAGGCGTGTCCAAACTTTTGACTGGTACTGCATATAGGAAATCATTGATCTAGATCTAGTGAAATTTCAAAGTTATATGAGCAAGTCAAAACAACGCTGAAAGAACAGTGTGGTTTTAACAAGTGACATGTGGACAGCAAGAACAACTGAAGCATATTTGACTGTCAGGGCATTTTGCTTCTCAGAATTGGGAGATGCAGGCTTGCACTCTTATGACAGTCCATGTAGCTGCACAACACACAGCAGACAATATATCTTAACCCCCCACAAAAATATCTGATGATTTGGGAATTACCAACAGGGTCCATGCTGATGTTACAGACAATGGAATTAATATGGTCTCAACTGTGCAGAAAACCCACTGGAAACACATTCCATGTTTTTTACCCATCCTCAACTTGATTGTAAATGACTCCACCAAGGTTGACATGCGTTTAGAGTCCACCCTGGAGAAATGTGGTACTATTGTTTGGTTTTTCCATCACAGCACCAAAGCATCTGACAAAAGAAGTACAAAATTAGCCCCTTAACGCCGATTGTCGCGAATTCGCATCATACCATTTGCATTCAGACTGCAGCCGAGATAGCGTATGCATTCCCCCAATGCCGGTTTGTGCATTCTAAATATGTGCCTAGGAACCTTTTGCAAGCACTGGTTTACCGTAGGACCGTTTGGAGTGTGACCTACATCCAGTAGTTATAGTTACGTAGTAATAGTGTAAATCATAATGTAAATAATAGTCTAAATAATTGTAAACAATTTTGTGGCTTCAATAAAAAATTTACCGTTGGTTACCATTAATGCCTATTGTCGCTAATTTGCATCATACCTGAATGTATATCTATTTTATGTGCTATAGACAAATTAACAATCTCTACTTAATTTAGCATCAGCTTGAAAGCAAAAACACAAATAATTAATTTTTTTATACAATTGTAAATAATTCAGGCATCAAGGGGTTAGTTGCCACAGCACAGAGTAATCCAGCAATAGAGATGTGATGGAACTGTGTATTTTACATGTTGGAGAGACTCTATGACCAATGACAAACCATTGTAACAGTACTTTGTCTTCTTGGGAGAAACACCCTGTGCTTGAATGAGGGAGAATGGTCCCATATCAGCTTAGCCATTGTATGTTCATTTCAAAAGTCATACCTCTGGTGTCTCTTCTCCAAAGAGCCACCACATCTGCTGGACAGAGGGGTGGCACTTTGGCTTCACAGTTTGCAATGCAATAACCTTGCAGCCAGCATCTTTTTGGACATTAGGTTTAAAAACATACTCTTTTGTGAGAATGGATATATGAAAACCATTCAATTGTGGCTCATCAATGAGATGCAAGCCCTAAGCAGTTGTGATGGATAGGCAACAACCAATGATTCATCTGTTACTGCATCAAATGCCTCTATGGGAACAGCCTTGTCAATGACACAAAGGGCACCTGCTGAAAACAGTGAAGGGGATGGGGCAAGACCATTCAACATCTGAGGGAGGATTATGGCAGACGATTGACACAGCCGTAATGGTTCTTCAGAGGAATCACTCAGCAAAAATAGATGGATACATTGAAATGCACAGATACATGGAAGAAAAAGTGATTGCAAGGACTGAGGACCCTTTGCTTTGGAGGAAAGAAACAAGAGCAAAATCACAAAAAGATACTTTGGAATCCTCTTTTCCTACAGAGAGGCTGTTTTCGAAGGTAACAATCAAGTCAAATCAGCTTGAAGCTAAAAATATTAACATGTTACTTTTCCCAAACACCAATCTAAAACTTGCGTAAACTTTAGTCTTAGGAAGAGCAAAGACATGTATGAGTATATTCCCAAACACTGCTGTTAGAAGGTGTTAAATGTTGAAGTGTAAGCCTGGCTAGAGTTCTGGGTCTCCCCTATTTTTATGTACGTGGTTCTGAGCAAAAACAGACTGGGAAAAGATCTGTTGATGGTCATATTGACATCATATCAGCAAAATTACATAAAATTAACACCTGTCAAAGGTGGTTTTCTCTCTCCCTGTGTGTGTCTAGCCAAGGTGTAGAGAGCGCTTATATTCCACCCACTAGCATGCTTTGAAACTGATAACCAGTGACATCGAAAAAAACAAAACAACTGTCACTGAAAGTAGACAGACAGGATGAAAAAATCAGTCAATAACTGGAGGCTTGGACTGTTTTGAAGCTACATCGCCACAGTTTTATTTTGGGACAAATAACCAAAACAATTCATGTGTATTGCTTTTCAGATTTACCACCTAGTTTAAAATAGTGGCTCTGTAGAAGAACCAACCTTCTTCACTCACTGAAACATTTGCCTCTTTGTTCCCTTTAATGTTTACCGTGCATAATATTACATCAGGGAGAGGAGAAAAGTCTATAACCATACAGTTGTTTGTGCTTACCCTCTGACACAACCCACACCAGCAACTCCTGAAATAGCACACCATTGGTGGCAGGTGTGCTGGACCTTGGACCTTCATTGCTGTGGTTACAATAATATACACAGTTAAGCTTATGGAAAGTTTGGTTAAGTCACAAAAACTACTTGGTTAGGATTGGGAAAAGATCATAGTTTCAACTAAGAAAAGTACTGCTTTAAGATTAGAGGACCTTCACTGTCAAGGTTACAATAATAAAAACATGGTTAAAGGTTCTGTATGTCCTGCTTCTCCACATTAAAACAGTAACACAGACTTGAAACCGAAATACAGTGACATCAAAAAAATACTGACATCGTAAAAAAAAGAAAAGAAAAATACTGTCACTGAAAGACAGGCAAGATGAAAAAACCTGCAGATTGTCATTGAAAAAGACATTATAATTCATTTAAATATTAAAATAAAGTAATATAACAATATTTTAAGATTTTTTTATGTCTGTGTTTTATTTTTCAGTAAAACCTTTTACAATGCCAGTTCTTGTTTCAGTGCCAATACAACTTTTTTCCAGTTCAAATATTTCAATGCCAATGTTCCCTTTTTCAGTTTGGGTTTTGTTGTCGATGCAAAATTTTATTTTCGGTTTCACCATTTTAATGTCACTGTTCTAGCTCCATAATGACGCAGCCATTAAGTCAGTATTGTTTTGACCTGTCCGTTCTTGGTGTAATGTTAGTTAGATTAGAAGGAGAGTTGTGAGTGGCTACTGTGCTGACTCTAAAATAGCTTCTCGTCCACTCTGTATGGCAAGTAGCTGCAGCTAGTGCACTGTCCTCTGAAGGCCTGTCTTCAGTCACTGTAGTTCTGTAAAAAAAATTCAAACCACTAACTCATATTAGTTTTCAATTTGTTATATTGTGGATGTTGTGTTTGTGTGTATGTGATCCCTTTGATGACATTTTATATTACTTTTGGTTTACTTCAGCTGTGAAAAAGCAGACACACTTGACTCTGCCATATTGGTGTCCAGACAGTTGTTAGTGTTGGTTTCCATGTCACCATTTTGTCCTAGCTGGCGATAAAACCAAATACCAAATTATAAATAACCCTAAATAACATTAACAGAATTATCTTAGTCTAATCTCCCGCGGTAAATGGTACATAGTACATAATACGGGCGCTGAACACAGATAACTGCTTTGGGGCTGCTTTAACATGATAAACAGAAAATGTGTGTCATTTCATACATTGAAAAGCACTTTGATGACAGTCACGGCATACGCTTATTCTGTGATGGGATGCCGGCACAACCCAAAACTTGTCACCGTACACTGAACTAGCCAGGGGTGGAACAGCGGGTGATGAGGAAGGAAGTGAAGAAAGAAGCCTGGGCAGCTAGGGAGCTGCGGATAGATAAAGGCAGCTTGTTCACAGCCCCAGCTACCAGCCATTAAAAAGTAATCACATCTGATGGAGGTTGTGGTTGAATGACTGTCTGACTGGCTGACTGACACACTCAGGCTAAGTGTCTGTTTGCACACATTCCTGCTCGTGCGTCTGTCTCTGCCCCACCTCCAGTCCTTGAACTCTAAACTACAGGGGAATGAGTGGAATGTGTGATCAGCTTTATCTGTCTTTGAGTATATGCTTGCCAGGAGGCGAGCCCAGCTTATCTCCCGGTATTGCTTGCTTTTGTTCCTGAGAGGTGGTAAGAGCCGGCACCACAGCCGGGCGGGCTTTTCCCGGCCCACAGATCTTTCTGTGAGTATGTGCCCGTGTTTCAGCGTTTCAGTCCTCCAAAAATATGAGCTAACACAAACATCAGCACTTAGCTAGCATCTCAGATATGCTCAGACTTGTAATATATATGCTATAATTCATTGAGATTTACTTTCTTTCCACTTTAATACGCTAATTCATCTAGACAAGAACGGTAGCAGCCAATGAGACCACCTTTCATAGTGCAGACTTGAGAAAAATAGAAAATGACAAGGCCTGGCGGCGGCTACAGCCTGCTCTACTGACTATTGTGAATACTACTTTTAACCTTTTCAAACCACCGTATACACAAAATCAAATTCATCAAATTCATCCAAATTGAATATCTTTTTTCCTTAATTTTATTCCCTGCTCTATTACCAGTATTACTGTGCGCACGTTTGATCCACTAACATAGTTCCTGTATCCGCGAAATGCTGATATTTGTTATCTTGAAAAACCCAGATTCACCGAGGTAGTTTTGAGTATTGCTTGTAATGTTCTGTCTTGGCAACCGGTACTTGTAAACACAAATGCCTTACGCCAAAATTATACATTAGCGCGGTATCAAAATGTTCAGTCCCTTAAATGGCAGCAACCTAAAATTAGTACAACTCAACTTCGACATAAAAACATGCAGATCAGTGAACTGATAACATGTGCTTCGAGCATGCATTTCTCCTTATTTATTTTCTTCTACTATTATTAATCCAACATTTCTACACTATCTGAGGCACCCTTCTGACGCACTGCAAAGAGGCTCAGTGCAACATTCTACTCTCAGCACCACATGCACTACTGCAACCAAAACCCTTCATACATCCTATCACCAGTTTTGTACCAGAACACTGATATCATCTAACAAGAAATACTCGACCGAAAACTACCCAAAACACACTTGACTTAAAATAATCCACTACAATAGGAACATTATAACATGGGTCCTTTGTCTTTAGCGGGTCTTTTATCGGATTTAGTATTGCAAGTGATCGACGAATCACAATGACGTAATTAATCAATTGTATGGATTGTGCTCCCTACAGTATGTGTCATAGAAATTAATCAGCCCAGGCTTTTTATTCCAAGTGTACAAACAAAGCAGATAAATTACAGCACAAATATAATACACCATCCACTATATATATTGTGCTATGAGAGGATAGCCACAGACAAAGAAACTTACATTTCCATTGCCAAGTTTTAATAACATTGCACCTTATGTCCCTTTCCTCAACACATCTGAGATTATCTTTGCACGCCTGGTCCATCCTGGAGTAGTCTTCAGATATATCCAGTATCTTATTGTGTCCAGAGGGATATCTCATCATGGTTGCTTGCTTTCCGCCATCATGACGGAAAGAATTCTTTATGGGCTGAGCAATGGATCAATTATTCTGATGAGCTAAACCACCTGACTTTGGAGAATGCCATTGTTACAGATACAAATATTCTGGATTCTACCACTCCATCCATTTTCCTGGATATGGTAAAAGACTCTCTGCCGTCTCTAAAATCCGTGTCTGAATAACCTGGTGATGATTGTGTGGCACTGAAGCCGCACAATCATGCTCCAGTTTTAATTTACAATGCCCAGTCGAAGTTGCGCAGGCACATTGATTTGATAGATTTGAAATTGTGAAGTAACATCAGCCTCCTTATCTGCCACTTCATGTAATCGATTCAGCGGAATGTACCCATATGAAAACTTATGGTGAATAAGGGAAGCCTGGCGAGAAGTTTTATCAGTAATCATTGGTGAGGGTGAAGCATTACTGTCACCCAAAGAATGCGTTACTGTCAATGAAGAAAGTAAAGTGCAAACAGTCTACCATTTGCCTTGACCAGAGGCTGAATTCTGTGTAATAAGTGTCACACACCTCTGTGCATGCACCATTCCAGCATCATTGAACCAAAGCTGAGCCTGTTGCAGTTAGTATAGAGTCGGTAGATATCAGAAACCAGGCCCTACTGACCAAAACACACATACACACACTGCAGAGTCGGCTAGCTCTCTTTGAGCCTGTGGTTACCACTAGCTGGGCCTCCTGATGTGCTGCTTAACAGGACCTTAATTAGGATCAGTGTGACAGATGGACAACCTGTCCTGAGGCATTGGTACCACTAAGGCTCGGGAGATAGGTAACTTGGCCAGAGCCCCATGTTTCTAGAATGCTTATAGTAATCGCAGGATTTGAATTTGAGGTGCACTTGTAAACACACTCAAACACACTAAATACATCTGCAAACGTGGTGTTGTCTGACAATACTATTCACATACTACAACGACTTCAGACAGCCTTTGAAGGATTTGTTATTAAGTAACTGGCTGTCGCCCTCCTCCGATAGTGGCCTGGTCATTGACATGAGCACATGCATTATCTCACAAACACACAAATATACAACATGGCATGGCAGGGCATGTACCTGTGTATGTTCACATATGTTGGAACTAACCAGTTACTCCAACAAAAGACCTATGAAAGCACCCTATATGAGTACACTGAGGGTAGTGTCTCAGAGGCGTAAAGGACGGGGTATACTCAAAAAGAGCAGGTTCATAAGAAATGCCATCCAACCATGTCTTAAAGTGTTTATAGCTGTTCTGAACTGCCACACTGACTGCCAGGATTATAGTGTTACACTCAGCTTGAAATGGGAAAAGTGACAGAAATAGTTGAAAAAAATGAAAAAAAGAAAACTTGAGGAAGAAGTTCTGTCCTGGCTCCTTTCTCACTGATACATAGCTGTCCAATTGGGAATTTCCACATTAGAGTGTCATTAGCACTAAGCTTGAATTAGCATTACCTTGGTAAAGTCAGTAATGAGTTAATTGGAGAAAAATATGGTCTTCACTTGAGTTGGTGTCTTGACATTACCAGTCATGTTCAGTCAGCTCAGGTCTTAAAAATGATACTGTGTTTTAGGCTTGTGCATAACTCTAGTAGGTGGATTAAAAAATGTAAAACATAATGGTTCTTGCTGACGATTAGCTTATTGTCAATATTATTATGTTAATTTACAGATTTACCAAGTTTATATTAGCTTCCTGATGCATTTTGGATGTTCGCTGACAGCTGTAGAATCAGGACTTGACTTGGACTTACCCAGCAATGACTGCATGGGTAAGTACTACACTGCTGAATCAATAATCTGCTGTAGTTTCCACCATATGCATTTTGTATTTCACATTCCAAAAGTATTCTCAAAAGTACTCAAGGTGATCACCCAAGGCATCTTCTACTTTTGTGGATGGAAGCATTGTCTTGTTTACCTTGAGGTTATGAAACACTGACTGAACAAATTATGTTCTTTATTTCTCAAAATAAGAAGGAAATATTTTTTGCTTTTCTCTACACCAATCATATATTTCAGTTTTTGCTGTGGAGGCTGTCATCAACAGCTCTACTGTCAACTGCCACATTTAATGTCCTTGAATTGTCCCTTAGGTGCACAATAAGAAGCAGTGGTCCACTGTTGTCTGAAGTGGATAATTCATAGATCTCAATCTGGGCTGTTTGTCACTTTTTCTATGAAAAACAGCTTCTATGAAAACTGAGGTATGTGATTTATCCAGAGTAATCAGAACATTATTTCAGGACAAACACAAAGCTGTTGTGATAATCAAATAGAGAGGTTAGGGCTAAGGTTAAGATTAGAGTTACGGTTGAAACCCCCTGAAGCTGCATTCTGCATTATGAGGCTAATGCTGGATAGCATATTCGCATATGTGTGGAATCAAAATGATTTTAAAAAAGTAAAGGAGAGTGTGGTAAAAGCAGTGTAACATTGAGCACTAAATGTCTCGAACTATAATTTAATTACCATTGCAAATGTGGATAAATGCTGCTGATATCCACTATATCGGTCTGACTCCAAGACGCACACACAGACAGGGTAAACAGGCTGCCCGAATTGTCTGTATGTGCTTGTGGGCATGGTGGCCGAGGTGTGAATGTGTGTCAGATGGTTCGGTGGGCAGCCTGGCACTGCCCACACCTACAGGGAGCAACACACACACACACACACACACACACACACACAACCACAACCACTACCCTCCAATGCCCAGCCCCCTTAAGTCTCATAACTATCACACGTGCACACAAATTCACAGACACACATTGGCTTGCTTGCTTGACCTGCATGTTATCCTTACATGAATACACACACACTGGGTTTGGATTAGATGATTCTGATCTCACTGATCCTGTTTAATCAGTGTCATCTAGATTTGAGTTGATGGCTATGACTTTTTGTTTTAAGCTCATTGCAGTTTTATTGTACAACTGATCAGTACTACACAGGCTGTCACTGGGAGTCACTTAACCTCAGCTGATGTTAATTGGTTATTTTGTTGATTTCCTGCTTCAAATATGTTGGTAATAGTTTTGATATCACATGACAGTCTCAATGCTTTTACTTTTTCACTTTAACAATGTTCTAAACATTTGTTTTCCTTCGGCATATAAAACTTATATAATAAAAGTCCAATAAAAGTACAGTTGATCAATTACAACTGCTTTGTTTCAGAAGAATCCATATCAGCCTTCTTTTCTTTTCTTCTCTTTTTCTGATGTTCTCATTCCAGAAATCTACATACATATATGCCCATACTTACTGTGGTCCAACCTCTTGTGGCTCCTTGTCAGCCATTTACTAGCTGTTAAAACTTGACCAGCCATATACAGTTACACTACTCTGTCAGCTAACTTGCCTTCCCCAAATTTTATTGACATAAAACTGTAGTTTAAGCTCAATGTGATGGATTATCACTGTGTGAGATGCATGTTAGTACAGTTAGTAATATAGTTAACTCTGTGACCTGTCTAGGATGGTTGCCTAACTGTTGCCCAGTGCATGCTAGCATATGCTCTAGCTGACCTTTAACAGGGATATGATGAGAATTAGTGTAAAAAGCAGATGGATGGATAGATGGCTAAATGCCTTCATTAACAAAGTGATTTACACTCATGAAGATACAGAGTTCATCTTTCTGGTTTTGTTGCTGGGGTTTCTCAATCCTAAATCCTAAAAAAAAAATCATTTTTTTTAAAGTAAAAAAAACAACAAAAAAAAAACAACAAAAAACCAAATCCAATCGGTATTGTATCTAAAATTAAATCTCTGTGTTTGAGATGACATATGACAAGATTCTTTGTTTGACTGTAATAATCATAATCAGTTATATTTTGACTGATGGTACTGTCTCTATATCATGTTAGTATAGTGTATGTTAGTATGTTGCTCCAACTCTCAAATTTTCATCCCTCTCCTGCCCCTATCATCACTGTCTCCCTCCTTCTGTTTCACTCCATCCCTCTCTCTCTCTGTCTCTGTCCCCCTCCTCCACTCTGTCTCTCTGTTCCCTCTCTCAGCAGTAAGCCCTCTAATCTCTCCTGTTCAATCGCCTGGCAGACACATGCCCTCTGTCTGCAGAGCCAGCGGGGATGCTTCCTGTGCAGGTGTACCACAGAGCATGCACAATAGGTACAGTGAGCACATTGAGCGTGACACCTTTAGTATGGCAAGCAAAGCAGGTTGAGTTAGTATGGTTAAGTATGCTGGGTATACTGAGAGGTATAGTGAGTAAAACAAACATGGCAAGTATGGTGGATATGGTAGGTATGGGCGACAGTGTAGTGAGGAAGGTGATTGTGAGAGATTTGCTGGGTATGAGTACGCTAGGCAGGGTGCACATGGAAGCCACAGTGGGAAGGCGGGTGTGGTGGGCACAGTGGGGCTGGCAGATGGTGGGCACAGTGAGTATGGTACATGGCAGACACTTTGAGTACAGTGAGCGTGGCAGGAATGGTAGCCATGGCAGTGGTCACAGTGTGACCCCATGCTGGGTGGCAGGACCAGGGGCCAAGGTTGCCAGTCATGCCTGGACTTGGGCCCACACTGCCTGACGTCCAACGTGACGTTTCCTCTCTCCCCTCTTGCTGAGTCATTAGTAATTTCTGATAGTTGGTAGCTTTTCCCCCCTTGTTGCTGGCATCTCTTAATCAATGTTAATTGGCTTGGAATTAGCATATGTTAATTAATGATATTTACTTCAAATTAAAGGTATGAGTGGTCCCAGAGGGTTTCCTGTTCATCTAATTAGAACCAATTAGCTGCAATTAACACGTGTAAATGAGATGGTACTGAGTCCAAAACAAACAGTGTGTACATGCAGGCTGCTGCCCAGCTTCCCTTGTGTTGCTGAACATGCACTGGGCCTCTGTTTTCTTTTGTACATGAATCTGCTTGTGTGTGTATATATGCACACACATTATATTCATGATGGTTATGTATATTACAAACAAGATGAAACAAAAAGCCATTCTAGCTCAAACAAATAACTATTCAGGACCTCTTTGCTCCTAGTTTTTCCTGCTCACATCCTCAGTGCCTCTCCTATTTTTAGAGCAAGCTGCCAAACTAATTTGTTTTACAGACCTTTCTATCAAGTGAAGAAAATCCCGGAGGTGTATTAATTGAAATTCAGTCGACGGCACATCTTGTTTTGGTCTAAGAAACCACCAGCCGTGCTGAGTGTGGAGAGTAATCTCACACAGGGAAAATTGCCAGGAAATGAGAAGATGTAAACAAGGGAGAAGGTAGAAAATAAACAGAAGTCATTCAAGCATCTATGGCATCTCACCATACTCTATTAAAAGTATATTGCCTGTTTTAGTTTTAAGTTCTTCAGTATGCTGACTAGCTAACTAGCTATTAGTTTACTTTCTCCCCAGTGTTTGTTTGGTCACTCAGCAAGCCATGGTGTAACAAGAGACATGTCTCTGTTAATAGATATGAGGAGACATTAGCTAATGGCTGCAGTAATGTGGGTTGGGGTTAACAGTCTGTGGCTCCTTTTATCCCATTTTGCAGCTATTTGTTGTTAGTCAGGGTCAACATCAGCAAATGATAAAGCACTTGGTGAATGAAAATTCACTTTAAATCTGAATTATTTGATTGTCTTAATGAAGCCATGTAAACTCAAAGATACAGGTCTCCTGGTGGATGGAAGCTAAATTACTTGCTGTGTACACACTAACTATACACAGTACATATACTATATACAAGTCTTTATTGCATCCTGTTTTTATTTATTAGTATACAAGAAATCAGCACACTCAACTGCATAATACACACAGGAAATGATACAATACTTGTGCCATGGGATGTGAATCAAAGAGCAATTTTAAAATAACACATCCATTTAACCATAGGACATAGGCAGCAAATTATTTTTCAGAAATGCAAGGTTTTTTCTTTATTTTGTTTTTTTGAACTGTTCTCCATCATTCACAGTCAGACATCTTTTTGTTTTCCAGCTGTGATAAGAGCCTCCAATGCGTTTATGTATTCTCTGGTGCTCTCCTATTATTATATCCAAGGTAAGGGAGAACACCCTGCACCATCTTTGATTTGTTATTTTCCCATCATATAATCTTCATTAAGAAAATGTCCTACCATCCTGTGAATTTGTATTTTCTGCATGTTACATCTCGTGAATTTTATGACCATCCTGGTGAACTGTCCAACCTCTGGGAGATGATGCAGAACATGGCTCTAGATCAGGGCTACAGTATACACAGGCAGAGAGTATACTCACAGAACCAAAAAGATAAGAGTTATTAAGTTTACAAAAGGAATTTGCATGCTCTAGCAGAAAATATGTGGGCTATTTTCAGTTATTCAGTTATTTTCAGTTGGTAATTTAAAAGTTACATTGAAACGCACTTCAGTTCATGGGCCAAGTCAGATATACTGCATATACTTGTTCTGCAGGGCCAAGTTTACTCATGTTGTTTTCTCCTTTCTCAGATACACTGCTCTTGTATCTGGATTGCAGGTTTGTCTGGATGAGTTAAATTTACAAAGAACTGGCAAATATCATTCTCTGCTCTCTGTGCTCAGCTCCTAAAGAGACCTAAAGCACTGGCTAGAGTGTTTTGGCAGACATAACACACATCCTTTCATTCCACCTGGGTATTATAAGTTCCTCCTATGCACATCCCTTTTGAAAAACCCCAGACTTCAATTATCCATCCAGCATTGGCAAGGTATCAGTGAAGAACCCAGCAGTGACATCTGTAACTTTCCACTTTGTTCTTTAATGATGAATAGATGCAGATTATATTTCTTTTTTTGTCATTTCCTCTCCGCCATCACCTTCACCTAAGCCCTCCCCACCACCACCCATCGAGGTAAAAGAAGGTGTCTTGTTGAAATCCCTCCCAGCTCAGAGCGGTGCCTAATCTTGAGTTAGTGGTTGTGCGGATGCAACATTGACAGGCCTCTCTCTCTCTCTGTCTGTCTCTCTCTATGTAGCATTTGGCAGACTCCCCTATTAGTCTCCAGGTTTAGAGGCAGGAAGCGGTGAGATGCTTCAGTGTACTTACCACTATAACAATCGGGGGATGGAGGCTGTGGGAGTAACATTGCATGAGGTTTTGCAGCTGAAAATACAGCATCCACCTCTTTTGTTGGGTGATAAGGGAAAGGTGGAGGATTGGGGGGGTGGAGGGATACATGCACACAAGGAGCGATCTTGGGAGCTGAACAAATCTGAGAGCGGCATTATGGGTTGGTAAACACGAATGCCATAAGAGGCTGCAGGATTTGCCATTTTCCTGTTTTCTTTTTTTTCTCTCTCTCTCTTTTGGAAGGCTAGAGCGCTAGGCACAATGCTGAGATGGAGGTGGTGTGAGTGGAGATGGAATGAGACAGACATAATGAAAGGCAGGAAAAGAAAGAAAAGAGAGAAAGGAGACAACAAAGTGAAGAGGGTGGGGAGCAAAGGAATAGGACAGTGCCTGAAAAAGCAAAAGGCGAAAGAAAAGGTATGACAGAGGAGGATATGAAGAAAGAGCAGAGAGGTATCCAAGCACATAATAAAAGTTGAATTTGGTGCTCTTTAATACACTTTCACTCACCTTCAGACCTGCATGGTGTCACTCCACTGTGAATCTCAGTCCTCTGTTAATTCATATTGTAAGGAAAAGGTCTACATACAAATTTACCATGGATCAATCTATCATATCCTGAACAATGAAGCTTGGCTTTGTACAGTTTCGAGGCCCCTATACAATATCAATAACAGTGATGTTGCAGGTTTACTGGGGTTTAATATAATATTTAAACTATAATATATTTAAAAAATCTAATCAAACAAAAAGTAATCCGTCATCCATTTATTAACTTTTTTTCCTTTCAGCTTAGTACCTCAAATACTCCATCGAGAGCTGTGTGGTAGGATTTTCGCCATCATACTGCTGAAAAGCCCACATCATTTGCTTCCCTTGCTTTTTCCTATGGCATAGTTTTATTAGTCCAGGTGCATTGTGGACCATGCATTGACTTCATGTTCACAACTGCTGGATCATATGTAATAGAACAGACAAGTGCTAAATGCATCAATGTAACATTTTTCTCTTTGATCTGGACTAAGGGAAAAAGATGGTGATATTATTCATATTTACCCATGGAATCCTTTGCATATAAAAGTTGATGATAAATAAATAAATAAATTGATTGAAAAGTACACAGATTTGATTTGAACATAGTAGTGCATCTCTGTGCATATGGAAGTCTTGAATCTGCAGTGCTTGTGTCTGTTGTGATCTCAATTTGTTCTGGTCTCTGTCTTGACTTGGATCTCTTTTGAGGCTGGTCTTAAAATTGACTTGATGTTCTTCTCTACAGATCTACATGCACAACAACTGACTGAGTTTAAAGCATGTATTTGGATTAGTGGGAAGAAGTACATAACAGCTGCGTCCCTGCCAGTATTCAGTGTTTTGGCTTGAGGGAAAGAAGAACTCTCACCCTGCCGTCGGCTGCTCGGTGGAGATAAAAGATTCCGAGTTTTTTCACCTGCGTTTGTCTCTGCCACTCTGTATCTGGGAATTACACCAGGGAGCTGGTCGATAACGCCACTACAATCAGGCTCGCCACAGTGAGTAGCGTGTTCTCCTTTCAGGGCTGTCACAGAGGAAAGACAATGCAGCACACCTGTAGGCTCCACCGAGAGCTTCCTCTGTTTTATTGTCAGCTCAGCGCGCTGGGACTGAGGCGTGAGCTGCTGCTCGCCCCTCTAGATACTCTCTTACATTGCACAGAAAAGACTATAGACAGTCTTTCTGTGAGATATGCATTGCATGCATGCACATGTGTCGGATGCAGTCATGCAAAATGCAAATAGTAGTAGCTGTAGTAAAGAAGTGGAATTTGATTTGTTGTCAAGGTTTTCTTCACATGAATTAGGTATTCAACTTAATTAACATGATACCAGGTGGCAAGACACTGAACCCCAAATTTCCTCCTGTGGCATATCAGCAGTATGTGAATGTGTGTGTATGTGTTAGAGTGTATATATAGAATTCGTACTGTATAAATGTGTGTGAATGGGTGCAGCACCAACACAGCCTCTTTTTTTTTTCATTGGCAAAGGTTTGCTCACATTTTCAACAGTTAACGTTTAAATGCCTTACTGTGAAACACATACAGGGAGTGATGAGTTAAAATCAATGATTTTATTCATGAATTTATTCATCAACATTTATCTTACCAGAAAATAGAACCAAAGCAGGGCTTCTGTTGTGACAGGATGACGTTGACAACATTGAATAACACTGATCAATAAACCTGTATTATGCAAAGACAGCTGTTGTGAGTTGCAGTTTGTTTTCTAGGACAATGGATTCAGTTTGTGCCATACAAATTAACTATATCTGAAACCTGAAGCTGGGAATTCTTAAGAGAGAGTTTATCTTGACTTATTATTTTATGCTGCATGCAGTAACAGATTTTGAGGTGTTCATGTGCTGCTGAGAGGCTCGGAAATTTGAAACTGGAGAGTTAGCCATTGAACAATGCTGCACTTGACAAGCTATGCTGTGCAAAATGTAAACCTAGAAACTTGCAAACATGTTGTGAATGTGAATTTGTTGTTTTAAACTCTAAGACAGAAAAATGGGGAAAAGTTACTGCAAAGCATCAATGAGTGTGTTAATGACATTGTGGGTGAATTAAACGTTAGTGAAGTGGGCTGTTGACCAGTAGCTTGGTGGTCAGATCTGTGGTTTGGCAGGATAAATCTTGGTGGGCAGGGCTTGGCTATTCATCATTATCACCACTGAGGTGCCCTTGAGCAAGGCACTTAGTCCCCAACTGTTGCAGGTTAAATTATATTTGGGCAACGGAGCTGTCAAGAGGTGGGTCACATCCTGACTCTATTTCCTAATTAGGGAAATATCATGGTTTTGCTTAAATAACACTGTGAAATTGTGAACACTGTGAATATGTCACTATGTTAAACCAGACCCCAGTCTTTAGGTAAGTGTTCTGAGTCCTAAATATGGATACAAAGTTCAATAATGCCACAGTCACTATAAGTGGATATTGCATGGCCAGATTGGATATTCTGACAGAAAACAAATATGTTGTCAGTGAGCATTTTACTGATTTGTTTAGTATCAACATTTTTGTGACTTGCCAACTACATTCATTGACAATGTTTCTTTGTTATGTTAACCAGTCAATCCAGTCCCAATTATGTTTGCTTCAAAACTTTTTTGCCGTTGCATATGAATGTGAGTGTGATTATGGTGTTCCTGAACAAAGCACTACTCTCAAAGGGTTAAAAATGCTAAAAATAAAAAAATAAAAAAACTGTGGTACTTTAGACTAATATTAGCCTTTTCATACATAAATATTGGCTAATCTTAGGAGGAGGATTTGATAAAAATATATAATGGATGTGCTCAGAGTTCTCCTCTCATGTTTCAACCAACTGACTGGTGAACGATACTCAAGGTTAAATATTAACCACTACGTCCCTCATATGTTCTTGGAAAATCATAATTTAATCTCTGTTTCTCCTAAAGATGGCTTTGCTAGTCATAAAGTATGGGCACCTGCTGGTCTCGTGGCACATCAGTTAGCTTCAGTATTTATTTATTATTCTCAAATATAGTTTGCAATTGCTGCAAGGGGATTAATAAAGTTGTGTTGTGTATCATTGTATCATCCGAATGAATGATGGAGTGTCTTTCTTGATCATAATTCTGTCTCCCTGAATTTCTACTTTTCCCAGAAGAGCTACTGAGCCTAAAACAAACTTTATTGCCCTCCTCAGACATGCAGAGTACATATATATAGCACCAGAGTAGCAGAACATGGTCAGTGTGAAACAGTACGAGATATATTTTATTGATGTATGCTGCTACATCATTAACTTTTAAAACACACTATTTTCCACAGGTGAGAATAACACAGCGTTTGACTTTTGCCATTTAAGGCTACACACCTGCACAGTGTGTATACCTACCAGCAAAAAAAATGAAAAATTGTTTTTCATTTCATTGCTGCTTCTTAACTATTGGTGATTGCAAGCAAAAGTTCTCTGCTTAAATGAGTTCACACTCATTTTTCTCTGCAAATTCATTTTGTTTTCCTTCTCTGTGCTGCCTTCAAAACCTCCCTTTATTCAATCCCACTCCATTTTTTTATTCAAGCTCAACTGGATTTCATTTTTTCTTTGCATCACTATATTCATCCCAAAAAGCTTGCAACTTTTGAACTTGAGGAACACTAAATCCCACCCTCCTACCCCAACAAACACACACACACATATACTTGCTCTTACACACAAAGAGTGGCAGGGATCTTATGCATTCACGGGCTGATGATTCAGATAATCCAAGTTCAAATACAATTCCTGGATCACAGGATTTAAATGACATTATATAGAAATTAGATTTCACATCTAGAGCAACTGAACCTCCCCCGATCCCATCTCTTTCTAATTATGCTACTTTCCCCTAAATCTGCACCAGACTCTTTCTTCTGCTTCCCTTTTTGTTCATTCTGCTTGAATACAGGCTGGGATATTCTTTAGCAGCACAATGCATCTATTACAATAGAAAGTAACCCAGGAGCTGCTATATATTCCCAGTGATGGCTCCTCGATGAATTGGCAGTGTGTTTGATTCATGGTGTGCCGCAGTGTTACAGAAAGCAGAGGGGGAGCCTATCCAGTCATTTACCTGTGTCAGACACTATTTACCAGAGGAAGCCCTGTTCAACCAAATACATTTTACATCAACTTTGGAAAGTGTTTCAATGATATCATTAAGGTGATACAGATGTTGATGACTACTGAGGTCAGTTTTCATATTTTGTGTTACGTTAACATTTAAATATTGACTCAATCTGTTCAGTCATCATCTACACTACATCAGAGTATACTAAACGCTGCTGTTTATGCATGTCTGTGTATCTGTTTGTACAGTATATCTGCTGTGTGACATGAAAACACTAAAAAAAGTGAGCAAAATTGAATCAGGTTCTCTGTACACAGATGGATATAGAGTCTCTGATGTCACCCAAAAGTCTCTGATTGAAATCTTAAAGTTTATTGAGGTTTGTATCATATTCCTGCTTAAACCTTTTCATAGAGGAGACATGCACATAGAACCATCAAAGTGCCCTCATAAATTGTGAGTAATTACTGCTAGTTTGAAAACTAATTTCTTAATCAGGTTGCATCATTAAAATGTGGAGAAATATCTTAAACATTAAAGACTTTAGTCATGTGTAAATCACTGCAACATCACAAACTGAGAGATCATTTCCAAAACTACTGATATAGATACCAAAAGATATGTTGTAATGATTAATTTAATTTAGAATTTGAATTTAAATTTTAAGGATCAGTATTATACTGTATTTATCAGGTTCCAGGGTCAGATATCCAGTGTACTGCATAATATATTCTTTTCTCTCTTCACCCTAATGGGATCACATGTTTGCTAAAAATTGGCTTTGTCATTTGGGTCTAGTTAGTAAACACAACAGTCACACACTTGACTATTATTTACTTGCCAGTTGCACAAAACACGGCAATAATAATATCTATGGGCACTTGTTTATGAGATGCATCCTGTTTGACTTAGTGACATAAATCTCAACTTAGCAAGCACTCTAAGTCAGAAGTGAAGTTGTTTGACATGAACATCTTGAAAATTTACTTCCTAAAATTGTCTCACAAGTACTTTGACAACACATAACTGCAGCAATCAACATTATTTACTGTCTAGGTGCTCTAAACAGGAAGCAGTCAGGGCTGATGGTGTGCATACAAGCACGAGCAGCACCAAAGACCAGGGTTTACATTCTGAGTCCTGCATGAAGTTTGTCCGGCACCAAAAGCACTTTGCTAATATTAAGGGAAGATTGTGGTTTGCTTACTTGTTAGTGATGTTCACGTCATCTTGCCATAAGTCACTGTTGTTTATTTTACATTACTGTAAATTGAGTCCACCATCTTTTCGTCAGTGTGTCTAAATATAACTACAAAAAGTTTCAATTATACTCCATGATATAGGAAAAATGAATGGGCAGTTGGGATCATTTCATTGATATAAGTTTACTCATGATTTTGTAACTCTTCAGATGGGTGGATCAACAACTTTTTAGAGACATGGTCTGCAGTGTAGTCCAGTTCAATATCTAATAAAACAACTGTGCAGAATTACATTAGATATCCATCCATCCATCCATCCATCCATTATCTATAGTTCTTTATCCTTAAGAGTTGTGGGGCTGAACCAATCCCAGCTGACATTGGGCGAGAGGTGGTACACCCTTGGACAGATCACAGTCTATCACAGGGCTGAGTGTAGAGACAAACAACTACCATATTCACATTCACACCTACGTGGCAATTTTGAGTCACCACCAACTGCATGTCTTTGACTGTGGGAGGCCGGAGTACCCGGAGAGAACCCACAGTCACAGGGGGAACAGGTGACTTACACAGAAAAGACTCCTGTGAACCAGCATTCGAATACGCAATTTTCCTTCTGTAGGTGACAGTGTTAATTACATTAGATATTTTAAAAATTAAAAAAGTTTTCTTTATTCTCTCCTCCGCTTGCACACCCACAATGCACAATCTGTGTTTCTTTCTAGTCAGGGGATCAGCTTATCCCTAAATTGACGGTATCTCCAAAAAGAGACACTTGGTGACCAATGGCAGAGCAGTAGCCACGCTGGTTTGACTCCACCAGACTGGGAGAGGGTCAGCAATGAGTATTTCATGCAGTAGTATGTTCAGTAGTAGGCATGTCACCCAGTGTAGTGTCGTCACTGGGATGTATTTCCAATAGTTACTGGACAATGGAAAGTTCTAGGCAATAGAGGGCAAATATACTAGATTTTAGATACACATATTGTCAGTGGATAAGATCATCCTTTTATTATTTCTGAATGTGAGCTTGTACACTGTGATTGTGTAAATGATGTTTAAGAGGGTTTTTACATCCAAATAGAACACGACAAATTGGCAGGGTAATAGGTAACAATAACTTTGAAGATGAATACTATCCTTAAACATCAGTATTTGTCTGACCTTCCACCCCAATTCCACTCCCACCAAGAGGAGGTGGGCCTGTGTACTGTGTGTGACCAGGCCGAGATGACCTCAGATAAAAGTGATTCTGCCAAGTCCTGATTAGATCTGTTCCCATGTTTGTCTTCCAGTATCAGGGATTACATGATTTGTGTGTTGCAGGGTGTTAATCCTCCCACTCACACCCCATAGAGTGCATTCCAGCAACCCATGCAAATGAAGCCAACATCTTCTGTGTCCTCCTGAAGCATGCTTAACTCTGTCCTCCCAACTGAAGCTCCCTCAGGGTGCCTCATACAATTTCTATTTTAATGAGCTCCATGATTGCAAATAAGTAAAAAGAAAAATAGTCAAATGATGTGACATTAATTTGTTAAATATAGGGCCAATTTACTTTGTATTGCATAATTTTGTTGAAAAATGAATAGTGCCGCGATGCTTTCTAACACCATTATTACTATATCAATACTATTTTGTGTTTTCAAATAAACTCTTAGTAATGAAATGTGGGCTCATAGACTTCTATGTCCAATTCTTATATATAGATAAGTTTTATGCCTAGATATTGACACACAGCAACAAGTGTGTTGTGTCGCTATGACAATTATAATGTCTTTTACGTAGAAATATTTTGTAACAAAACTGATGAAAGATATATTCTCTTATACATCAGTTCCACCAATGTGTGCTAACAACATATTTCACAACAAAATTGTTAGAAACACTTAATCATTTTCATATGCTGCAAAAAGAATGATTCCACTGCCACAGTAGATTCACAACTTGGATGCACAGGTTTAGGGGTAAGTTTGTTACATAGGTTCATTTTGGGGCCCATTTTAATTAGAAATGTGTTCACAGATCACAATAGGTCTTGTATACACGTTGGTGCAAGAGGCTTTTTTGTTTAAAGGAATTGAACTGCCAAAGAAATTTTATTTGTGTTTATATGGGGTATAAATAATGGTTAAATATAAATTCAAGAATTGTCACAAGAAAATAGATACTGGAAGCTATCCATTAAACCTCACTGATTTGCAGGTAGACAACTGGTGCTAAAAATAAAACATTTTTTTTTTTTTTAATTTAGTGATTACTATAATTCTATTGTTGGAATATATATGATACTGTCAGCCAGACAGTAGAAAAAGACAACCCAAAGAGTACTTCAGGGAAATCTATGTGGTAATGGGTTAAACACCTCATTTCAATATCATTATCACTTATAAGTCCCCAAGCCAAAGGTTTGTTCAAACATAAACCATAACAGTAACTTGAGGACAGTGATCAGTGTGAATAAATAAGAAATAAAGTGGCTCACATAGCATATCTAATGTTCAATAGCTTTCTCCAGTCTTCTTACACCTCCTTTCTCAGCTCAGCTGGATGTCCTAAGTGGGGTCAAGGTGGGTGCTGTTCTCTGAAACTACTGCTGACCATCAGTTTGCCACACCGGCTAATTTACAGCCCACCCTCCTCCACCCTGCGATGTCCAACCTCCAGCAACCCCCCCCACCCACCCCTTCAAACTTTTCCTCTGTGCACACACTCTCTTTCTCTCTGCCCTCTCTCTTTTTATCTCTATTTCTCTCTGGCTGGGTGTGAAGATGCCAGCAGCACGCTCCAGTGGAGACAAATCAGACCTTCCCAGCCATGTCATTGTAAAACATCCCCCAGGAAGGCCAGACCTCCTCACCCTTTCAACTCACCTGTATAGTAAGTCAGGAGAGGAGGAGGGTTCTCCATGCAGCAGTGGCTAAACTAATTTCATCTATATTATCAGAGGAGAAGAATCAGAACTGATATGAACTGAAAAGAGCTGGTCTGATAGGATGGAAACACACTAACATTGTCCAACATAGGCCAGTATGCAATGCATTGTGAAAATCAATGAGGAGGAAATGCTAAATACTAGATGACTGTTGGCAGTCACCTTTGCTCCTGTGTACAGTATTTTATGTCCTAGTTAAAGGATCACTGTGCCCCAATGCACACAGACTCCATAGAACAACCTGAGATCCTACAGCTCAATAACATTAGAATATATCGATGTATACAGTATATGTTTCAAACAACCCTGTTTCCAAAATATTGCACTTATTCCTAATTTGCAATACCAAATAATATATCTCTGGCATAATTAGGATGTATAATGCATAAATATTCATACTGAGTGCATCTGTACACTGTTGACTGTCACCACAAAATGTTCGAACTGAACACATCCACAAAAACTTTTATTGTCACTATTATCTCCTGCTTTTTCCTCTTCAATATTTTCTTCTGGAACCAAAGGAATGGAGGAAGTAAGGTTCTACGTTTTATGGATGTTAATATGCTTTCTTTACAAGAGTCAGATGAATAGATTGATATTAATCATAGTCATGATTGAGTGTGAGTACAGAAGTTTATCCAATGCAACATGTTTGAAATGGGTTTGTGTTGTGTTGTGTAGTTTTAGTAATATTGACCATTTCAGAGCAGCGTTTTGAAGGCTTTTTGTCAAGGTGGAGGTTGCTGTATTGGTACCATCTAGACGAACCCAAACCTGTGATCATTGACTCATCTGGAAACCTGACCAGAGCCTGAGATGCTGCATAGAGTACTGGTGGATGAATTACCTGTTGTTTTTGTCAAGAAAATTCCAGATCACAGCTTCCCATGAGACCACAAAATATGCTTTACATGTCTGCTTGTACAAATGAAACATACATAAGAAAATAAGAGCTGAGGTGTAGGTGAGGTATTTGAACTTTGGACAGCCAGTATAGCTTTTTCCCATCTCTAACATTAATGCTAGGCTAGGCTAATCCCATCTTTATTCCAGCTTTGTATTTAACATATAAACACAAGATTGACATGATGTTGTCATCTCAGTTTTGGAAATATGCTTATAAACAAAGTGTATTTCCCCCAAAAATAATGTTGGACTATTCCTATAAATGTTTTCTGATTAAGTTTATGTAGGTGGTTTATGTGGGCAGCTGTGGCTCAGGAGGTAGAGCAGGTCACCCACTAATTGGAAATTCACTGGTTCAATCCCCAGATTTCCTCTGATGGCATACCATTGGTGTGTGTGTGTGTGTTGGAGTGCTGTACGTATAGAACAAATGTTGACTGTTGGTAGAGAAAGACGCAAAGCGGGTCTTATGAGGTGAAGAATAACGAAATCTTGCAGTAATTCAACAACAAGAAAAACACCAATGTTTAGAGGACCCCACAGACGAGTGTGGAGTAGTCCATCAGTTCTTGTCATGTAGTTCATCAAAATTTTAATGCCCAAATTTTTTCTGAGATGTTTTCTCTTTTTCTATTTTGTTTCCACTTTTGCGGTGGTAACGTAATTAGTGAAATAGTTTTTGCACCATGCTCCAAACAATCTGTTTTCAAGCTCTACTTTAACTGCTCAGCTTGACGTACAGAGAATCACCCTTACTCTGTGAAAGATCACCATTCCTCTCCTAAATACACACAATACCACATTGCCATTCAACCTCATCCAGCGTCAGACTCCTGTTGCTCTAACCTGATGGAGCCATCAGCCAGAAGCCAGACAGGGAGCAGTTGTTCAGGAAACTTATCCCTGCTGCAGAGCCTTGACAGGAGAGACAAACACTGGCCTCCTCCCACAGTCACAGCCTGGGAGCCAGCAGGGAGGCAACTAGTTGGTGTGTATGAGTGCGTGATGAGAGAGAGAGAGAAAGAGAGGTCCTTGGTGTAGGTGCCTTCAATAAAGTGAAAAAGAAAAGACAAGTCATATTTCTGAGAGTGGGAAGTGAGATCCAAATGGCAAATGTCGATATATGCATAGTGGATCTATTTGCACAAATTACTTGTTCTATGAATTGAGGCATTTGCTTCAACAAGAGGGACATATTTCCACTGTATTCTTTGCATATAGACAACTTCTTTGTCCTTTCCAGGAACAAGGTGTGCACATGCAGTTGTTTGGTCAGCTTTTGAATATTAGTAAGACTGCAAGGTTTTGACACAGGGCTAGACAAAGCAAAATGGGTCATGTGGTGAAATGGTTAATGTGAACTTAATAGAGGCGGCAATGTCATTATCTCCAAATCCCTCTCGACCGGGTCGCGCTGTCGACGGGCCACTTTACACTGAAAGGCAATGGGCCGAGAGACTGGGGCATGACTGCCAATCCCATCCGGAGGATTTGTGTCCTCCTCCACCAAATTCAGTATGCATGCAGGCTCATAAAGGTGTTGAGAATTGAGGAATTTGTCAGAGACATACAAAGTCAACGAGCTAGTTTTACTTTCAGCTGAAGAAACGGGGAAAGAAGTCAAGGCCTTGTGAGGTACTAACCTACTTCGGCCCACTCAAAACAGGCCTGAGCAAAGAAGGTTGGGTTCGTTCTTTAACGAGATGAACACTGCTAGATTTACACACTGCCATGGTTTCAACCAACCCTGATAATCCTTCCCAGAAATAAATTGTCCTACTAAATGAAATGTCATAGGTTTAATAAATTGAAAACGCTTTTGTTTGAATCTTCTGCAATTTGGATGGAATCCCAAGTATATAGGCAAAGGTTCCAGCAAATAAGATTATTTGCTGTGTATTATAATGTATAAGTGCTTTTATGCGACCAAATAGTGTCAGTGAACCCCAATGAAATGTGTGTGCTATTTATATGCAGTTATTCAGTATGCAGTAAATTCCAATTACTTCTTAAGATTTCTATTATGAGGGAAATGTGTGACAGGGAAGCTCTTGGGCTGGAGTTGCATTGTAACTTAACTCTTTGCAGCATATAGCCAGAAATCTGCATTCATACAGAGGAGGACAGTGTATAAGATTTTAACAACTACCATAGTCCTGTATTGGGATGAGTTACAGGGTCTGAAGTGGATTCATCTAATGTGGAGATTTCATGGCTGATTCCAACAGATTATTTGTGATGATGCTTATATTTTGTAATGCTATTCAAATATTTAAATTTGATCATTTGTATCAATACATGAAGCTGTAAAATTGAATGCTTGTTACAGAGGAAAGCTTGAAACAGCATTTAGACCTGGGTGATCATGTGACACCTGAAGTAACTTTCTAAAACCTAACCTTTATTGAAAATGTTGGTACTTATAAGGTACAGTTGGAACACATTACATTTTAACAAAAAAATCAATTTGGAAAAAAATTAAACAACTAATTTTACACAACTGTAAAGTTAATTTTGCTACCCTAAAAAGAACAATGTCCTCCAATGTCTTAGTTATTTATTCAAACTTTTTCTATTTTTAAATTCCTTTACAGAGTTAATTTGGTAGAGCATGAAAGTCATTCTGACCTTGAACAACAATTGTAACTAACAAACAAATTGTAACTCAGGTTCCACCAACTAGTTTTCGTTAAATGTTGACAATATGTGTTTGAAATAGTCATCAGCTTGAAAGTTTCTGGAAATCTGGTTAACACTGAAATCATGTATGATTATTTTCTGTCAAATTATAGTTCATTTGATTTTCTTAATAATTGTAAAGATGGTATATTGTCCTGCCGATTAGTTATTGCAAAATTAATTTGATAACTTTTTGTGGCTTGTGTTTTTTGGGAAAGTGGTTACCCTGCTTGAAATTCCTAATATACTGTTTATCTGAAGCTACTTTTAAGAACAGTCCTAATGCCGCTAGTTTCACCTTCCAGTTTGACCTCTAATAATATAAATGAACTTTGGGAAGAGGAGGGTGTGTGGTTATGGATGCTCTCTCAAGGGCCACATGATGACAGACAACAGACTTGCATCTTCAACAGAAGGCCACTTCCAGTGAACTAAAGTGTGTGTGCTTGTCTGCGTGCTTATGTGTTCTACTGTATTATGAATCCAGTTCAGTTGATTATGATTATATGACTTTGAGGTAGTTGTCATCATGAGTGTAGATCTTTTGCCCAATCCTTTCAACTAATGATATCATCGAAGGTTGTAAGCTCTGGAAAATCCGGATGGTTTTTGTATACCCCAAATTACACAAATTTGACCTTTCTTTATGACCCATTATAATGTAAAGAAACAATGGGGAGGATGGGTGGGTGACTGGAAAAGCTATTCTCAGGAAACCACCAAGACTGGGACCAGCCCTGAGTTTTCATCTAAAGGCCAGCACTGGCAAATTCATTTATTGGTTTTGCTAATAGTTGTGTGTCTTTAACTGTGCCTCTGTTTTCGACTGTGTTATGAGCTACAGTATGAGTTGAGGCTCGATGCGTCTATCCCCCCCAGTGCTCAGCCCCCCGTGTTGGACCCCAGGGGCCCTAAATCCCCGCTGCTCTTCCCGTAGTCCCCTCTGACGCAGCATGCCATGGCAGCAGCGTTTTGCTCTATGCATTAGCCATCCATTTCCCCCAGCCGACACCTCCAACATAAAACCGTAAGGCAGAGGTAAACAGTCTCTCCTGGCGAAAATAAAGCTTTGTATGCCTGATCTATTGATATAAAAACAAAGCTGCGGCTTTGATGCGGCTTAATTATGCAAGCCTTTGCTTTTGCGCACACAAAAGCCCAATGAAGATGGATAGTGAATTGGCCGCGGTGCGTCCAGCACAGCTCACCCCACTACCTCCTCCTCCTCCCCTCTCCTTCCCCTTCACGGCCACCAGATGTTGTTGGAGGACTGCGCTGTTTATTATTGATCAGTGAATGTCGATAATTATGTTAGAGATTTGAAATAATCGGTTTGGAAAAGTTGTAATGCGTTCACATTAAACAAAAAACAAAAAAACAAAAAATTATAATAATCAGGCTTGATTCTGTTTGATTTCGAAGATGGTTTTTTATTTTGAACGAGAAATGTACAGTTAAACGTGGACATCTGTGGTTCCACACATTATTGTTTATGGCTCTCTTGACAAAGATTGAATACAGTACAATGACTTTCTTTGGTTTATACTGCAGACGGGCTTCACAACTACATTTAGAAAAATGCATTTGGAGAGTTTCCCCAAAGATATCGGAACATTATAAGATGGTTATGCTACCAAATATTCATTTTTAACTCTCTAATAGTTTGAACCCTATTCATGTCTACGAATAAATACAATAACGTTGTTGTAATCACTACTACAACAACACAAAAAATAATAGAAAGTTGGATTCAATTTTGATTTTCTTTCCAAAAACACCATATAAGTTAGTATTTCTACCTTTGTTTGTAATCACTGAGTTTCCAGTAAAATCCACCGCCATAGAGCAAATCGTTTGAGGCCATTCAGTCTTACAATTACCTCACAAAAGGGTTTGATTGTCACAAGAAAGCAGAAATTCAGTAGCATTAAATCCCATTTTAAGACCCATTCTAGGTTTTTTGTGTCATGTATCTGTTATATTCAGCTATTTTATTTTAACGAGAAAATGTTGTAATTATAATTTATTTTTTATATATACCCCGCCCACCTACCCAATCGTGAATAACCTTAAAGATCGTCTTCTGGGTTCAAAGAACCCCACGGTTAGGTTTTCCTTAGGCCCTGTTTGGCGCTAAATGCCGTTTTAAAAAACACTAAATGTTCCAGGTAGTAGTAGTAACAAATCACGAATCCTCTGGTTATTAAAACAATGAGAACTGATTTGACTTATGACTGTATGGTGAACATTAGAGGTATTGTTCCAAATAAACATGCGCTGTATTTTCACCCCAAAAATCCTCATCATCTCAGCCTTAGTAGTAAATGACCAGAACTGCAGATGTATGGTTACAGCATCCATGGGCCGGTCTGCTCTGTTCAGCTGTATATTTTATCAAGGTATCAGCAGCGGCCAAATCTCTCCACGTTTGCGGGCTTTTTTATTTCAGAGCGTAGAATTGTTGCGGTGGTTGCAGCAGCAGCAGCTATCGCCGCTCTGGCAGCCGTGCAGCCTGTCCCTGAGCATTGGCCAGCGAAGGACACATTCAAAGGAGTGGTTATTGCCACACATTATAATATAATCATTATGATCCTAGCCCTTTCACCCTGACTGCAGAATAAGCTATGGAGTACCATTAATTCAACTAGGGAAGTGCTTTAGAGGCTGGTTCCTATGCTCATATGCTCATTTCCCAGTGACTTGTATGAGCATTTTCCAAGAAAAGGCATTTTAGTTCTGATTTACAGTGAAGCCTTGGCCAGTGTTCCAAGCCTGCCATGATGGAAATGATGTTGTGGTTATGGATTTGTTTCACTGAACTAATAGGGTGTCTGTGGAAATCTATGTCCCGTATTTCATGAAATTATTTTTATAGTTAACGGGAGGATTTATGTCCTCGTGGTTTAATATACATTCAGGCATATAACAATATACAATTTTGAGTAGTATAAAATTTATTTTTATTTTTTATTTTTTTACTTACTAATTACTTACTCATTAATTACTCTTTTGCTTGCCTGGTAGGGCTTCACATTGGTCGTTTAAGGATAGATAGATAGATAGATAGATAGATAGATAGATAGATAGATAGATGATAGATAGATACAAATATTGAATAGAACAATGTGTTCTAAAAAGTAAACTGAATACATCTCTTCCTCTCTTTTGGTACATTTATCATTAAACATGGTATGATCAGTCAAAACTGACTGGGATGATATGACCGTGTTGTTTTCAGTTGTATTCATTACAACGCCAGAAATACAACGGAAATTAAGTTCGTCAAGTGCTCAGTAACAATAATAGTATCAGTCCAAGCCTCCGTTACCTGGATTGAATTCGCCTCAGAGGAGTGAGTGCGGACTTGGGTGGTGGCTTCGCTGTTGTGGCATATATTCTTGTTTCTGGGTGTGACTCGAGCGCACGAGGGTCAGGTTCTGGAACCAAACCTCCAATTCACTGGATCTTGGCGATCCCCTTGAGAAACATACAGACAGTAAAGAGGGATAGTCGGGAAGCCAGGAGTTGAGATCATGATGGTCTCTGAATATCGGCTAGTGTGTGTGTGTGTGTGTGTGTGTGTGTGTGTGTGTGTGTGTGTGTGTGTGTGTGGATGGGTGGAAAGGGGGGTTGACTGACTGAGAAGGGACAGCTGTAGGGAGATGATCTATAAATCCCATTGGATTTCTCTCAGCACAGGCTGGGACCGGAGTTGAAAAGTCTGGAAAATGTTTGCATAGAGTTGCTGTTGGCTCAATAATCCACATTGAGTTCACATCGGCATATGTTTGGCCGCTGATCTACAGGAGGAGGAGGAGGAGGAGGAGGGAGGACACAGCTTAGACAGTCGACTGTGGGACTCCGCGTGCTTTAGCGTTAGCTGCTGCAGCCTCCCCAGTCATGTGGGTTACACCATTACAGACTCCGAGTTTCCTCAGATGTGTCAGCTATGGGGCCTTTTCTGCTGTGTGAGCACCGCGGAAGGCACGGATGGATGGATGATAGACGACGCAGGGACGGTCCTGGGAGTGCATGATAATGCGGTGCTGAATGATTGACAGGCTGGACAAGGCAGTGATAGAGAAGCCCACCTCATCCTCCAACGTCTCCTCTCCTACAGAAGATGGCAAACTTTGCGGCGAATGTGTGCGCTCTTGCACATGCAGTTTGCGCGGCCAAGACAAAAGTTGACATACCCAGTAAATATTAATAGAAACACTTCACGCACTGTTAGATTGTTTTAAATCTATGAATGAAAGTGTCAGGTTAAAAACCCCTACATTTTAAGATTGTTTGGTAGGTTTTACATGACAGATCAGTTCTGATGCTGGTTTCCTTTATTGGCAAAATACGTTTTTTTCTTAAGAAGCTTTTTTCTCTCTTTATAATTTAATGTAAATTACAGTACACTACCTTCGAATAATTTTCTCTATTCCACGGTGAAATTTTCCAAGTAGGAATAGAGATGAAAAATTACACATGATATTAACTGAGCGAGTTTCACAGAAATGGGCCTGTTTATTCGTAAAATAAACGCATTCATAAGCCAGAATTAATCAATGCGCCTTATTATGAATTATGAATGCCAGCGCCTGTTTGTAATATTGTAAAAAAAAAAAAAAAAAAAAAATCTGCAGAGAGGCTGCAAACAGCAGGACAGAGCAGCGGACCGGTACCTCCACCCCGGTACACTCAGTTGATCAAAGCTCCAGTCGGGGGTGATATTTCTCTCTGTATTACGGGAGTCACGGTTTGCCCCCCAGGCACCCTGCCCGGTCTCACTGGCCCGGCTATAAGGTCAAAGCCCCAGTTTTTACAGCCTACACCTAGAAATAAAAATTGCTTTAAGTATCTCTCATATTTTTAAACACCTTTTCCCAACCCATCTAATCACCTGCTCGATTCAGTATTTAGTCTTTACTCCAAAGTCCTCTCCGTCTAGCCGAGCCCCTCATACACTGTTGTGGTGACATTGTGTCACTAAACTGAGCCTGGAGGAGAGAGGGGAGACAAATAAACGTGTCATGATTAGAATTAATGATTGCATGCATCTTCACAGCCTCATTCATTATCTCAGATTAATTATCTCGCAGTGTACCAGTTCACTTGTCTGCACTTCATAAACCCCAAATCTCCTGGGCTGCTTTACAGCACTATGGCCGTGAAAAAAAATATCGCTTTTCTTAACTGTGGTAGCATGGCCTGTGGTGGTCAGAATTCAACTTTTGGGTTAGTAAAAGAAACGCATTATATATAATATGTTGATAAAATAAAAGCCATTGTAGAGCCAACAATAAAGAATAAAAGCTCAGATTAATTTGATGATGATGATTAATTTGGGTGTTTAGATTCAGATTTTCTAAACAGGCCTACTGAAAGGCCTCCTGCCACCAAATCTACATCCAGTCAGTCTGAGATTAAAGCAAGTTTTTGTTTTGTTTTTTCCTTTGGGGGGGGGGTTGTTTTCTTTACGTGAGCTGATGCTGCGCCACAAATTCCAATTTACAACTTCTGCCTGCATCAGAATGAAAATATGAGTGAGAATAAAATCTATCGCCAGTGAAGGATTACAGTGGTAAGGTTAAAACCATTTTTGCATTTAATAGTGTCTCTGCCTGGAGGGGAGTTGAGATATTTTTAAGCCTATAGCCTATATTTTGATTTCCTTCTATTTGTGGATTAATCTGCCTCTGTGAGCCTGGCTTCTTCTCTCTCTGGCTTATTCTAAATCAGACAGAGATTATCCCTACTGACAGACTATCAAGGCATCTTCTACACATGGAAATAACAACAACTTTTGTCGTTTACATGCTGCATTTACAAGTTTGTGTGGTGGTGGAGGGTGAGGCCTGCAGACTGCGGGGTTTCTGGGGTTTTTTCTGGTTCCTCTGTAGGTTTCAGTGCAGGAGAATGAAAAGTGAGTTCTGCCCTCCTATGGCTCGCCAAGTTGTCATGGTGCTCAATGACCCTCACTGTCTCTGTGATGGAAACATAACCAGATGCTCAGCAGAATGCGCTCCACAAACAGAAAGACATGGGAGAAGTGGCAAAAGGAAGGTAAAGGAGAGGAAGAGGACTTGAGTAGAGGAAGAGGAGAACAGCAGTCTGAGGAGGTGGTGGTAACGCGGGGGGAAAGCGACGGAGTCTGTGTGTTTTGAAGCCTTATCTCTTTTTCTTCCAGCCAGTAACACATGTCCTGTTGAAGGGGTGCTCCCCAGACGCCGAGAGGCAGCTGGACGGGGACGGGCTGGCGTTTTGCATGAGAAGCAGCCCATATGCAAGATGATGCTGGCGGGCTATTGGTGAGAATAAATGGGCGTCCCCGGCTCGCTTTCTCTGCTTTAAAGAGTGTAAAGAACGCCGCTACTGAGCTCGATTCCATTTTAAGACAAAGAAAGTCAAATAGCCTACAATATTTTCTGACTGTACTTAAATTTATTAAACTATTGTCTTAGAAGCTACAATAGAAAAGTTTGTGTAAACAAACGTTTTAAAGATTAATAACTCCAAACGACTTTTCTGGAAAATACAATATTGTTTAGACAGTGGAACGAAACGAATTTGTTTAGCCAGCATGTACACCTTTTCCCTCCAGACTAGACATGCTATCTTTATTGAGCAAAACGGAAACAAATCTTTGAATTGTTAAAGACTTCAGGCCCGTAAATCATCAACACAACAGACTTTACTGATCTCTTTGATTGGAAATAACTAAGAATTCCACAGACTGTTGGGCTCATGGTGTTATTTACTTAAGGTGGACTTGAAGTGGATTGGACCTCCCCTAATGAATTGTCCGAGGTGTCTGGGCCGCGAGTTCCTGACGGACTGAGCTGCACGAGCTGTCAACTTTAGAGCCTTTCTGTCTTTCACTTCCACACTTCCTCTCCATCGCACCAAAGTGAAAACATCTGAAGTATGCTACTGCTAATGCGCAAAGAAACAGTGTTTAGGAAAATGCACATGCCAGCCTGTGATGTTGGAATAAGAAGATAACGGTAACATCATATCTCTAGAACCCATCACCTAAATAAGACCTTGGCAGAGTAGTTCTGTAGCTTTCCAATATATAGTCAAACATTTAGCCCTAATGTAAATGTTAAACGTACAGCTGGCTTATTGATGAGAAAGCCTGAAAAATGTTCTCATATAATAAAACAAACATGCCCAAGTTGTACGTAATTTTCTGGCGTAAAGTAACTTTAATAAACAGGGACCATGCAATATGCGCCTCCACCCTCTTCATCCTGAAGACGCCACTGTATCTACCTGCTCAGATTCCTCCTTCATGTCCCCCTCATGCTCAGAAGACAATTTGTTCAGCGGCTGAAAAGTGGCGTCTCTCCCTCCGCGCTGCTCGCCCTCCGCCGCGGCTGCTTCTTCCAAACACATTCACTTACATATGACAGTTTGCAGGGAAATTCTTGACAATTGGTGTCTTGAGTGTGCGGCATAAATAGCAGGCAGAGCCCTCGCTGGGTTATGATGGGGCGGCTTGATGGTTTCTGGCATGGCGCAGCGCTGATTGGTCGGGCCGCGGCCTGACGTCAGGAGGCTGGGAATAAGGCTGGGCTGGAGGTTTAGGAGCTAGACAGTGTACTGGAGACCCAGCGCATCCCAGCATACACACGGTACTGGAGACTGAGGGCATCCCAGCATACACACTGACTACTACCGTAGCCGCCAGCGCTTACCAGCCTCTCCCGCCACCACAAGCTGAACATCCAGGACCATCTGACAGAGCGAAGGGGGAGAACACTCTTTTTTATCTTTTGGGTGTGTGGTTTTGTTTCTCGCCGGGTTGTGAACAGTGGATCCGCTGCCATGTCAAAGTACACTGAATTATTTATAGGCGTGCGTGTCTTGTTGTGTGACAGCTCTGCCCTAAAAGCATTTTATTAGACACCTCTTCCAGCAGTGACTGGCATACGACGCTCTTCTTCTTGGCCGATGCGTCACTTCCAAGAGCGCCGGGACAACCAAACTGGCTCCGGTCTTCTCGTCTGTTGAATTGCGCGTTTTGCTCCGGACGCAATAAAGGACTGGTTTATTTCTTTTTGGCTTTTCCACCTGAGAGAGAGAGGACGCTGTTGCTATCCATTCCTGTCTGTTTTTTGGACGCTGAGCCTTTTTACGCATGCAGGGAGAAATCTGTGGTGACACCTGATCGACTGGCTTCTCCGCGCACATTGACCCGGGAGCTCCAGGCAAATCAGAGAGGGAGAAAGCAGATACTCGGTCAATGCCCGGCCTGTGCTGTTGATTTTGTTTGTGTGCGTGCTTCTTTTGTGGGGTTGTAGCCCAGCCAAAGCCATGGTCCACTGCGCCGGCTGCGAGAGGCCTATCCTGGACCGCTTTCTGCTCAACGTGCTGGACAGAGCCTGGCACGTCAAATGCGTGCAGTGCTGCGAGTGCAAATGTAATTTAACTGAGAAATGTTTTTCACGAGAGGGGAGACTGTACTGCAAAAATGATTTCTTTAGGTAAGCTCGGGGAAGGTGACAGAGAAACTCATCCACAGTGTGTCTGTTTGTTAATGTGTCTGGTTAAATGTCAGGAGCTGAGCAGTAAAAGCAGCAGTTAAACATGAACATATGCGTTTAGGAAATGATATAAAGACATTTTAATAGTAACACTGAAAAAAATGTGGTGATGACGCATCATGGAAAATCGACAGAAATACTACAAACATTACTTTCAACTTTAAAAGAAAACATTTCAGTCTTTTGTAGATTTAGTGCGGAACACAGTGATGTATCTTCAGTATAAGCAACTTTAAATTAGTTGTTTTCCTTATAAATCACCAGAAAAACAAACTTTACAAACTTAAAATAAAAATTAAATTCTAAAAAAAAAAAAAGCACACTAACACACTAATCAGAAAAAGTATCAAAATGTTGGCACATCTGTAGTGCACCCACAGGATTACAACTATTTACAATCAACTCAGAGTCTCTATTTTACTCGTTTCATTTTTCTCTAAATAAATGAATAGACCGACCGGTCCGTGCCTGTAGGCGTGAATGAGGACTTGGAGGCGATAAGCTTTGATTAAGAGCGAGTAATTAAAAGCTTGTTAATTTGAATTCTTATGCAAAACAACAACAAAAGAGAGGCAGCAACATTAAACGCGTGTGCACTCGCTCTCAGCGGGGAGAGGGGGCGGTTTGTTAGGAAATCGAGGAAATCACACTTGGGGTGGGTTTTTTTTTTCTTTCCTTCGTTCTTTTTTTTTTTTTTTTTTTTTTTTTACAGCGGGTAGGCAGCCGGGGGAGCACACAGGATCAAACCCCGGCCAGGGAGAGCCGCTGCCCGGTGTGTTTGCTCAGTCCGACTGATGCGGACGTGATAAGTGGATTTGAATAGTAAACTAGTTGAAAAGATCAAGTCCGCAGACAATGCAATCACAGACATGCAGTCAACAAGCAGTGCACACCACTCAATACACATTGTTTAAGGTGAAGTCAATGTCAGGGCTATAATTTATCACTCTAAAACCAACCTGCTGTGCCTGGGAATTAAAAGACCGCATCTATTTACGCCGTTTAAAACATGTTGGAAATAGTTTTATATGGAACACAAAAAGCTTGAAAATGTAGAGATAATGTAGAGATAAACATGTCATAGCACAATAAAAACTAGTCACTTCAGCGGGTCTGTAAATAGTTGTGCAATGGCTTAAGGAGGAAGAAAATAATGTTATAGTTTTGTATATAGTTTGAAAAATCAAGATTGAGTGTAATGAATATAAAATGAATATTCAGTTAAACTCTCAATAATACATTTCAAATTGTTGTGATTTATTATGATTATTATTATTATTCAAAATGCCTTTGATTCTGGAAATAGCACCAGGTCCAAAAAGCTCCTAAAATGTGTGTGTTTTTTTATTTTTTCATTTTTTTTTTATTTGACATGAAGCTGTTTTCTTTTGTCCATATTATGGATATCTGGAGTTTATAACCAATAGAGTCTTATTTTCACCATTATTCTCTATATTCAAAAATTAGCTATTACATGTTTATGATTCGAATTTAGACCTCAGTATTTTTAAAGGGTTATATAAAGGATTAGAAATGAAGTAAGATGAGATGTCTAGATCCTAAATTCTTTTTTTTTTAACACAAAAATGTGACTTCGAGTCATAGGGCTACTGAGTCACGTCAACAGCATGAAGCAGAAATGTTAATCGACGTCTGTTGTTGTACAAAAGACGGATAATTCCGTCCCCACCATCTCCGCCTTTTCACCAAACCTGGCTGAGGCTTGATTGTTGGCCTATTTAAACGCTTCAAAAAATGATTTTTGTAAATATATTTTTTTATGACAATAATAATCTAAGTCCATTTCCTCCCTTGCAGGCGGTTTGGCACGAAGTGTGGCGGTTGTTCGCAGGGTATCTCTCCAAACGACTTGGTCCGGAGGGCCCGGAGCAAAGTGTTTCATCTCAACTGCTTCACCTGCATGATGTGCAATAAGCAGCTCTCCACCGGCGAGGAGCTCTACATCATAGACGAGAATAAATTCGTTTGCAAAGACGATTACATAAGCAACACCAATGTAAAAGACACCAACCTCCTCTCAGGTAGGCTACAGAGGAAACCCTGAGAGCGTGTGTGTGTGTTTGTGTGAGCGCAAGGCGGAATAAATTGTGATGGATGTGATGTGTTCAGCCCCGCAGTGGCTTCATCATTTCCATGACCAAGACTTAGACGACATTCAGAGAGCAGAGCCGAACAAATATCATAGTGCATTGTCTATCGATCATTCTGGTCTTAAATGTAGAATATTATCAGTTCAAGCTGTTTCTTTTTATCCCAGTTCAGACGATGATCTTTAATTGGGCCCGAAATACAAATATGCTGTGTTGATCTTTTCCATTATCTGTTATGTACGATTATTATTAAGTATGTTTGCATTTATTACTGAATATTCAACTACCCAGTAGAAGAGAAAATAACATAAAAAGGCTGTATATGCTCTTTACATTAGTTCAATGAATATTCATCGTGCGTTTTATGGGCTAAAAACTAAATGAGCCTTTCAGAAGATATCGTTTATTTTTTAAATGTCGGTCGTAGTTTGCATCACCGACTTCAGGTCATAGTTCAGCCACCTTTAATTGACTACCACCTCACTGTTGAGACCACATCGATAAATATAGTTTTGAGGAACAGAATGGATTTCACTGCAATGATCCCCATGTTTTGGAAAATGTCTCTGGTTATTCTAATTATCGTGTGTCATTTTTGTAGTAACGGCATGCAGCGACCCGAGTTTATCACCGGACTCTCAAGACCAGCTACAGGATGACGTGGTCCTAAAGGACACGGAAATAGCCACCCTGTCCGACAAAGAAACGGTTAATAACGAGAACGACGACCAGAACCTCGGAGGGAAGCGGCGCGGCCCGCGAACCACCATCAAGGCCAAGCAGCTGGAAACACTGAAAGCGGCGTTCGCTGCGACTCCCAAACCCACCAGACACATCAGGGAGCAGCTGGCCCAGGAGACCGGCCTCAACATGAGGGTCATCCAGGTAAAGTAACATCTACATTTAGCATCCATACTGGGATCTGCAAACTCCCAGAGATCCTGCAGGAGGTCTAGTGTCTTCACCTGGATTACTCCCTTTATTTTACAACGAATGAATTAATTCACCTCTATATATCAAATACCCCAAATAGAAATCACAGTTTATATGATTGAATAGTAAATCACTGAAACGGGAATCTTCTGATTGTATTTAAGATGGTCTGAATGAATATGGAAATAGAATACAGGGGACACCAACAGGTTGAGGAGGTGGGCTCACGCCTTTTTTATTTTATAGGGTGTTACGCATCCATTAAAAGGTGTGATGTAACAGCTTATATTTTATGGAAAAATGTTCCTGCCAAGCTGCCAGACTGCCATGACCGTGCAGGCCTCATCCCATCAGAGAGGCTCCACCTCCCCCAGCATCAACTCCCCCCACATCTCCCCCTCTCACATCTTTCACCCCTCTTTAAAGGAGGCCTCTTCCCTTCAAACTGCGCAGTCACATTGAATTCATTAAGCCAAAGATTGGCCGACCGACGAGGTTGATTTGGAAACGGGTAATTTATATGGGTATTTTTGATTCTTGGCGCGCAGGACGGGGCAAAGTCGCCAACTGGCGCCGGGCTGCTGGGAGCGCTGGGAGCGCTGGGAGTCCTGGCACAGTGCTGCCATCACGTTTTGCGACCACATTTAGCCATGCTGTGAGCATTTCCAGCCGAGTGGAAAGGCAGAAATCTGTTTCAAGGGTCTTCAGATTGTTTCCTCAGAACTCTAAATCACAACAGGACTGCATCAAGTTAAAGAAAGAACAAGGAGCAACAAAGACAAAGGTCAACATATCATCATCATCATCATTATTATTATTATTATTATTATTATTATTATTATTATTGTTGTTGTTGTTGTTGTTGTTGAGGGACTGAGACCTCCTTGTTCAAGTGCTTCCTTTTTTATGTGGCGCACGAACGTATTGATAGTAAACTACTGTAAATTAAATTCATAGGCCAATATATTGCTAACCCTACACATCTGGAAAAAAGTAGGCCTCTGGAGCTTTTCTTAAGTTTTATTTTTCCAATAGGTTTTCATGATTTTTTTTCCTCTAGAGTTGAGCTTCATAATGTGGATAAGACTGCGGGGCAGATCAGAGGTAAAAAGGTTTAGCATAACAGATTAATAGCGATAAAGTGAGAGTGACGACGTAGGGGTATCTAATATGTATGAGCATGAAGGGAAAAGGGAAGAGCGTAATTAAAGGAAGTCGGCCTATAGATTAGGAAATGATAACCTCCAAGAGCCTGGTAATATATTGGTAACAACCCTCCTATTAAGTATTAATTGGAGATTTTAAGCCCCCGCTGCTGTAGCCTTCAGTCGGAGTAAATGGGGGGTTAAAAGACCATTAGGGAGGTTAGATGTGACTCTCGCTCCTGTAAAGATAATTGGGCGCAGTCGTCTCCACCGCAGAGCCTTGCGGATTTAAGGCACCGGCTCATCACACACGCCGCAAAACACAGAGAGCGCGGTTATTTATTTAAGCCACCGTGGTGCAGGCGCCAAGGTAAATATGACACCTAATTACACTTTCTTTTGAATGGGGGGGAATTTACACAATGAGGTTTATTTGCATATCCTAAAAAAATAACAACGTGCCAATTTTTGTTTGTTGTTGTTAGTTTCCGTATTTATTCACACATTTCTTCCTCTTAAAATTCACACCAGCTCTCAGCCCCTCTCTCCATCTTCTATATTTCTCCCCTCTGCTCCCACCTCCCGCAAAGAATATTGACATGCAATCAAAATGGCGCCAGCAGCCGACTGCATCTTTGCTGAGTAACACGAAGTGACCCATATATATGTGTGTGTGTCTTATGTTTGTGTGTTTCCAGGTCTGGTTCCAGAACCGACGTTCCAAAGAGAGGCGCATGAAGCAGCTGAGCGCCTTGGGCGCCCGGAGGCACGCGTTTTTCCGGAGCCCGAGGCGGATGAGGACGTTGGTGGACCGGCTGGAGCCCGGGGAGCTCATCCCCAACGGGCCCTTCTCCTACTATGGAGGTACGGTTACAGTTTAGCTAGTTTTGTCTTCCAAAGCCTTACTACACTTTTTTTTTTCCTTCTCCCGATTTTGTCTCACTGATTGTAACATATTCTTAAAATCCTTATTTTTATGTTTCATATATTAACCTGTCATTGTTTACATTTTCTGTTCTATTTCATATTATCTATACCCTGTCAACCAAAGTGTTGAATAAGAAATAAGGCAATTTTATTTAGGTCTTTGTCATTAACTTATAAATGCACTGCCTCAAGGGAATAGATACCATGTTAGGACTGTATACTGTTAGCTTTCTGGGCTCTTTTCACAGAATAACACAAGTTAATTTAGGACACAAAATTAAAATAACTTCTGATAACAGTTACAGTCACATACATAGGTTGCAATGATTATGGCAAGTTTGGATATTCGGCCATGAGCCTCTAATGTTTTTTTCTTTTTTTTAAGGTAAAAGTGATATATTATTCAGTTTGTGTCACCTTGTCCACAGCCTTTTGGAAATCAGTGGGCACTAAGTTAAATTTAAGTGAAATGACTTCACATCTGAGTGATTTGATACCACACACTTCCTTCAAGTGCTTTGAAATATCTGATGATTTTCAGAGAATTTCATTTGTGCTCGGGCCTTTGTCTTTACTGCTGAAGCAAAAAGTCTAATAATTTTCTGCTGAACTAAAAAAAAAATCAGTCTCAGTAGGTAGCATCGCTGATGAAATGGCCCCCACTTTAATTAATTTTGTGGCCACGTTGTTCTCCCCACCCAATTGCAGTTTTGATTTAAGTGTAACGTGCTCTGTGACTAATGTAGCACGGCGAGGGTCTTTCTCCGTCACTAATACAAATCAAGCTATGTATATTCAATGAATTCCTCAATGTCTCCGGAATTATTCCTGCACACCCATTGTTCTCAGAGCTAACACTGTTTTTTTTTCTTCATCTTCTTCTCTTGGATCTACAGATTATCAAAGTGAGTACTACGGCCCGGGAGGAAACTATGACTTCTTCCCCCAGGGGCCTCCGTCGTCGCAGGCCCAGACCCCAGTCGATCTCCCATTCGTGCCCTCCTCAGGCCCTACGGGCACCCCCCTTGGAGGTATGGACCACCCCCTGCCAGGCCACCACCCCTCCAGCGAGGTGCAGCGCTTCTCTGATATCATGTCCCACCACCCAGGAGATTCTCCAAGCCCAGAGCCCGGAATTCCGGGGCCCCTGCACAGCATCTCCTCTGAAGTGTTCGGCCCTAGTCCACCCTTTACCTCACTGTCACTGAACGGCAGCGGATACAACAACCACCTGTCCCACCCACCCTCGGAAATGAATGAGGGCACTGTGTGGTAGCTTTTTGAGAGAGCAGACTTTACTGGCAAGAGATTCGGTAACGGAGGGTGGTGACGTTTGGTGGTGTTGGGGGCTGGAATCGAGAACAGGGACATGGATATCAACAGGGTTAGGGCAACACCATTGAATCATTATTATTATTATTATTATTTTATTTTTTATTTTTTGGTGTTTTCATATTTATTTATTTATTTTCCCACATGATTTGTTGATCTTCTTTGTGGGGAAAGCGTATCTGGCATAAAAATTATGCTCAAAAACATTGTCTTCGGTATTGTGTTTGGATGTTTCAAATGCCTCTTTTGTCCACTCTCTTCATCCAAAACTGGACTTACAAAAAAAGAAAAAAAGAAAATAAAATTTACAAAAAAAGAGAAAGAAAGAAACTGCTGAACTGCCCCTATTCACCCCCTTTCTTTGAGCCCCTCGGGCACCATGTCAACCCTCCTGAGTCCTGTCAGTGGCCCAGCATAATGACCAAACCCTCTAACACTCAAAGGTGGGGTGGAAAACAACCCTTTCGAAATCTCACATAGTATGTTCTGAACACGAAAACATCATTAGCTACTGTCAAAGACTTCCTTAGCTTTACAGAGAGAGAATAAAGGGGCTGAGGATTGGTTGTGTGCTGACCTGGCATTGTAGGAAGGCTGAGCAGCATTCAGACTATGTTCGAGGCACTAGACGTGTCCCTTGTATTTATTCAGAAGCTCCTCAGACCTCTTTGCCTCTCAAGGCTCTGCCATATTGACACTTAACCTTTTTGACACTATGTTTTCAAAGGCCAGAGGAAATGACAATTTTTCCTGTGTCTGGAATATTTGTTTCCTCTTTTTTCTTTTCTTGATTTTCTAATTTCCACCAAATCTGAAGAAGGCTGCCTTCAAAAGGCAAACAGTAAAAGCCTCTATGGATTGCAAACCCTTTATTTAAAATGGAAGTGAACTTGAAATGTTGAAATGAAGTCTACCTTCTAAAAATCTTCTACTGGGGTTCTAAATATGGGACTTAGAACAGTCAACTGTTTACGTAACCTATTAAATTCAGGAGTCCAGAAGTCTCGAAAACCATGTTTTAGAACCTCTTGATCCATATAAAAATGTTCCAAGCAACCAACCAAACTTTTCTATTGATTTCATTTATATTGTATGGAGATAAAAACACATTTGCTGGGGTTGTGGTTCACTGTGCTAGTTTGTACAAGATGTTGTTTACAAAAAAGTTTTAAAAAAGAATAAAAACATGAGTAGACATTTGCCAAATTAAAAAAAAAATAGCACAAATACTGTTAAAGTGCTTTGCACCATTATCTGCAGAATGTGTTGAGACAAAATGTAAGTGTTAAAAGGAGTAATTGACTTCTTAATTTTTTAGTCTGCTGATGATACATTCATAAAATTGTTAATATAACATACTTAGACAAGTTTTATTTTTGTGTCTTCAAAGGAGAAAAATCCAAACTATTAAAAACTGATGGTCAAATATGCAGCAAGTAGCTGCTACATCTCTTTGAATATCAAGCCCTCATGATATGTCTTTTAATGTTCCAATAAACCTAAGCTTATGTGACCTCCAGTGCATATTAGACCATTCACTGTATAAATACAACATGTTGACAAAAATGTGTTTCTAATAAAACTAGAAAATATGCTTATGAATTTTTTAAAACATATTTTCTTTGGAGCAGCTATCTTAGAATATACCCTTACATTACAGTATAGTATGTATCACGCAGTGTCAGTGCAGCCGTACATCACAGGGCTCTCTGTGAGGTACTTATCAGGCCAGTGTCACTCATTTCATAATGAACGCTTTTTGTCTACATGTCTAATTTTCCATTCACTTGGAGTGTGAAATAATTGGCCTTTGCAGACACGGTGACAGGTAAACATTTGTTAATTCTGATTAATGGGATTCAGAAACATTGAGTGAAATTGAAACAGCAGTTGGTGGAAAGTGATGAAAAGACACACAAAGAAAAAAAGAGACCTTGAAAGGTTTTAGCAGATTTGTAGAAACATGATATAGAGTCATGCTTTGTACTATGAGTTTTGTGATGTTTATCTTAAACAGTCAAATATGAATTTTCTATTTTTCACTGCTGCAGCATTGCACTAGATCCTCATGGCTTGCACAATTCATAGACAAATACAACAAGGGTTTGAACAACTAAAAAATATTTCTGTTGATTTACCTTTTCTCTCAGCCGTGGAGGCATTTAGTGGGTTGACTTATTATGACTGACACAAGGGGGAGTGGATTCACAACTTATGCTGATGCCACTTCTTTCCCCAACCACACTGGCTCAGGCCTCAGATTCTTCCATCTAGTTACTCGAGTCCGTCAACTAATCATAAGTAGTTAGCTGTGCAAGTGTGAAGGACGATGATAAAATTGCCATGACCACACTATCGAGCTTGTTATGCTTTTATTAGCCTGCTCCTACATCATTATTCCCTGCAGCTTACTGTTCTTGCAGTGCGGTCTGACGGCTGGGAGGGACCTCTCCTAACTTATTCGGTGAACATGGCCATAATAATAATCAAGAAGGCCAAACACTGAGGCGTACTCTTTTGCAAGAAGGATGAAAAAAAATTATTCATACTTGTAGGGAAATGAGTTGGGCAGTGGGATTGTGGCTTCAATCCGGAGGAACCTTTATCCTCCTAACCCTTTGCGTGCAGTTAGGCTGTATGGCATCCCAGTTTTCTCCCCTGCCTCCAGACTGTAATCCACCATGAATTAATCATGGTCTTGAGTGTTAACCAAGCTTGGGGAGGTGGGGGTGGAGGGTCTGTGGAAGAATATAGGTCTATGTTGAGCCCTTGGGCTTTGCCCCCCCTGTGGTAACACCATGCACCGGCGACTGACCGCCCCAGGCCGTAGCTCTTTAAATTCAAATCTCCTATTGATCGCTCATCAGCTGTTGGTGCAAACTGACCTTGTAGTCTAACACTGGAAAAATAAAACATGCCTTAACAGCATTCAATGGGTTTTAAATGACATTTTAAATCTCTGAGTCAGGATGTTTGAATAGTCCACACACCCACTGGGATCCAAAATCCAAACGTGTACTGTATGTGCATGTGTGTGTGATGAGAGGAGGTGATGGGGGGGTTAAATGCTTAGAGGAAAGAGTGGGGGTGTACAAAATGGTTTACTTTAGGGTACAACAGGGGCCAAAGTATTGAGCCAATAGGAAGATCAGGCGCAGCAGGCGAACACTGAGATACTTGCATTCAAACTGAGAAGGGATTTTTTTAGAGCCCCTCTCCATATGAGAAGCATTTGGCTGCTAGTTTTAAATGCAGAGTGGCTCAGCTGGAAGTGTACCCTCTCTTCAGAGCAAACGTAACATAAGCACACAAACACATGGCACTGGTCCTTGTTTCTCCTCAAACAAACGACATGTGTTGGGGGAAGTCAGTTTCTTGGCCGGGAATGAGAAAATGCTGTTAATCAATGCAGTGGGTTGGTTGATCACTGAGCCACATTTCCCTGGCTCAATACTCAGTGAGAGGGTGATACAGAGATATGAAGCAACCTGATAAGCTGACCACTGCTGACCTCACTACTCTATACACCTTCTCACCCTTCTGTCAAACTCATAGGACCATTTCTTTTACTATTAAACTAATGTTTGTGAAATGTTATTACATGTAATGTCTGTTGTCCTCTAGGAAGTAATTCAAGATGGATTCAACCTAAAGCCAGACCAACAAACTTTTTTTTTCTACTATAAGCAGCCAAGATCCTAATAGCTCCTTACAAGAAAAAAAGTCCTTTGCTGCACAGAAATTGATGCACTTTTCACCTGTTTTTATTGAACAGAGAAAGAAAAGTAAACATTATGATCAGCTATGGCCACCATGACAGAACAGAGAATGAAAAGAGTGCCACCTAGAGAGTCAAACATAATCAACAGAAAATCAGCAGAAAAGACAAAGTAGCAGATAGAGCCAAAAATGGAAATAACTATAAAAGAGTGTTCTGATACAGATAAAGTGTGTGTGATAAAAGTGATTCCTGCATGAATAGAATTTGGTTTTCAATCTTTCTGTCTCCAAACACCTGACACAGCAGGAAATAAAACAAATGAAGTGACATGTGATGTGTTCCTGTGGCTCTGGAAGGAAAGATTTTATGTACGGTTTGGAAAGAATTATCAGTATTGTAGCCATAGCCATAGCCATGATTTTAGAAATTCTCAGGTCATGAGACCATGAATCTCCTTCCAGACAACAAAGACAAGATTGTTCTTAATATTTACACTTGCCATATTTAATCCTTGAGCTAACTTCTCTCTCCTTCTCCACACAGCTGGGAATAAACTAGTGGAGAAACACTGAATCCCTTATTTATTTACTAGCATAAAAATAAATTGTCCAAAAATATTTGACCCTAGAGTCATTGCAAACGCAGCTCTTAACCCTGAAGTTGAACTGGTGCTTAGTTACGTCATGTTATCACAGTCCCCGAACCACACTCTTTTGTGTTGGGTCAATAGTTCAGAGTGAAAAGCTAGTTAAGAATGTGCTACTGCAACATGGTGGCATCACAGTTGCTCAGATATTTCAGAAAGTATATTGCTTTTAGTTGTATTACAGTGAAATTTTGTAGTTGTAGCTCACCAGGCATTTCAAGCAAAGCTGCTATGGAGCAGGTTCTAATTTCATTAAATAATCAGGACTTCTATAGGCAGAGCCTTTGTAGAAAAATTAAGACAAAAATTTAAACAAAATGAAATAAGCACTGCATGTGGGAGCACTTAGTAATTAAGTATACAGCTACAGCAGAAGGACAGGTCAGAGTGGATACCAACTAACACAAAGCCTAAGTATAGTACTAACAGTATAGTAAGCTTGTGCAGTGTTACTTGATTGTGTTACTTGCATTTTACCATTCCTTCCTGGCTGGATTTTTCTGTGTTTGGCATATGGTTTCATTATGTTTGATACTCTTTTTCTATTTAAATATAAAACACCACTGTTGCAATTTGGCCACTTACACGTCTTTGTTTTTATGTTCTTCCAAATTTACATATCAAAGTAATGTTGCCAGATCTCATAGCTGTCAGAGCTGACAAATGCTTCTAATTCAGCTATAAATGACAATGACTCCTCTTGTTGCTGTACTCTAATCCATAAGCCCTTGCCCTTATTTGATGGGCTGCTATTGTTAGCCCCATACTGATGCAGTGAAAAAGACAAGGGGTAAAAGGGTGAGATATTAATAATGAGAACCTTATCCATCAGAAATACACCCAGTGCTATACTAACATACTGTAGCTACTTCAGCTAGTTAGCCTAGGTGACCTTCCAAGTTTAAACAAGCAGGCTGCTGTAGATACCAAATTTAGCTAGCAGCTGACATAAGAAAAACAAGTCAGGGTCATTACTATGGTCTTTCTTCAACACAAATTTTCTAGGTAGCTAACTTGCACTCAGGAAAAAAAAGCTTCAGTTTAAACTTGAACTAATGAATAAATCATGGTATATATTGGGCTTATTTCTGCCCTTAGTGGCTTGCCCCTAAGAAAATGTGCACAAATGTACCTCTAATTTGCTATTCATAATCAGTATAAAACTGAATGTTTTACTTATAATTGGTGTGTAACCCATTGAAGTACAATTTACATAAAGAAATTGCCCATGTAACAAACAATGCATTCATCCAGGGAGGAAAGTATACTCGTTTAGCAAAGTGGAAAGTACTAATTTCCCCCTGGAGGATGTCCTGATGGTATGTGAGGTCTGTAGGTTGGCCTGATTAGCACAGAGCATGGAGTGTGTCTACACCATCTGACCCACTGAGTGATATTCATTTGTCATTCACATATTGGAGACCAACTGCTGTGTTTTTTGCTCAGGGCAAGGGTTTTCTCAATGAGTTGTTTGTGTATGATTGCACTGGCAGTTTCCCATTGTGATGTTACATGGAATACAAACTTCAGTGCAAAATCTGTTTATAATTTACACAAGCTGGTTGTTGCATTGGTATATTTCCTTTCATGAAAATTGTATTTTATTTCTGATTAGAAATGCATTTTGTCTGAAATAGTGCTTTAATAAATATGTCCATTATTGTGTAGAGTAGTCACACAGTTTAAAACAATTGTACCTACCTATGGAACCTACGCTTTATTTAGACAATACACGGACGTACTGAGTTGAGCTTGTCTCTGATTTTCTTCTGCAAACAATTAGTTTGCTACCATTCCTTCATCAGCTCCCTAGAATATATACTGACTAACCAGACCCTTACCTAATTTTAACTGAAGCACACCAGTCTCTCTTCTTGCAGGTTGATGATTCGTGTCATTCCTGCACACTCCTCTTTTGTGTTTTTTTTTTTTTTTTTTTTTTTAACCTTCAGTGACTATCTGCCTGTTGCTGACTTCTTTGAATTTAGACCTTATTTAATTTTATCTGCTCTGGTCTTGATTTTTATTTTTTATTTAATTTTTTTTTTTTGATTATTGCTATTGTGTATGTAACAAAATCACACTAATAAGCATAAAGAATTAGTCTAGGGAATTTGAATTCACCACAGGTAAGCAGGGTGGTGTTAACAGTGGTCTGTTGCATGACCATCAAAAATCAAAATGAGCAAATGTGAATGGCAAAGCATTAAGACCAATAAACATCTTATTGGTGTTCACTTGACAACAACAAATAGCCTCTTGATGATGCTAACTACAATATATCAAACTATGACCAAATAGGAAACTTTGATTTCATCCTGGCTGTCCTGTTGTCTGTGTGGCTCACCAGTGTGATTGACAGAAGTCAAACCTACCTCAGTCAACTTTGGCTTTTCCAAATATTTTTTAACATGTATTTTTGTCTGGATAAAGGGTCAATCTTGTGACAGCTTCGCTGGTTGTCCTCTTCCCAGTGGGTGGGAATCCAGCTCATATGCTTGTCACTGCATGACCCTATTAGTTAGTATGGGGGGTTTAACAGAGGGGAATGGGATATAAGGCAGAGGATGTGAACCTCTGACCACTCACTATATCCAGTGAGTGTAAATTGTGAGGATGAGGACTTGAGGAGAAGCAGCTGGGGCAACTGTTAATGTACTGGTGGAGACACAGTTGTCCACACTGTGAAGAATTTTCTTACTTCTAGTGTGCTTTAATATTTTCTAGGCCTCATACTCACTCCAATAGTTCAGGTCATAAAGACCTTTACAGTGTTTTACATGGGTCTACTGTTTAGCCCAAACCATGGCTGATGAGTGCACATCTGGAAACACTTCTCCTCTCTGTTGCTGGGGTAACCAAGGTCTTACAGATAAAGATGTAGACAAAGAGGTAAATTTAGAAAATACTGTCCAAATCCAGTTTCAGTCAAGGATGAGCTAAGTAGAAGAAAGGACAGTAACATGTTATAGTTATTAAGAAAGAACATGTGACAGTGGTAAGACTTGAGTGTCCAATAGGGTCTTCACACCTTTAAATTTAGAACATAATTTGGCCTTATTTGGGTAACGTATGGAAAACTGTTGCAGCCATGTCACCAGCAGGGGTTACAGACTCCCTGTTGGACCCGACATCTTCAGAACTTTGGTGTAGTACTACTCTGGCTCACTTGACACTGTACTGTTCATCATTTTTTCATAAGGCACGGCTTGTAATAAATACATCTGCCTGAGATAGCTTAACTCCTTGTGATTGTCTTTACTCCAACTCACAAGATTTTCCTTCACCCACACGGTCTGTAAGTTTACAGGGACAAGGAGTGCAGACAAGGGAGAAATACAGAGAAAATTATATATAACGTTGCTGGGGTTGAACAGACAATATTAGAATAATATTCCTCCTGATTCTATTTCATATTTATGCTTATTCCAGGGCATTGCTGGAACCAGCACAAGGCAGTCTATGGCCCAGCATGTTTCGTATGTGTGTGTGTGTGTGTGTGTGTGTGTGTGTGTGTGTGTGTGTGTGTGCCCCAGTGCAGGAAACTGATCCTTATTTCCTTATAATCTTGTGCCATCTTTTAAGTATTTCTTCTCTATGTGTGTTGCATCTCCATTTTGCAGGTATTGTTTGTTACAATATTAAAAATAAATATTATTATCCTGATCAATGTATAAGCAGTAGTAAAATGATGATCAGTGTTGCTGTGTGTGTTGTAATTGTCCATGTTATGATGTGAAGACACATCTGATGACCCTCTACAACCGAAGGCACTGTGGACATTTCTGAATCTACCTGGAAACTTGCATTCTGTATCACAAAAAAATCTTGGTTTGGAATTATAGAATAATACAATTTTAGAAAAAAAAGGAACTAACATTGACAGGCAAGCAATACACATGCACAGACAGAAATTTATGACTTCAACAAGCTCTGTGTTTGGCAATCTACAGTTAGAAGCTATGTTTCTTACTTTAAGACACAACAAATATATATTAGAACAAGAAAACCCCAAAGCCAAGACACCAAAGCATAATACTCTCATTTTTACAATTGTTCACTTCTTATAGTGCCTCCCGGGCAAATTGATTTTTGTTATTTTCTGCCAGCTTAGCACTTTCTGCTGTGGCATTATCTGAGTGTGTTTGAGCAAGTGGCTAAATGCACCACAGAAGAAAGCCCTTATCACCCAAATACACTGCAACTTCAGCTCCAGGTGTTCGCTGCCATGTTACTGTACCCAACACACATGGCCATGTTGCTAATTAAAGCAATCCCATGCTTATCCTGAAAGGGAAATACCTGGATTAGAGAGAGATTTGCAACTCAAACCTGAGACATGCCTAATCAATTTAAAGCCATTAGACAATTAATTCACTTTGGTGGAGGGTGGATATTGCACATGCACTAATCTGGCCCCTAAGTTGTCACTGTGTGTACTGATGAGTATTGAGTGCTCTGTGTACATATACAGTGATGAGAATGGGCAAGCAACCCATGCAAAGGAAAGGAATAAACAAATCATATTTCCTGCTTAAGCATCAGGTCATCAGGCATCAGTGGGTTATATCACAGTTATGAAAGTAACACCCTGATTTACAGTGAGAAGCATAAAAGGCCAAATAACATCTGCATTCTGCATTCTTCTATATTCTGACAATATATTTGTAATTTAACTACTGTAATGTAACTTTATAGCTTTTTCTCAAGCTTTCAAAGTCATCTCAAGGCCCTCACCAGTAAACTGAGTTTTCCCAGTTGTAATAATCCAGTTGTTGTCATTAAACTATGGAGCTTCTGCCACGTGATTGCAGGTGGGGAAGATGGTCTGGTTTCAGGTGTCAGATGTGAATGTCTTCCATTGATGACCAATGGTGATCAGTGAGTACCGTGAGAGATTCTGGTCTAGCATTTTTTGTGTTTTTGGTCTGATGTTCACTTACAGCTGAAGTCTGTTTCCAGTCTAGTCCAGTAAAGATCTTATACCCTCATTTGTACATTGTGTTTACATAGCACTTACATAGCGCTTTTCTAGTCTTATTGACCACTCAAAGCGCTTCACACTACAGGTCACATTCACATTCATACAGCACTTGTTCTAAACATACAAAGTGCTTTCCAACATATTCATACACATTCACACACCGATGACACACATTTAGGGTAAATCAGGGTTCAGTATCTTGCCCAAGGATACTCCGGCATGCCTACTGGAGGATCAAACCACCGACCTTCCGATCGGCGGGCAACCGCTGTACCTCCTGAGCCACAGCCAGGGGTTGCGCAGTATCTAGGTGACTAAGTACACAAGCTCTGTAGCTTAGGTGCACGCCCTCAGAAATGTAACTACACATTTATTTCTTTGTCTATCTAACAGGGACCATACGGATAAACAGTGTAACAGTATAAGCAATTTAATGTATACAGGGCATCTAGCTGAAGCTAATTTGTAGGTTAAAAGGTTAAAAACAAACAAATGAGCTGATAAAACAGAATAAAATCAGTGATACAATGGGTATGGAAAGATAACGTGGAAACTGCAAAAACATTTTTCAGTAACACAGCTTACAGAGTCATTTCCACTGAATACATTCTTCTCACTATAACTTCTGCTCTCTGTCACTCTCTCATCACTTTCCATCAGTGAATAAAAGAAAGTAACACAGTAAACAAGTAAATATGGCAATTGCACAGCATAGTTCCATATTCAGTAATGAAACAAGACAAACCTTCACACCATTGCTCATATTCAATGAAAGAATGCAGGCACAGCTATTGTGAGGAATATGAAGCATGACAGCCTGATCATGTACATCTGTCTCGTGTTGCAGGAGTGCTATCAAAGTGAGCTGTAAATCAAAACCTATGCCATAGGTATCTATGATTGGACCTCATTAACCTCTTGCATCAACCATAAACCCAGCTCAATGTGTTGAGAGGCTTGTGGTAAGTCCTCACTCCTTGTGTTTTGGCCATTAAGGTATTTCTGTATTTGTATGGGGAGAAAGAGATTATGAGCTCTATCAACTCAGTCCTTAATCAACCCTCAACAGTGGGCCCATGGCATGTGCCTACTTGAGAACACTCCATTCTGGTCAACTCCCTCTATCAGGGCATATAAAAACAGAAATCAAACTGTTAGTTTGTTGTTTTCTGCATGAAACTTACAATCAATATAGATTTTTTCCCAATTACTATTCTGCAATATGTACAGTCATGGAAAAAATTATTAGACCACCCTTGTTTTCTTCAATTTCTTGTTCATTTTAATGCCTGGTACCACTAAAGGTATATTACCTGAAGAATACAATGAACACGACAAAAAATGCAGCTGATTACATAATACTTTATGTCCTATTTGACATGCTTAAGCTGAATTGAATTCCCAGGGTATATAAGAGGCCATTTCATGTCATAAGCAGCACTGCACATGCAAAGGCCTGGAGTGGTTTCCTGCTTACATTCAAGCCGTAGCACAACTCAGAAGTTGTCAGCTCTCACATAATGCCTAAAACAAAAGAATTATGTGAAGCCACAAAGGCAGCCATCTTGGCACTGCTAGAAAGTGGCATGAGTGAGAGACAGGTAGCCAAAAAACTGAAGATCTCCAAGACAGCCGTTCATTACACCAAGAAAAAACAAGCCGAACATGGTACTACCAAATTGCTAGCTGGTCGAGGCAGGAAACGTCTTTCTACCCCACGAGATGACCGTGCACTCATCCGTTCCTGTGTCAGGAATCGTCGTCAGACCTCCAGGGACCTTAAAAATGAGTGGGCACTGTCGAGAAATGTGACTTGTTCGGCAAGGACAGTTCGAAACCGACTTCTTGAAGCTGGTCTGAAGTCACACAGGGCACGGAAGAAGGCCTTCATCAACGAAAGGCAGCGGAAGGCCCGGTTACTCTTTGCTGGGATCACAAGGATTGGACTGTTGATGATTAGGCTAAGGTTCTCTTCAGTAATGAATCCAATTTTGTCTGTCAAGGGTGGTCTAATAATTTTTTCCATGACTGTATGTTTATAGATGATAAAGGTTCTCTAACCAAACCTAACCAAGTAGTGAGTCTAACTAAACCATAACCATTCCACAACCTAACCATGTGTTTATTAATGTTACTATGACAACAATGTGGTTGTCTAGGTAGACAGTAGGACTTGTTGATTACATATCATATTTGGTGGTCAGCCAGAATTCATTCTCTTGTTTAGAATTTAAAAATATCTAGAAATCCAGAGTGTATTGCTGACAGTATTAGTCTTTGTGTGTCTGGGTTTGAATGAATTATTTTTTATTGCAGGAATCCATTGCTGTAATATAACTTATGTGACATTACTTTTACTATTTACTCCTGATACAACTTCATGCCATCTCATTAATTAAAAATGCAAGAATATATTGTATTAATATGTATGTACATATATGATATTAATGTATTACACTTATTACGATATACAGTAAAAAGCTATATTCTTTATTTCCATTCAGTGCAATGACATGGGATATTTGTCCATATACATACTGTCTGTCCATGTAGCTGCAGAAAGAGGAAAACTGACTAATACTTGAGCCACACATTTCAGGCTCAGCTAAAAATTGGCCTCGATATGTTTTATTGAAAAGATATATATAGATGTATATCATATATATATATATATATATATATATATATATATATATATATATATATATATAGAAGATATATATATAATTTAAAAAAATGTTCATCTGGTTCAGCAGGTCAGTGCAGCCAAGCAGTCAGATCTGTTCCATTAGAACGAAGAATGCAGCGGCATGCAGCCATGCAGTTAACAGGAATTAAAACCATAGGCAAGATGACGGATTACACTAGAATAGAGGTGTGTGTCTCAGAGTGTGTATTTATGCATCCATGCACACATGTACTTTTTTGGCTTTCTATTTTGCCAAAATTGCACATATTGAATATTTTTACAACACATGTACTCGAATATTAAATCAAAATAGCTAAACACTGAAACGTGCTATTAGGTTTATGTGGCAGCATGGCTTCAGTGTGCTTGTCAGTATTTGCCAGCTGTAGTTATTGTATGATGTATGGCTCTGTTCTTGATGCATGCATGACAGTTGGCAGTCATTAATCATGGTTAGAAGATAGGATATGGTATAGGGTTCCTTTTCTCACTTGTGGTAAGTCCCATATAAGTTAGGGTGGTGTTCTCGAAGTCCAAGCTGCTGGAGTGATGGTGACATGCACAAAACAAATTTCATATCATTCAACTGTATGAGAATGCTGCTTTGAAAAACTGTGGCTTGTAAACACACATGAGCACTGGGCTTCCATCCCTGCACTTTACTGAACAACCACAGTGTGTGTCATTGTGTTGATCTTACTGCAGAAGAACATTATTTTACTTTTCCTTTCCAAACTTTCCTTTGTTCTGCTGCTCAGCATCATGTTTCTTGTGGATGTGTGGGTGTGCCAGTCGAAACCAGCCTCACCAAGTGTGCCTGTGCCAGTAAAACAGCATTGTCGTGACACACCCACCTTAACAGAGTAGACTAACCATGCATTTAATTAGAAACAAAAGCTGGAAATAATTAATTAGGTGACAATTCCCCCTTTTTTTTTACCCTTGCCAAAGTTTATAATGGAGTAGATATGCTACTAGAATTTCACAGAAAATAATTCATTAAAATTAACAGTGAGGGGAGGCCACAAAGAGAAAATGGTCATTGTTCCCCTTCAGTGTCCCTCGGTCATGCTTGGAAATGTTTTGGTGTTCTCTTGGTGCAACTCATTCAGGCTGGGACATAAATAGTCTGATACAAACACTTCACTTAAATAAAGATTGTATCTGATTGAAAGACTGTCTTTCCTACAAAACATAGGACTATCTCTGGTCATTGTCTACGTCAATTACAGCCATCATGCATGGAGCACATCACTTTAGTGTGATCACAGCCTAAATCAGAGGCTGCGCTGCATCTCCTGTTTATTCTGTGGTTCACAACAGAGACTTCAGTTGGACCACGCAATAAACCAGGAGGAGTGAATTTAGACTGCTTCTCTTCATCTCCACCATTAACACTAAAGTACATTTAAAAAATTATTTTCATAATATTTTCATGAATTAAAATACCTCAGATTAAGGTTCTAAAAATGTGAGAGAAAAAATAGTGCATGGAAAAAGGACAGGTACTCACTTCATTTACAACTATTCCTCTACTTAGACACACACGCAGGGAACAGCCTAAGCCGTCCTTATGTGTGTGTGTGTGCGTATATACACACACACACACACACACACATATATATATATATATATATAGGGATAGGGATAGGGATATATATAGGGATATCTCAAATGTGCTATGGCAAGGGGGAACCAGGACAACACATCAGGAGGGCGATATCGTCATCATCCCCACACACCGAGATTGGGTACCAAGCCCCAATAACAAGCAGTTCCCTTAACACAAGGGCAGCTGACCTGAGAATGAAGATCATGGCCAAGCTGGACATCTGGCAGCCCCATAGTCAATTACCAAGGCCAAGGGGCAAAGTGCCCTCTGAAAGTCTGCTAGAAGATGTGAATGCCATGCTACAGACTATCCCTATCAAGACAATAACAGAGTCCAACGAACTGACATACACCACAGCAACAGTGATCCTAGAGATGCTTGGCTAAAACATAAACGCTGTAAGCCTAAAGCACAAAGAGCAGTGACTCACAGTTCTACCTACCCACCTGAAGAGGTGCATAAGAGAAGCAGAAGCCAGGAGAATAAACAGGTTTGCTATTGAACCATTCACCATTCTACTCTCAGTGGCAGGGTAGCAGTACCATCCAACTACTGGCCAATAATCTGCCTCTGCACGACATGGAATATCCTGTTAGGTGACTGAGTAGGCACATGGCTCAGTGTATGAGTGGGGCCCAGAAAGGAATTGGTAGTAATACTAGGGGGAGCCAAGAACCAGCTACTGATCAATAGAGAAGTCACTAGAGACTGCAAGACTAGGCGGACCTACCTGTGCACTGCCTGGATTGACTACAAGAAAGCCTATGACTCAGTGCCACACACATGGATATTGGAATGCTTGGAGATATATATATCAACAGGACACTAAGATCCTTCATCAAGAACTCAATGGGGCTGTGGAAGACAACTCTAAAGAATTGGATTGTTTGAACATAACCTGGTCTTCCAGTATCAGTCAGGGCCTCGGCCGCTGTGTTAGGCCTTTAAAGCTGTTTCAAACCCGGAAAACCTCAGAAGATAGAAAGGTATAGTTTTGTTTTGCTGCTGAGGGAATCTGTTTGTGATGCTAGCTTGTGCTGGGTATGCAGGATCAAATTTATGTGTTTCGCTCCAACTGAGTGTGGTTACCTAGTGTGTTACTACTGCTATTGTGTATTGTTCTGCTGGTTTGTCTTGTGAGGATGGCGACCTTTGACTTGGCTGGGTTTGTGGCTAACCCTATGCTAAGTCAGTTAGATAAATGCAGAAAGGCCTACCTGTTTATGATTGCACAGTATTATGCAACCTATTCCTGCCGTCAACCTGAAAGCCGTTGTCTTAGCTGGGTTAGTTAAGAGGGGAGTTTTTTCCCAACTATCGATTACTGAATCGGCCGGGGCTGTGGCTGAGGAGGGTGCCCCTGTAGTGTCAATGGCTGAGGGTCCCTCTAACATGGCAGAACCCCTTCATTGCCCAGAGCCTCCGGTGGAGGAGGTGACCGAGCCACAGCCTGTGGCCCTGTGGTGTGAGGGGGGTGGAGTAAAAGCTATTTATGTTGCTACCATTTGACCCGCTCTCAGCTGACTCTTCTCCAGGCTCCAGAGTAGAGGCTAGGCTAAGAGTGCAGTTAGCTGGAGAGAGAGGAGCGATAGCGTCAGTTTCAGCTGCGGTGAGAAATCGAGCTGAAACGGTTGGAGAGTGAGGCTGCCATCCAAATATGGCAGCTAGAGCTGCGGTCAGAACCGATTAGTACTCCCACTGGTATGCAGTCGGGACCTGGCTTGGTTGTCACGTTTGATGTAAGCAAGCATATTTCCTTAGTACCAGTGTTTTATGAGTCTGAGATAGAGGCCTATTCCAACGCATTTGAGCGCATTGCTGCTGCCATGCATTGGTTACAGGATGTCTGGGATGTTGGTATGGAGGCTCCTATTAAACAACACACTTATCAATGTGCTGTGCTGAAGAAAGACAGCATGAAGAGGGAGGTGGAATATTTCTTAGAGAATGGGTTAGCCATCCCAAGCCATAGCCCCATGTGTGCTGGCTCCCAAATCCGACGGCACCCCACAGTTTTGTATAGATTATTGAAAAGGTAAATGCAGCAACACTGCCTGATTAATTACCCCTGCCATGGATGGAAGATTGCATAGACAACATTGGTCCGGTAAATCCCACATTACAAAACGTGACCTCCTTAAGGGGTACTGGCAGGTCCCATTAACAACCCCGGGCCTCAGACATTTCCGCTTTTGTTACCCCTGACCATTTCTGCAATATACCACTGATGCCCTTTGGTGTCAGAAATGCTCCAGCCACCTTTCAGCGGTTAATGCAACTAGTCTTAGGAGATGTCCCGAACTATAATGTCTATTTAGATGATGTGGTTGTGTACTCGACTGTGTCAAGTCATATGGCTAGCCTATCGGTAGTGTTTCAGTGACCGTTCCATGCATTACTGATTCTTAATCTAGGGAAGTGTGAGTTTGGTAAAGCAATGGTTACATATTTAGGGAAACAGGTGGGGCACGGGCAGGTTCGGCCTGTGGATGCTAAGGTTGCAGCCATCCTGTCGTATCCCATTCCTACGACTCGTCGTGAGCCCTGGCAGTTTCTGGGGATGGCTGGTTGATACAGGTGCTTCTGTAAGAGCTTCTCAATCGTGGTTGCTCCCCTGACTGAGCTGTGTGGCCCTGCCATTCCATTTGTCTGAAGCAAAGACTGTCAACATGCCTTTGATGCGGCAAATTCCCTCCTTTGTAGTGCCCCCGTTCTAAGGGCTCCTGAATTCTTGTTGCCCTTCAAGCTGGGTGGACGCAACACCTGTGTTGCTGCAAGATGGGGGGGGGGGTGTCACCCAGTAGGTTATTATTCAGTGAAGTATATTTTAAAGTATTGTGTCTTTGTCTGTCTTTTTCTTAAGCCGAAAGCTACCAAACAAAATTTCGTTATGTGTATGCAGTTTGCTTTGAGTTTCACGTTTCTTCATAGTTTATTGTAAATAAAAGTTTGGACTGTGAAAATAACCTGGTCTTCCGGTATCTCCCTCCCCTCTGGGTATACAGTTACTCCCGTCATCCCCTTGTCAACATGAGGGGATGTAACGATAGCAAGGAATGAGCGAGACTCAGTGATCTACATCACCAGGATCTACAGCAACAACACTAGAATGTTATTCAGACTTGATAACTGTAGTAGGATGGTATCAAAAAGAGGGAAGGTGATCAAAATTGAGGGGATTGAACTACCAGAAGGCAACATTGCAGATGCTCAGGACAGTTAAAAATACCTTGGGATCCCACAGGCAAATAGAAACCAGGGAAGGAGGCCACAGGGAAGTCAGCCACAGTCAAATACCTACACAGAGTAGGGCAGGTTCTGAAAAGTCAGCAGAATGGAAAGAGCAGCTTCCAAGCCATCAACACATACACCCTGCCAGTCATCAGATACCCTGCTGGTATAATAAGCTGGACAAAGGAGGAGATAGAAGCAACTGACATCAAGACAAGGAAGCTCCTCACAACGTATGGAGGGTTTCACCCCAAGTCCAGCATCCTGAGACTGTACATTAAGCACAACAAGGGAGGCCAAGGACTAGTGAGTGTCAGAACCACCGTCCAGGATGAAACAACAAAGATCCAGGAGTACATCAGGAAGATGGTACCCAAAGATGAACTGCTTAGTGAATACCTCAGGCAGCAGAGATCCGATGATGATAATGAGAAGGAGGGTGAACATGATCATGGAGGGTGAGAGGAATATGTGTGTGTGTGTGTGTGTGTGTGTGTATGTATAACAAATCATAGTCAATGCGCACCATTGACCCATCTGTTCATCTGAACTCTGCACAAAGAAGTTTTGTGGTGTATATGACTTTCATGCTATTTTTACCCTTGTCTCCAACAGACAAATTCTTTGCATGATCACAAGAGGGGCTTGTCAGGTAAACATAAACATACTGTAAGTTCTTTCAAACCAGATCTGACATGCCATCTGATCATGTCTGAAGGGAAAAGTGTTTATACTTGTTCTAAATGGCCACACTCAAAAGCCTGCTGCCACAGCCTCCTCCTGGTTGCATCACGCCCCTTCTCAATCTCTCCAAGATATCTGCATCTTCTGTATGTCTGCATGCTCTGCATGTGATGAATCATTCAAATCAGGATGATGGTGCACCCTTTTGAACAGTCTCATCTTAACAGTGATTATAGTGTTGCAGTTGGTTTTACACATGAAAAGTGATGGAAGTAGCTGTGTGAAGAAAGAAGGATGGATTGCTTTACTTGCACACCTCCACAAACCTGATCAATCACTGTGTAAATTGTGAGTCAGATTGTCTGTTTCCATTACTATTGTCTGGAGCAGGGTTTCAAACTCTTTTAGATGATCCAATATTTTTATCTGAAGCAAGTACGCCTTTAAACTGTTGTTTTTTCTGACACTTTTTTGTCATTAAAGTTTAGAACTATAGAACCATGCTTTGGGTTGAAGTAGGATGGAGCATTAATCCTTGTAATTATAAACAGTATCTTGTTAAAAAATATGCAGAGGGTTATATTCAGAGGGTTTGAGTTTTCATTGTTATCATTATGACAATAACCATTGTTGTCATAATAACAATAACAACCACCAAATGCTTGTCTGGACAGACTTTTTTGAACATACTAAATGTTTTATTTTGTTTCCTCTTTATCAAAATGTACTGTAAACTGCAAACTGAGATTAATGGCTGATCTGACTCAAGCTCATTTTAGTAACAAGATAAGAACAAACAAAACAGATGCAAGAAAAAGGACACATTTACACTCCAATTAGTGCTTTTAAAGGCCCATGCTGTATCAAATGCAGAAAACACAGCTTGTAGCCTCCTCCATAATGAGTCATTGAACCATGGCTTCCAATGGGCCTCCTTCGTCACTGTCAGGTCCACTGAGTGCCTCAGTCACATTCAAATTGGCCCCGTGTCCACAGACATTGATAAAGGGTCTGCGTGTAGTGGGAAGCATGCTGGCTAATTCTTCAAGGCTGGGCTGAGGCAGTCTGGTCGCTGTCCATCACTTCCCAGTTATTTGCATTGGCCCCAATCAGCCCAGAGTGTTGATCAATGCAGAGTCAAAGTGAGCTTTCTTCCAGCATTAGGACCTGCTTTCCATCACAGTTAGGTGCAGCCCAGCAATGTTTACCACTGAATAAATGTTGATAGGACTGCCTGCACCAATGTGATAAAGCTGTGTAAAGGTGGCACCAACATGAGAATTCACATAGCTGTAGCTATCCATGGCTACATCAGTATTTTTTTAATCAGTAGCTAATATCAGTTTCCAGACCTGGAGTTAAGCTCACACAAGGGTTTAGACCGTGTTCAGGCAGAAATTAGTATAGCATTTTCACTGTGGGGTCATGACACAGACGGTGTTCTATGTTTTTATTTATTTATTAAATTCCTTCCTTTTTGCATTGGCAATGTTAGTCAATCAGTCACTCATCAGTCCAAATCCTAAAGACCTTGGCACCATCCATCCATCCATCTATTATCTATACTAGGGGTGTAACGATTCAATCAACTCACAATTCAGTATGATACTTGATACAAGGCTCACAATTCAAGACGCTCATGATATATCTAAGGATATATAAGAAACTAAGATCTTAGAGTTCTTATTTTATTCCTTCTTGGTGTAAACTGCAAAAATAAAATCACTTATCTCAAATCTCTTGTCACAAAACCCACAGTGTTTTCCTTACTGTAAACTAAATTCAGGTTAAAATGTAAAAATACACATTTTCTGCTATACATTGTGCCACAGTGCATCGCTCCACTCCTAATCTATACCACCTATCCTTAAGGGTTGTGGGGGGGCTGGTGGCAATCCCAGCTGACATTGGGCGAGAGGTGGGATACAAACAGACAGATTGCCTGTTAGTTGCAGGGCTGACATATAGCGACAAACAACCATTCACACTCACATTCACACCAATTAACCTAACCTGTATGTTTTTGGACTGTGGAAGGAAGCTGGAGTACCACTGAGCATATCCATGCTTCTCAGCAGACATGGTCATTTTGAAAACTTCATTAGCTGTCCTCCAGTGCTAATGTCAGGCCAAGCTCTTGCCCATGGACCCAGTATACTGTATGTCACAATCACACAGACACATCAGTGAGTGTGGACACATTACAACTATCTTGTATTGACAGGTTTAATGAACACTCTAGGGCCACTATGAGCTGTTTATTTATAAAACTTTATGAGTCTCGTTTTTGGTTAAATAATAACAAACTGCTTGTGTCTGAAGTCACTATGAGCTTTTTTTCTGTATTAAACCAAACAAGGATCTTTCTCTAATCTAAACTAAGTGCTGTGAGTGTCTAATTATAACCATTAGGAAGTGTAATAATGTTGTAGTCACTATAAGTGGGTATTGTACAACAAGATACGCAATTTTGTTGGAAAACAAATGTGTTGTCTGTGAACATTTTACTGATGTTCATTATCAACACAATTGCAACTTGCCAAGTACGTAAATTAACAACAAATCTTCATGTATGCATGATGTATACACATAAAAAAAACCAAATCTGATTAAAATTATGTTTTATTTAACAGTCCTCCTATCGGACTGGCTTGCACATCAAAAAATTATGCTAAAGGGAGTGCATTAAAAAGTGAGACCGTGTTGTCAGAACAGCCACAATTGTAAGATTAAGACCCAGGTAGAAAATTGTCTGTGTATAGATTTTAGGTAACCTGAAACAGTAGTATTGCTCTTAGTGTAAATTGACAAGCAGACAAGAAAAAAAAAATCTGTAATTTCACAGGTATTTGATATATTTTGTGTCTGTATTTATGTTATTAAATTAAAATATCTTGTATGTTCAGTGTACTATTAAACAGTTTATGGTTATATTTATAGTTTGACAACATAGATTTGAAATGGAACTTACAATGATGTGGTAAATATCTTATATCTTACCCTCTCTCTCTCTCTCTCCGTCATCACTCCACTCACCATGTTGTCCTGTTTCCTAAAGTATCCAGTTCTGGTTGATGATTTACGGTAAAATTGCTTATAAAGTGAAGTGGAAAATGTTTTGCAGACCTGGCAGCTTTCAAGTCCTGCACCCATTTGTCACTCGACATTTCCTTTTGTGTAACAGCACGAGAATTAATTAGGCTGCATGGCGGCAAAAGTTTACGGCTATAATTTATGGGGAGATGAGATTCCTTGGACACCATCTCGGACCCGTGTCGATTTATTATTTTTATTATATTGTGGTGTGTGTATGTGTGTACACAGTTTGTGTTTGACTAGTGAATGAGGTTCCCCCGTGTTGATAGCAGTAAAGCAAGATTCATTTGCACTACTTGGGGTTTGTGGCAGGGCAAACATATTCACCATGAAGTACAGACAGGCTAACAGGGAGGCATAAACAAAAATAGACTCCATAGTATTGCATTCAAAAACACATTATGCATAAATATATGCACATATAAGCATGCATATTGCCTGCGCATTCTTTTTTAACAACCACACTCTCACACACACACGCACACACGCACGCATACACAGACATATGCACATGCACAGGAGCTAGGTGGCTGACAGGCTTCAGTTCTGTTTGTATGTAGAGAGACAGAATGACTCTATTTATAGTAGAAATTTTATATTTAGTTTTTATTTTGTTTTTAGATTTTAAAAAAACAAACTTTTTAATCTACATAATTGAATCCTGAAAATCCTCTCAATTGGAGTTGCCCACACCCAATCAGTTTTCAAGTACTGAGAGAGGGAGATCATTCATTTTCTTCTCTACATTTTACCCACAATCCTGTTATTTTAATCTCTAAACCTCTACCAAAAATACACAAGAACAAAAACACTATACGAACACATGAAACAGACAACGGCAGATGTCTGTTAACACCAGACCAAAACCATTGCTTTCAACCAGGAGTCAGGCTGATCAATGTACTTTACAGGTTTATAAAGGCTGATTTACAACTACAAACTGGAATTATTTGTCAACATCACTTTTACAAGCACAAAATAGTATTAACTCTAATTCGAACCCACAGAAAGAAGGCCCAGCTTGAAAATAACGCAAATGATCCTCGCTTATTAGCTGTTCATTTTCCTGTTCAACCATGGATGTACAGCAACAATTACTCAGGTTACTTTTGATACTTTCGAAGGAGAATTTCAAATCACTAATGGCGAAAGATCCATGAATTAAATCTGTTAATTGGTCAGTTGGTGAGTGAAATCTCTCCACAGCTACAGTGATGGATTGTTACAAAATTTTGTCCAGACATCTTTTGTCCTTGGATGAAATTCAATACCTTTGTCTGACTTCTCATCTGGTGCTAAGATCAGTTTAATATCTCTGTTTGTCTAGTTGTTAGACTTGTGATAGAATGCCGATAGGCTTGAATAAGATAGTTACCATGATGCTAAGCATCAATATATAGGAATTGTCACTGTTAGTATGCATGATATTGATATTTAGCTCAAAGTACTGTTGTGCTTCATAGTACATCCCAGTGAAATGCTAGTATTGCTGATCCATAATCCTTTAAAAAAGATTATTATTATTATTATGAACAAATATTATCAACGGACATCTGGCAAAGGGGTGTGACATTTGAAGCAAAATGTGTTGATTAGGCGTCATCCAGTTTCTATGATGTGTCTAACTTGTGAAACGAAAAATTGTAAGGCAGCACCTTAAGGTGACCCAGCCAATAGCTTTTGTACCAGTTTTTCACTTTCTGTGTATGCACCAGCACTTTTGACTCCAGAGTACAGTGCAAAAATCCGAGACATGACATAAATTCTGCAATGACATTAGCATCAGATGTTAAGCTTGGGGAGGTGGGGATCCCAGGCAGCATCTGTGGCTGCTTGTTCCTCCCTCCCAGTATGCATCTCCGCCTCCAAAACTTCAGATCCTCCTCAGAAGTGTTGCAGCAAAGTCGGCCAGCTTGGGGGAGGAGGAATAAGAAGGGCAGTGAGAGAGTGTGCATAGCAATTGGCAGCTCCATCAAAATTATACCGGCATTACAGTTTTAGGGCTGGACCCACGCCAAAGCCAGCCCGCCTCCCTCCCTACAATATTTAACTTTTGTCGGTCGTGAACGCCACATTTCACATGCTCTGCCATTAATCTGTCAGATTACAGGCTGTACAGTCTGAGTAGGTTTGGTGGGGTACAGGGAAATGGATGAGTGGTTGATTTGTACGAATTCAAGGATCTGTTTAATGTTGGGTGGTGGTGGCAGAGGTAGTTGAGCAAAGAAGGCACCATATGACCTCTGGTTAGGATGCATGTGTGATCTTTTGTCGTGATCCTATGAACTCCACAGCTTGTCAGACTGTCACAAGGAACCATCTCTGCCAGCAACTAGCATGGAAGAGGTGTGAAATGTGTTCTTTCTTCCTCTGTTTCATATTATGGCTCTTTCCTTATGAAGGGGAAGGAGGTAATGTCCTTGATATTCTTTAGTGGATAACCCACCTGGGGACAGCAATGGAGAACAAGCATATTGTCACACTGAGTGAGATTCTGCCCTCTCTCTGTAGACATGGAGGACCTCACAGTGAGGATTAAGGAGATCCAGGCATGGTTTCATGGATGGAGTGCTCTGGGGTAAGTTGACACATGTGCAGGGTTTGAGAAGCTACTGCACATGGTTGTGGCCTCATCCAGGGGGTGGAGCGAGAGTAACCAGCTGGTGTTTAACAAAAAGATCAGTGACTCAGTGGTCTTTATCGAATATAATAAACTGACATTTATTTGTGAAGGGGGAATATTTTTTTTTCATAATGTGACTTAATGATTGGTTTGCTGGGTTTCTTGTCTGTCCCATCATTTTTGCTTCAGAGAATATTCTAGTTCACAAAGTTTTACAGAAATTGAACCCGGTACAAAGTCTGTTTTATTAGGTCACCTTAAAGGTGCTTTTCACAAGTTTTCTATAAGTACCATACATGCTGCTGCATTATTAGCTGTCTATTTCTCCTCTAACTGCAGGGTGGGTACAATGTCAATATACGTTACTTTATACTGAGAAGAATTCTAAATTGATAATGTGGAACATCCATTGGTTGTGGTCAGTTATGTAGTTAAAATATTCCATATCTGCTCAACATTTGTCACAGAATTTGGTACAGACATCTTTAACATATGGCTGTTGCCAGAAATAGAGATTCTAATAACACATACTCCAATGTCAACAAAGCACAACTTTGTAAGACTTCCCAAAAAGTTGAATTACCAACTTACCACTTAACCCTGGGGAAACATGAATATCTGAGCCAAATTTGACGGCACTATATCCAATAATTAAGACTATGTGTGCTAGATTCATTCCTCAAGTATGGACATTGTACTCTATATTTCATTGCGATTCATTCAGTGCGTTTTAAAACAATGTCAATCTTCTGTAGGGCACCAGTGGGAAAGTGTGGATCCCCAAGTCAGTAGGATTCATCCTCTTCTGGTGGACCAACAGGACTAGAACGCTTTCTGTCCCTGAAGCCATGCCACACCATGTGTAACACCAATCCACACAGTTCAATTCAAAGTGATTTGAAAAACAGATTTTAATACATTAGTTGGATGGACAAGGTTCGTTCTGAGGGGGTTTTCTCCTCACTCCTGGGAGTTTGTACAACAAAGTAGACTGGCATGTTTATCTTCATGGTTCTGAGGTCACCATACCATACCTCACCACTGTCACTGCTCTATTCTCTCTTGGGAATTAACTGAATGTCTGTTATCACAATTCACAAAGACCAAGACAACAACAACCACCACTTAGTTCTCCTCCTCTTTGCTATATACATTCTGTTGGCCTCGCCTCTGCAACTTTATGATACCTATCTCTATCAGCCTTTTCACTTGTCTCTGTTGTGTGTTTTGTTGCAGCTCAGCCTCATACCATGCTCTTCATCTACTGTTTAATGTAGCAATGCAGGTATTGCACACCCCTTACATGGCTTCTTCACACTTGCAGATACAACCTGCTACCCAAAGTGTGAACTAAATGAAGGTTTTCCCAAATATACTTGTAATTTAAGAAAATACATTTATTAACATTTCATCAGCACAGGGAAACAACAAATTATCACAACTCATCAGGCCAACAACAGTATACTGATTTTGGACATTTGCACTTACTGTTTAATGTAAGGTAATGTATTTGCACTCGTCATTGAAGAAGCTCAGGTTTACATTTAACAGTTGCATGTGTGAAAGCAGCTTCAGTGATTGAAAGCAGTCTGGTGTTGTGCTCAATCAGAGCTTTGCAGGTGGGATTAAGAATATGGATAATTTTCCTACAAAGCTAGATAGCTTCCTAACTGCATTCATGAAAAATTGCAATGCAACATGCATAAATGAAGTTGCTGCACCTACAAGAGTAATTACTCTTAAAATATCACACTACATTTCTTTGATCGTTGTGAAAAACCTTAAATGTTAGCAATGATCGCAATCAATCAATGAGCTTAATATGGACAGATGCATCACTTGCTAGCTGATTGGTTGGTCTTTTAAACAGAAATTCACCACCATGAATACAATGACAGACTAAGACATGGAGACACAAGATGGCAACTCAATATGATTATAAAACTCTAACAAAGTTAAACAAATCAAGATTGGCGCAACTGCATGCCATTTTTTCACCTCAAGTATTCAAATCATTCTCACTTAGTAGTTGATTTATTTCCAAAGAGCCACAAAGGTTTTCAAGTTAAGAAAGACCAATGATAGCTCAGTCTTTTTTCTAATCATCTGTTGGGTTTGAAATTGCAGGTGTAAATGCTGACTGAGCCTTGTCAGGAATAACAGTAGGGAGGCCGGTAATGCTGCAATCCCTCTGCTGGGGCTTAGCAAGACATGCTGCTGCACCACCGGCAAAAAGCTTACATAGTATGGCAGCAACATAATTAAAATGTATTTGTCAGTGCTTTTAGAGTCATGACATGCAGCCCACACAAGCCTTTTCTGGTGCCCTGAAATACCAGGCCCTCTGTCGAATTTGCTCTCGTGACTCACCCAGAGCTTCGTCACCCTCCCAACCGATCTTAACACAGAGAGTGAAAAGCATCATTGCTACAGGGTCAAGACTGCTGGTTGGAAGCGCACGGAACAAGTCTCTTGACTACTTAACCACTTTGATCTGCTATGCTTCCTGAGAGGGGATTATTCTGCTTGTCCTGTGGTAACACTTTTGCCAGTGCTCTTTGCATCATCTCTCCCCGCGTGAAGAAGTCTTGGTTGCCATCCTCTGCCTTCTTTCTCTGTTTTGCCTTATCTCACACAGGTAACATGTGCACACAAATATGCATGCAACACACATTTGCAAATCCACATAGAAATATTTTCACAAACACATTCACTTTCTGTCTCTCTCTCAGCCCTTACTTTTTTCTCTCCATTTTCTTTGACTTCCACAGACACCACCTTTTTTCTTCAAGGACAAGACCACGGGCACATCATCTGAATAAGACTTTTGACGCTGCGGCCCTCCTCGGTGGCTAGTCCAAGAGAGCCTCTTTATGCATCCCTTTTTAATGTTTTTAACACCAGCCTAGTGTCATTAATGTGTCATTAACATCCCAGGGATGAGATATACTCTGTTAGGCCAGTCTGTTCACCACATGGGTCTCAGGGTGGCTGTCTCTCTGCTGGATACTGAGGAAGGATTGTTGGAGCTAGTGACCCAGACTTTGAGAAGCAAAAAATCTAATGATAAATTGAGCCAATAAATCAGAGGATATCAAACTGTTGTTTCAGCAGGGAATCAGAAAATACTAATTTTTGCTGTGTCTTTTAAGACAAAGACTTCCGTGGGCTTCAACTGTGACAGCCAGAGTTGATTAGCCTTTGAGCAAAGTTGTCATTCACATTAACAGAGATTGTAGACTTGAAATAATTTATTTGATAATTGATATCCTAATGCCACTTCTGTCTATGAGAATGAGCAAGGTAGGTTTGAACTGAACATTTCAGCTGGTGTATTTTTCTCAACCATGTCTCCTAGAAATAACTTTTCTATACAACTAAACTGCAACAGCAAATACATAAATATAAGAAACATAATCACCAACTGGATCATGCTGCTAGGCAGTTTTTGAACAAATGAAGTGGCACATTTATTGATGGCAGCGGCGTCCCAATGAGGTTGAGGTTGATGGCAGATGTACAAAGTGCATGACTGTGTTGTATCTGTTTCTGCTTTTTTTTTCTCATAACTGACAACAGGTCAGTTTTATACAGATACTTTCAGACATCAAATGTATAACCAGTAAGAGCAAGTTTTAGTCTCCGTCAGTCCAAATTCTGTGCTCTTTGAGTTAAAAGTGAAAACATTGCCTAGCTGATAAACTGGTGTAGCATCAGTCACAGCAAACATCTTCATTCGTTAAGTCTCACCACTCATTTATTGAGGTTTTCTCTTTTAATTTGTCACCATCTGTGTATGCCTGGGACTCTCCTTACTTTGAAAATGGAGTGATCAATCAGTCTGGTAATGTTAAAAAGCCTGATTCATTGATTAAAAAAAAAAATCTAGGAAACACAAATGTTGTCCGAAGGGCTTTCTTGTACTCAAATCAGTATCTGAAGATTGTAAGCCTGAAAACACCCAGCAAGTTTCCTTACTCATATAGTACAAGTCTTGGCCTGATGACTGTAACTCCAACAGCCACCACCACAGGATACTGTCACACTTTTTCCTTGTCCCTGACTCCCAGCTCCCACCCCTGAGCCCAGATTCATTACAAGCTGTGGCCAGGGTATTAAGATATGGCCGCATTAACAAAGTTGTCTCTGTATCTTAATTGAATCTACCCCCGCCAGACCGAATCTGGATTATGTTTACCTGAAATATAAGCGGCTCGGCAGACAGAACACGGCCCCACTGATAAAACACTAGGTTGTCCCCCCTCCCCAATCCTAATCCCCAACTGTAATTTGTTCCTCGATGGATGTAGTCGCAGCGATGGGAACCTCTGATTGGGATTCATTCCAAGAACAGGGAAAGCATCTGCAGGTAAGTTCATCTATTTAATAGTGACGGTGTGTGGCGTGTTCACATAAACTGTGCATGGATCTACCTCTTACAGCAGACTATCATCTGAATATTCATCTGTCTGTGATCCTTTCATTGAGTAACAGCTGTCTTACAAGTTTACTTGCAGAATTCACAGGCTTGTCATTGCCTTCCAAAATGAGCCACATGAGATTTCTCAAATAGGGTTCAGTGCATTCCAGAACACCCCAGTTTAGGGAAAGATTATAAGTGATGGTTGTCAGAAATCAAGTTTTGGTGTCCCCCGTGTACTTATGGTCTAAGGCCATGTTACAGCACTGCAGGTACTGTTGAGACAATGAAATACAACCTGAGTTATTGCATAGTGGTAAAAGTTGAGGTAGGTTAAACTGTTTTTTAGCTTGAGCCATCTATGTTGGCATCCCTACTGTATTAACAGAGTGGACTCATTCAAAAGCTGTCGTAAGAGGTTTTGCAGTGTTATAACAAAAACAGGCCAATTCTGCTTTTGCCTCTAAGAGGGAGCATTTATTATTTACATGATATTTTGTTTTCCCTGAGGGAGGGTACTGAAATATCTATAAATCCTAAATGTTACAAATACTGTCACATCATCTTACAGTATTAATTTAACTTTATCAGTAAAAACAATGACCTCATCATCAAATGGGAACGACAAAGACAAATCAATTTAAAACCAAGGAAAATATCTTGACCCAAAATGTCAACTCAGCATTGGTTATTTGTGTCTATGGGTTTTTACCAGGTCAACCAGAGAGTAAAAATAATTTGTAGGGGCTAAAAGACAATGTAAAGGTGTTACTAATTTGCTGATACCTGTGATGTTTGTTAATAAGTAAATGTAGGTCGCCTTTGATTAAATGATAGAAAGAAGCACAATTTATCACAATTGTGCTTCTCACAATTTATTATAAAAGTCACAATTTATTATAAAAGAGTCTGGCTGAAGACCAGAGACCTACAGTGGCACAGTTCCTATATGTGTGTAGAGGATGGACAAGCCACTGTTGGGGGTCCTACATGAGGGATGGCTCTGGATGGTGACAGTACACAGGGACAGGTCCTTCACCTTTTTGTCCTTCATAGGGCACTGTCCCCACACAGTCCCTTTTCTTGAACCTTCCTAATCACCACCTCCACTCTCTCCTCCACTCACTCCATTATTCCTGTCTCAGATGACAGGTATGGCACTGCTGCACTGTTGGTCTTTTTTTTTTTTTTTTTTGTCACCACAATTATGACCATCCACACCAACAACACCACATCAGCAGTGCATCAGCAGGGGCTGTGTGTGCTTCTTGTTGTGCTTTAGTTTTCATAGATATTTCACTTGGCAAGTCATTGATGCTGTCACTGATAATGTCCTAAATCGCATCTTTGTATCTGAGGGTGGGACCGGTTCTATTGTGGTTCTGCCAAATCAAATGTCTGATGTTAGATACTTCCTCATAAAAACTGCAGTGAACAGTGAATATCCCCCTCAAAAGAGCTTCATATTTTTTCTGTATCCCATCTCTCCTGATAATACATGGCCATCAAGTGATCCCTACCTTCTGTACTTCCATTGTAAGTTATGGGTGATAAAATTCAGAGACGCAATTCTGATGTTCCCAAACTGGACACTCTCCTCGTTTTGGTACCATGAATATCATAATCAGAATCAGAGACAAGGGACAACCTTTGCGGAATCCAACACCCACTGAAAGACTTAGTGAAAATGAACATGACTGTTTTATACTGTCGTGCTTCCTCCAGCAGATAGGTGAGTCAACTAATTTTTACATTTATTGTTGAGAATAATGAATGAACAACACATACAAAACACCATCAAAAACTGTACCCCCAGGTATTGACTTTGATTCCTAAAGATTTTAAAGATACTAAAGGTGCTGTAAAATGTATTATAATAAAAATAGGGGACGCTCTCGCCAAAGCTTTGGGACTGCCCAATTCAGTGTCTTCAGTGTTCTGTTTCAACAGTAAGAGCTATGATCTGAAGAGGTTTGGTTAATGGTTATCAGACCAATTTCTTAAAATTAATGCAGTAGGGTGGTTGATGGTAAAATACAACATGTTTCAATTTCAAAGACCTCTTTTAAAGACATTCAAAACATTGTTTTTGATGTAGAAGATGGACCTTCCACAGGCAAGGAAACAGGTGCTGGAGGGAACACACATACACACACTCTCTGTACTCTAACCACACACTTTTATCTCGGACAGGAAAGCTTAAGATAGAAAACATGCTGTACAGTAATTACTACCTCTTTTCCTCTACCCATCTCTCTCTTCCTCCCACCCCATCCTCTACTACTTCTCCACTCTCATCTTCCCAACTTTCCCATCTTTCCTCTCTGTCACTACCCCCTGTGGGACATCTTCATCCTCCTCTACCATGTTTGAGCTCTTCCCTCTACCTACCTCCTCCACCTCCTGCTGGCCAAGACTAAGCCATGTGTAGCGTCACTGCTGGGATGTCATAGACAGAGAGACAGAAGGCCCCCCAGGGCTTCATGGTGAGTCAGACGCAGTCAGTGTGCACTTGACGTGATGCCACCTGTCCTCGGGTGACAACACTGCATCCTCGGCGGCTGCACTAACACCCACCACCCTCCCACCCCCCCAACCTCCCTCCCGGTTCCTTGCTCTGTCTCCCATTCCCCCCGTCCTGAAACAGATGCTCGGGACGAGGGCGGCCGCCAGTCAGGGGGGACGTGGGTTAATTGGGGTAGTAGTGGGGGTTAATTTCAATTAAAACTTCAACTAATGGAGGTCAAGGAAGCGTCTGCAAACACCTGATTAAAACAAATGGTCCTGCCAGTCAAAACTTTATCTTGGTCAGCCTCCGGCAGAGGGTCCTAGAGTGAGAGAGAAAGAACAAAAAAAGGGGGAGTAGGCAGGGAAAGAGAGAGTGACTAATTGGGGAACACTTGTTAGCACAACATCTGCATGAGATCCGTGAGTTGTGGCTGTGTGTTTTTGTGTGTGTGTCTGCTTAAACATGTTAGGGTTTAAATGATTAGGATTTTTAGATTTTCTTGGCATTTATTTTTTTACTGTTTCATTGGTGATAGAATCCTTTTTCACCAGCTTTAGTACCACAGAAACTCTGTTAAACACAGGGTAATCAAGACTCAAATTCAGAATTAAATGAGCCTCAAAACAATGTGTTGGAGGAAGATTTTGTAAACTTTGTAAAGTTTGTCCTTACAGTGGCTGTTGGGGAAAAGTCATGGGGTCATATAAATCAAAAGATGTTATCTAGTGTAGTTATGTGCTCAGCATATTTCATCTGGAAAAATCTAATCCTAAATTGAGAGTGTAAATCTGATATTCAAAGTCTATGCTTTGGCTTGAGGTTGATCCATGAAGTGTCTGATATGTTGGAAAAGTACAAAATATTAGCCTAAATGTGGCACAATAGTAATTGTCAATAGGGCCAAAAACACTGGAATTCATCCTTTGAGGATCATAAATATTCATATGAAATATTATTTCAATCTGGCCATATATCTGCCAATATACTTTGCTCTACATGATCATATCTGTGAGACATTGTTTGATATGACACTAAATAAAAAATGTTTTTACATCTAAGGGAATTCAGGTGATGATTTTATGCAAGGGAACTTAGCATAGATGTGTTTCTAGGATGAACTTCAATTCCCCAAATCACTAAAAATGAATACTATTCAGTAGTTTTCTTAACAAGTGTAATTGAAATCAGTTCATCATTCTGCCATGAAACCTCAAGATTAATGCATAGACTTCGCTAAAACGAACACATTTATAAGACTTAGAAATACTTACAAACTTACAAATACAAAATCTCCCATAGGTGTTGCAACTGGGTTGAGATCTAGTGACTGCGAAGGCATGTGATTCACATCAGTGACTCCTTGTGCCTAAGGATGGTGGCATTTGGTATGTTCCCATTGTACTTGAAAGTCAGAATTTTTGAGTTCCTAGTCAGAAATTTCAACTGGAACACCCCTGAAGTTGTCATTCCAACATGGAAAGTCAGAGAAACCCCACCAACCCCAACATATGCATTCAAGATGGTTGCTACTCGCATAATTAGTAGAGAACACTCTGCTAATTTCACTGTTTCTAGCAGTTCTGCCATAGTTGTTTCACATCAGTTCAGTCATACACATAGTACTGTTCAGTGTTTATCAGTGGACATGTTGCTACTCTGTTTGTATGTGCAAAATACCACATTGAATGCTGTTATCAGCTGGTATTGCTAACAAATTAGCAATAACAGTGGCTATTCTGTGATAAATTTGAAACGGTTCACATTCATGGCATGTTTTTTTTCCCAACAGTTAAATTTGAACATGTTTTAAGGACATTCTGAAGTGTTTACATTAAAATCTAATGTTAACAACTGAGGTGTTCTGCAGGTGGGGTGCATACTTGTTTGTTGTCTATACACCGAAAGGGAAACTATAAAGGCTCTGTGAGTGTCCATGTTTATCCGACTTCTCAACTGGAACACCTTCAACTTGGAGCAGACATCACTCCCAGTTATGCGTTCTGACTTCCGATGAAAATTAGAATGGAGCAATTGTCATCCTGTTTCTCCACTTATTTTTCAGGTATTTCATTTAATTTGTCACCAGTCTATACATTTTCATCTCAGTTAGTGCTGGACATTGTCATTGTCAAATATGCCAATCTACCACTATGCCAACCAATGTTGTATTGTTACAGCTACAAAAACTTCAGTCAAATTTAAAAAAAAAAAAAAAGCTCATGAGAAGTGAGTATTGGCTGACTTACAAGTAACTCTAAATGTAAACAAAAAGTCAATATTATCCCTGTCCTGATCCAAACTGTTGTGTGTATTTCTGCTTATGAGTGAATGAACAGCAGTTGGTGGGGGGGCGTCGTTATCCTCACTGTACCCAGGCTTGCTGTGCCACCCTGCTGCCAGCCTGTTCTGCCAGGCGTGCCACAGCAGCTTTCGACATCTGGCACTGGGCCTCAGGGAGATGGCAGGGGACAGGGCGCCTTGCCGCGGCTAAATATGGTGCAGGGTTACGCCACACGTCCCTAATCACTTAGCCACTGTCTGGCAGCTCACACCACGACTTTCCCAGATCCCTCATATATCAACACTGCTAGACATCTGCACAGCCACAAGGCATCTCTTTTTACTGCCTCCCACCACCTTCTTTTCCTCTTTACTATCCAGTGACAGCTTGGGTTTACATCAGCTTCTAATCCCATTTGTTTTACCATAAGGAAAATCACTGACTCTCTCCCTCATCCTGAGGGCTGGTATTGGTATAACCACTGGTGAATATGAGCTGTACTTAACCTTCTGTAACCTTGATTCATCTTTCAGCTAGCCTCCTCTTCAACTATCTTTTCTCCTCTCTCAATTTTTTTCTATTTTTTTTAACTCAAACTCATTTATTTTCTTTTAATTGTCCTATGACCTCCACCTCCTGCTGTATATTTGCTTCCAATGTAGCATCCTTTCCTTTTTCTTTTCTTTTGTGTAAGTTAACTCCGGAGCGGCACAGTGGTGTAGTGGTTAGCACTGTTGCCCCACAGCAAGAAGATTCTGGGTTTGAGCCCTGGTTCGAGCCCAGGGCTTCTCTGTGTGGAGTTTGCATGTTGTCCCTGTGTCTGTGTGGATTCTCTCTGGGTACTCTGGCTTCCTCTCACAGTCCAAAGACATGCATTAGGTTAATTGGTGATGCTATGATGAGTGTGAATAGTTGAATGTCTATATATGTTCACCCTGCGATGGACTGGCGATCCGTGCAGGGTGTTCAGCCCAGTGACAGCTGGGATAGGCTACAGCTCCCCCACAACCCTTAACGGATAAGCGTGGGTGGGTTACTTACTAACCTTTCCACTTTCCACTACCACCTTCAGGTCAAAGATAATAATTAGCATATTCCCATAAAACTTGTCTATGGATGGGTTTAGGCAATAAAGTGCTTTGGTTAAGGTCAGGGAAAGAGTTTATGCATTCACAACACTTGGCTAAGTTTAACACTTGTGTGCCCCTTGGTACATTTTTTGCATTTTTCAATTGAAAATACTCAATAATTTTGTCTCTGTTAATGGTAGTGGGACAAAATTTTGCAAGGATCTCAGTTTTTCTATCAAATTTTAAAATTCAACCTTTGATCTAATAATAGGGCTATAACACAATGTGTAGAAGAAAAAGTTCCACCTTTTACCCTCGAAACATTTTTTGCACCATTGACTCCCATTATAACATACATTTTTGATCCTACTCTATTTTTAGCATAAAACAGTGTTTTACATATGACTACCTTTTCAATCTAAGTAATCTGATCTATTTTTTTTTCAATTATCCATTATATGACATCATATAACTACAATACAACCCCCATATAAGCTACAGTACTTGTAAAAAAATAAAAAATAAAAAAAAGAGGGAGAGATCAATCAAAGTCAAAAGTTCAAAGGTCAAAGAAGTACTATGTTACCAGTGCATTTACGTTACATTTTGGTTTCCAGTGCAGCATGTTTACTCAGGTGCTGTTGCTGCAAACTTATAAGTGCATGTAGCTTGCTTGGTTAGTCATTTCTTCAGCAAAAATGAAGAGACTTTTCTCTGGAGGGCGCTCTGACTGCTGTCCTGCTGTCCTCTGGGTAAATATTCCAAAAATGGCATTAAAGGGTTAAAATTATTTAAGAAATACATGTAAATTTAATAGTTATGATCAGGTCTGAAGTGGGTTTTTGCACCAAGGGTAAAAGGTGACATATTTTTTAAAATAAACTCACACTGCTCAAAAAATAATAATGCATTAAAATCAATGTTGTTGTCAATTATTCATAAATCCAGGGGTGTAATAATCCTCCCCAAAAAATTCCAGTTTGCACTTAGTATATGGAAAATATTTCATATTTTGTGTTTTTATAATTTAAAATGTGTGAGTTAATCCTCCCAAAATGGCGTTAAAGGATTAAAATTATTTGAGAAATACATGTAAATTTAATGGTTATGATTAGGACTGAAGTTGGTCAAAAGATTTAGTGCAGTGATATTGATAAATAATTGATATATAATCTTTTTATAGCACTTTTAGGAACTTTTTGCACCAAGGGTAAAACATCATAATTTTCTGGAGGGGTGCACAAGGGTTAAGGAAGGATTGTGGGGCGGTGTAATGCAGAAAAAGTTCACTGTCACTTCAAAACCATAATGCACTCTTGCCCCATATATGTCAGCAAACAACAGCCTGTGGTCTGCTTGAACTGTGTCAACTTTCAAATCAGCAGAGAGCACTTGTAGTCCACCGGACTACCCTTCATTGAAAAACAATGTGAAAGTGTGTTAAAAAGTGATCCCATGGTGTCCTAAACAAACATTCATAAATGACAACTTGAGCGTGAGAACGCCCTGGCTGAGCACATTTGAGCTCGCCAGAGATTACATCATAATACAGTTTCTGACAGTTACAACTGCATAGCTGAAATATTGTCACATCCACGACTTCAAAGCAGGTGGAGTTTTTTGTGTATTATTAGCATCTACTACATCCCTGTATTACTGGTGTCACCTCCTGCTGTTGCCATCTTCGAGGAGTGTAAGTCAAATAAAGGGGACTGCATGTGCTGCTGTGCAAAGTATGGAATGGGTGAGGTTGACTATGGGTGGCCACTGACTCCTGTTATCAAAATGGCAAAAATAAAAAAACCATACAATCAAACAAACATATTGTGAGACCAAGCAATATGTTTCATGATGTTTTTGTATTATGATATATTGAATTTTGATACATTTGCTCATTCCTATCATATAGACAGACCATTTTGTTTAATGCATCAATGAAAACTGAAGCTTTTTTTCATATTTGTGAGTCTATCCATAACTGTCTTCAAGCATTGTAGGTATTATTTGCATGTGGGAACAGCAGTATTCAGCCATCAGAAGTGATTGTGATGTAATAGCAGTGATAGAGTGGTGGATAAGCCAGCAGCACACTTTTCAGGAGGTGGGAAAGACATGGTAGACCAGGCAAACACACAGCTATGTAGAGGGATGGCTGGTATTCACCGACAATAAACTTGTAGTTATTGCTTGCCTTTATTAAACTGCAGTGCTGGGGAAAATGCTGAGAAGCAGAAGCATGACAGAAGAGGGGGAATGAGAGCAAGCAGGAGAGATGGGGTTCAGGTGACAGAGTGAAAAAAGGTGAGAAAAAAGAGCGATATCAGATTATAGGAGGAGGTGATAGAGAGGGAGAAAGAGAAGAATAGCAACTCTTTCCTGTGTTTCTGTTGTAGGAGAGCTGTCACTGTGAGTAGTTTTAACTGATGGGATCCTGGATCTGTGGCTCACCAATCATTATCCCTTGTCACAACTGGAAAGCGTTAGCACAAACATACAGGGGCAGAGAGATGGAGAGACAAGGCGCTCCTCTGATGACAGCATGATATACTGCACAGAGGTACTGAAGGCTGTGTGTTGGTCAGTGGAAAGATTAGGACCCTGCATACTCTATTTATCATCTTTCTTTTTTTTAATCTCAGATGCTTTTGGACAGATAAAGAAATCTTTGCGTTTTCATGTTAAGCCGTTAAATCTCTGTCAGTTTGGTGATGCATTTGCAGGCACAAACATGCAGTATAACAGGGTTTGTATGCATGTCAGTCATGATTCAGCCCAAAAAATCTCAAATTCTCTATTTGTACAACAAGATTACATAAATGATTAGTAATTCAACATTAGTCATTAATTCAACTTACAGTATGCAATACATACTAATATGTAATAACCTTCTTGTTATGATAACTTGCTGTCACCCCATCTTCTTTATCAATGTTTTTATCTGCTAACACATTCAATCTTTGCCTCACTTCCTGGTCCACAACCTCTCATCCACCCCATCCCACCTTTACTGCCCCCCACCTCACCCCCACGCTGACTCTTCTTCTCTACCGATTCCCACCCATGATAGTGTTGCTAATCCTGAATGGAATCGCTCTGGTACACCCACCATCACTTCACATCTCCACCCTGACAGAATGGAGATGATGAGCCTGAAATCTGTTCTCTGTGGTGAAGGATTTAGATGTTTGTGTGTGTGTGTGTGTGGCAGGCGGGGGTGGATGGAAGCATGTGTTAACAAGCCTATCTGCCCATCCAAGTGTTAATCTGTGAGATGCTAGCTGATACTGCGGGACATGGTGGGCTCGGCTCCCTTCATGCCTACCTGCTCACCAGTGCCAGTCTGTCCTCCCTGTAGAGATGCGGGACTTTGCCCTTCGATCTCTCTGTGCTTGGGTACAGGTGGCACTCAGTGTGCATCAACACCCCAGCCTCCCCATGTTTGTCAGAGATCAGACTGTGTGTGGCTATGTGCGTTGGAGTGTATGTGTTAACCTCAACTTTGTGACAAGGAGGATAATCTCCCATTCCCCCCTGCAGGTGGTAATGTCTGTGTGTGTGTGTGCACGCACAGCTCATCCTGTGGTTTCCCTCCATTCCCACGGTGCCTTGTTCATCGTAACCTGTCCTGGCCATCTGCCACTGCAGGCCCCAGGCAGGAGGGCTGTAGGCTGGGCACCGGGGCCCCCACAGACCACTGGTGGTGCAGTGATACACAGAGAACAGCAGTGCTGGGCATCTCACTGTGTTCAATGAGGACTACACTGCCTGATAGTATGTTCTCAAGTAACTCATCATGATGTACTATATTTGACTCACAATTATTTAGGAACTACTTAGCAGATGCGTATTAGTAAGCAATTAGTGGTATATTTTAATGTAAATTGTCAATCTAATCTTAATTTGTTACCACTTTATTTTAACCCTCTCCACTATTTATCATTTATTACCAGTAAATACTTCAGCATCATATAACATAACTATAATTTAGACTGTCCTTCCATAAAAACATCCCAACAAGGCATTTGCAAAAGCAGCTTATTATGACCCATAGTTAGGTTTTACTGATAAACAACATCTAGCAGTGTATCTTTTCAGCAACTGCCCTAAAACAACAAGTTTACATTAAAGTAAGAAAGCTCTCTTGTGGTTGTAGTAATTATGATTGGTGCAAAGGAGGAAGTCAGGTGACTTTGTTATATAGCACCAAAGTCATGGGGAGGGGATCCAGGGGGATGCATTTGCTGACAAAGCACTTGACTTTAATATGGTAGACTGCAGCTTTTTTCCCATTTTCAACTGATAGTCAACATTATTTCTCTGAACCATGACCAAAATCATTCTATAACCTTAACCACTATTGTAACCACAACAACAAAGGTTCTCTAACCTTAACAAAGTACTTTATTTCAGCCTATTATTTCTTCGAAACTTCACTTAGTTGATTTTGTGACTAAACCTTTACCTTAGCATTGTATATTGTACCTATAGCATATCTCCTGCCACTGTAGGGATGCTAATTCAGGAAATGCTCCTCTGGCTCATATCAAAGGGTGGAGATAAATAAGGACTTGTTGCTGTAATTGTATTTAAGGACATGCACTGCACACACGAGCAAAATCCATACAGTGAATGAAAAAAGCACCTCATCAACCAGGATTTTTATGCTATAGTGGCTAGACAGATGCCAATCTTGAGTGAAAGGCATATGACATCCTGCTTGGAATTTATCAAATGGTATTTAAAGGACTCTGGAGTTCTGCTTAAATTTTTGTTTCATCAGGCCAGAGAATCATTCTCCTCAAGCTCACCTTGCTAATACCATCCCTGTACCCAAGAACAAACCTAGCCAGTTTGCCATTCAGAACTTTCATTTGACAGGTTAATGGATAACATCAGCTGGGTGGACATCTGCAGCAGCTTTTCATCGAGAGATAGCACAGTTCATTTACCTGATGTGTAGCCCCTGCTACCTGTGTGCAATGCATATGGCCACTCTGATTGGCCATCAAGTGCACTGCGAAATTTACAAGATTTATCAAGAGGAAAAAAACTCACAAAGAGCTATAATTTTCATCAGATATATTATATTTAAAATTATATTACTGCATGTTTATTCTACCAGGGGGCAAGCACATCCCTTTATCCCTCTAAGATAATTGTCAACCAAATTGTGCTTAATATTGATGGCTCACCCCAAAGACATTAGTCTAGCTGTGCCCAGTAACACTTAAAGAGTGACCCATATTAATACTGCAGACTTCAGTTAATTTTCCATCCAGTACAGTAAAGTGACTGAACCATGACCTGTCTTTGCATGACCAGCTCTGTAAATGTCACCCATATGGCCTGCTCATTCATTTCTCACAAACCAAATTCCCACAAAAGACTGACTGTAAGTGTATTTAAAAGGCAAAAGCAGCCAGAGAGAACCCTTTTATCCACCCCTCATTTTTCCCACAAGCTAGAGGTGCTCTTTTAATTTCCCTCTCTGAAAGGTCAGTCGCAATGTTCTCCATCTCCACCTTAATTGATTCTTTAAATGCAGCTCGTCTTGTGCAGGTGGAGTCAGGGAGGAAAACTAGAGAGGTGTTTGCCTACCTTTAGTCACAGTTAAAAGCCCTAAAATGGTTACCTATCTTTTCCTAATTGTATTGGCTGTGTGTAAATGTATGTTCCCAGAACTTAAAGCCTGAATATGTACTCCTCTGGCATATCAAAACCTGGACATAACAATTTGAAAATGGAGAGAAAATTGCAGTTTTGCCCAAATGGGCTAGGGGAGAGCTTGTTTTCTGATAAACACACAGAAAGTGGACTGAGTCTTGGTTGTACTAAATGTCAACATTTACAACAATAAGAACATCTATTTATCTGCAATCAACCAAGGAGCTGCACCTGGATGACGGTTGGTTTGTGTGTACGCACATGGAGAAGGAAACCCTCTCAAAAAATAATCATAAAACAGTTAATTTTAGTCTATTTATAACAGTTTATCTATGGCATATCTCCTGTTGCTCTGCTAACTCAGGAAATGCTCATCTGGGTCATATCAAAGAGTGGAGATAAACAAGGACTTGTTGCTGTAATCATATTTAATAATATGTAACTGCACACAAGCAAAATCCTTACAGTGAATGATATGACCATCTCGACTGCACCCCATCAACCAGTACTTTATGGTATAGTAGTTAGACAGAAGCCAGTCTTGAGTAAAATGCTTATGACAGCCTGCTTGTAATTTATCAAATGGCAATTAAATTACTCTGAGTGGGAGGGAAAAGATTCTTGGGTGTGATGTAACAAAAGTTTGGGTAGACCTCCAAACACTATATCTACCAAAGACCAGGAACTGCCCATCACTATGCTTATACCATCCCTATGGTGAAGCATGGTGGTGGCAGCATCAGGCCGACATGACATCATGTTTGAATTGAGAAAAGGATGGATGAATGCAGCCAAATACAGAGAGGTCCTTGAAGAAAAAAAAAAAGCCTGCTTAAGACTACACAAAACCTGACTCTGGGCTAATCTTTCAGCACACTGAACAGCAACCACTGTAGTTTTTGCTGTCCAGTGGACATTACAAAGTCTCAATTAAACAAAAGATATAATGATAAAACGTGTAATTAACTTTCATTCAGGACAAAGTTTGGACATCACAAGCTGATCAAGATCAGGGCCAACCCGGCATTTTTGAATAATATGGCCTGAGCAAAAGATTTAAAGCCAGATGTTTGCTTGGAGAAATAGCTGTTGATTTGCATGTGATGACAATTTGCAGGTAAACTACACCTCTTAAGTGTTGCAGTTGGCTAAAAACTTACTAGAAGACTATACAATTCTATATCATAAGTAACCATCAAGGGAAAGTGGTGAGCAAGTTACGTTTTCTTAAGGCCAAGCCAGTCAGCTGTCAAATATACTGTATCTAAATTGTTTTAATAATTATAATGTAGGCCAACTAAATTTGCACTGTAAAGTGCATAATATACAGGAAATAGAGTCAAAATGAATAGTGAATCATAAAACCTAGTCATGACATCCATAAGTGAAAGTGTGGCACTGATGTCTCCAACATTGCGGTACAGAAACAATGGACACATTCATGACTGTTATGCGGTCAGATGCTCTTCTGCACAGATGTTTAGAAACCTGACACAGGGATATAGAAAGGTTGGAAGTAACCAGGCTTCCTTTGTCCTAACATCATATCTTGACTACACATTAACAGCTTTGACTATTAGTATTAAACCTGAGGCTCTACTTTAATCTGTAAAATTACTCAAAATAAATGACCTTGCCTATCCATTGCTCAGCTGTGGCCAATGTTGTACAACTGAGTTCATGAAGAAAGAGTTTTGTCTTTGAAATGTTCCTCCATCTGTTTACGAGTTCCCAAATGTTTGTGAATGATAATGGCCATTAATTTGGTTTTTACTGCATCACTGTCTGTGAGAGGAGCATCTGGAGCATTTAGTCACACCAATAAAATGCATGTATAGACAATGAGGCTCTCAAATTTGACCATAAAGCTTCATCTTCTTGAACTTGCTCGGCCATCCAGTGCGGCTGCACAGACAAGTTGGTCATGAAACAACTGGTTACTGCCTTCTGTTACGACATTAACTGCTCTTTCTCCCATTCTCTCTGGCAAGATATTCTGTACCAAAGAGAGTGGAGTTTGGTTCTGCATTTGTCTTGGTAAACAGGCAGATATCTTTTTTGAGTTTTTATCCCCCTATTTAAGAAAAGAAAAGAGTCCAGATGGTAGTTTGATTTTGTGACATTTGCAACTGTTTGGAACTGTTGGATATTGGCATCCATAGCTTGTTGCTAATTGGATGCGTCACTGTGTAGTTGCTTCAAATTCCATTTTTACTTTTGCCAAATTTTACCATACAGAAGTTCTCTTTTGAAATGAACTTTTGTACTGTGGAGAATAATGAGCATTGTAGCATCTCGTGGAAACTGTTGTCCATTCCTGAATAAGCCCTCACAAATCATGGAGTGTGGGATGGAGTGTGGGAATCTAAAATATAAAACATATTCTGGTTTGTTTAACACTTTTTTGTTTACTACATTGTTCCGTATGTGTTCCTTCATAGTTTTGATGTCTTCCATATTATTCTATAAAGTGGAAAATAAATAAATAAATAAATAAATAAATAAATAAATAAAAACATTGAATGAGAAGGTGTGTCCAATCTTTTGAATGGTACTGGTATTCATCTTCACCGAGCCCTTTTGCACTTTGTAGTGCTGCACAAACATGAACCAAAATAGCAGCTGTGCATGGGGTTAAATGTCTTAACTATTCAATGAAAAGAGGCTATGTTTGTGCATAAAAAAAGACTCAAAATTCGGTCTCATTTGATCAAACATCCAGAGGCATCTGGTTTCTGTTGTATCTGTCAAATCATGAGAAAGAAAGGCACTGCACAGTGTGTACAATGTCCAATGTACAGACCTGAGGTGCACTTTGTACCTTCTAGATACAAATACAGTGTGTTGATAATCCCAACTGGATAAATGGATAGATCCTCAAGTAGGCAGAAGTGACAACAAAGGTCATGTTGTCATGCAAACCTTCCATTGTCAACATCCATCACACTTCATAGACCTATTTTCTGCTTCAATTTTGACCCATCATACTTGGCATAGTTATGCACACAGTTTTCCTATGCAATGTGTGATGTTTGATATTAGCAACATGAGCGTGTTCACTTTTGGCTTTACCTCTAAATAAAACAGTTTAGATAAACTGGAGTAACTGTTTGCCTGTCTATAACCTATTTGATTGTCTGAACAGTTGCGTTCCATGATCTCAGCAATTACTTTGGTAAGTACAAAATTATGGCTGAACTACTTTATATACATCCAAACTATGGAAATAAGACTTAAGCTATAATATATAATTCTTTAAGTACTATTATGAAAATATTACAATTTAGCATTGTCTCAGAAAACTGTCTGATCAGTGGTATTTCAGATAATGACTGTGACGAACATAAATAAGTAATAAATATAGAAATTATTGCAATGCATCACAGGGAATATGGCTAAGATTGCTGATAAAAAAAATATAATTGTAACCTATCTCTAGGGCTTCAGTAAATAAATTGTGATTATACACAATCAAACTGTAGTAGAGAGAGTAATCACTTGCTGGACTACTTTCATGTTTTTGTTTGTTTATTGGTTTGTTTTGTTTTTTTGTGGGAGTTTTTTGTTGTTGTTTTTTTCTAATTGAATGAAGCACAGTTTGTAGTAATGGCAGTGCAGTTGCAAGGAGGTGGTTAAAGTGGATATAAAATGGACTGTCACACAAGAGTCTGGGGTTTGTATCCATAGTCTCTGTGGTTAGGTTAAGGCAACAAAAGCACTTCAATTAAGATTAGGGAAGGATGGTTGTTTTGGTTGAATGTGAATAAATATGTTGTGTCCCAAGTTACTGTGGACTTTTCCCATATTAAAACCAGACCATGATCTCTCCATAACCTTTTCCAAGTGCAGTGAGTGCCTCAACACAATCATAGCAAAGTTTGAAAATGTTGCAGTCACTAAAAAAGGATATTGTGTTGTAAGATTGGATATTTTAGCAGAAAAACAAATGTGTTGTCTGTGAACATTTTACAGATACATTCAGTATCAGCATATTTGGGAATTAACAACATACCTCCATTACTATAACATAAATTGTAACCACGTCACAATTATATTTCATGCAGAACATATTTGTTGTTTCAGTTTAGATGTATATAAACAATCAGCATAGCACTGAGTGTTCACCACACCCACCACAGTAGATCTTGTGTTCCTTTGGTCATTTTCTCCATGCTCTGTGGATTCCAGTAGCTTGTTGGTGAGTGAGGCACCTACTGACCAAAGCAATCTATGAAGGATGATTCATGCCAGCCAGCAGATTAATGATGCTCATCAGCTCCTCTCAACACACCAGCACTGACCGACTCCTCAAAACGTCCCTCTGCCATGTCCTCCATCTCTGCTTATCAGATCACCATTTGTAATAGTGTTGCTTTACTATAGTCCTTTTCAGCAGCAGCCCTAGGTCAAGTTTCATCTCAAGCACAAATGCTCACACACACTGACTACAATTACTCTCTTGCTAATACTGTCTGCAAAATGTAAGTCAATGTAAAGGCCATAAAGAACATTTTTGCTTTTCCTCTTAAAGATAAGCTCTAGTTCTTCTAGAAAGAATGTTCAGGTTACACTTAAGCTCACACTGATACTGGATAGTCCAAATAATATGTAATAGTAAGCTATGCTTTTGTAATAATCAAATGATTATTGAATAGAAAACGTATATATAAAATATCCAATCATTTAAAATGTTGTAGTTTATCTGTGTATGAGGTAAACAAGACACAGCTTTTCCACCTGAGTAGTTTGTAAATGTCAGCCATTATTTTATCAATCAACAAGCACAGAAAGCTTTGAAAGTTTGAAACTCTTTTTTTAAAAAGGGTTTGAAGGCTTGCCTGATGTTTGTATAGGCAGAAAAAAAATCAGGTGTCTGCAAACATTAGTTTGTATTTGAGTTTTTCCGCAGCATGCTTTTTACAGTTTTTCTCAAACATATTTTCAGTTATAAATTTGTCACTTTCCAAGTTTGAAACCTTGTAAATGGTGATCTGTAAACTTGCATACACTGGGAAAAAACTTCAAACATTTAAACTGATATTTCAGGGCAAATCGTGATTTTGAAACTTTTGCTCTTGTGTTGTAGACCATTTACAATGTTTCAAACCTGGAAAAACAAAACAAAACAAATAAAGTAGGAGAACAGTGGCAAATTTGAATCTCTTAAAATGTGTTGGAGAAACCCCACAATAAGAGTGCTGCAGTCAGAAGATAAATTCAAAAACAAAATAATGTCTCTAAAATGTCTCTAAAACCTTTTTCATTAGATTTTGTGCATTCAACAGTTTTTACACTGTTTTATTCATAGAATTTAATTCATAAAATGAAAAAATCCTATTTTAGGCAAGTTTTGAAGATGGATGTTTTAAAGGATCAGAATATTCATGCAAATAGGTACAGAGCAAGTGCACATATACACAACTACAAAATAGCCACCAACAAAAAAAAAATGTCCCCACCAATTTCAAAACCAAACCCAAGCCCTTTTTCTGATTACCTCTCTGGAACTATAGTTGTTTAAAATGTTGCATTGTTTTGGTAAATTCATTTAACTTTTTTCTCACTGATTTTCACTGAATCTCATTTCTGAGCACATGAGGTTAGAAACACGCCATGCAGGTGCAGTTCTGGATTAATTTCATATTTCATGTCACTTTTCAATGACTTGTTGATGACATTGCTCACAGTTAATGCAACAACAGACACACTGTCTACCCCTACAATATCCATACACTATATTCTTTCTCATGTTAATTTTATGCTTCAGTAAATATTTCCTCTTTTGACATTAACTACAGCTATGAAGTATGTTATAGAAGTGGAATGCTGAAAGAGTAAAAGTCTACCAGTTTATTACTTCAATTAAAAGCTACTGAAGTTAATAACTTTTAACTTTTACCACATGAACCGAAAAGGGGCTTGTTAAGTTGCAGCACAAAATGGAAGGAATATGTTTTTAAATTCAGCTATAGTCTTCTCATGATGCAGAAATGCCTTTAACATGTAAACTAACTTCAGCTTCTCAATAGCTGTTGAATGTCACTATATTAGAAGTTTGTAACAGATTCTGTGAGCAGTGGAACGCATACAACCCATCCACCCCACCCCAAAGCACCCACCCTTCCAGTACAGATACTGTAGCTGTTATCTCCACAAAGTAATTTGGAGAAACCCCAATCCAGCTCCACGGGGGGAGCATGCTCAACAAATATGATCTATGGCATACAAATGAGCCCTGTAATTTATTCATAAATCATCATGGCTGCCTTTGCTGGCAGGGCCCTTTTTAATTGTCTTTGATTAACAGTGGCGTGTGCTGGAGATAGGCGCTCGGCTGCATACAGGTCCCCTTTTGTTCTCGTGTGGCATCACAGGCTTCCCAGGGAAATCATGTGTCAGAGAGGAAGGAAATCAGGGGCTCAGCTTGATATCCATACACTGATATATATACAGTGTAACAGGGAGGGATGTGTTTGTGTGTTGCCTTCATGTATATACTATATATACTGTTTAGCCTATGTACTATGTACACATAGTACATGCCACCTGTGTGTTATTTTATCATAGTACTGCTAAGGAAAGGTGAGAAGGTCAGGAAAATCAAAAGACTCCCCTAGGGAGCATAATTATGCTCAACTTCATGGCAACTTTGTAGCAATTAATGACAATTTGCCAAACTGATATTTATTTTGTACAATCTTCTGTTCAATTGGAGGTTTTAGCCTGGTACTCAAGGAAAGGCCAGAAAGTTATGAAAATTGATTAATTCATCGTTAACGGCTTATGAATATTTGCAGCTAATTTAATAAAAAGTTGATCACCAGTTTTCAAAATACTTTGTCATTGATAATATTGGGAGGTCATCCAAATATTAGGGGTCAACATCAGGGAACCATGAATATACAGCATACAGTAAATTTAATGGTGATCTAGCCAGTAGTTGCAATATCTTGCTTTGGTTGACCAGACAAAACCATCCTCAGAAACACTGTTACTATGCCCCTAACTTTTGGTACAACTGTAATAACACACACCCACATTCACCCAGAATGGTCTTTCTCAAACAGAAGTGTATCCTTGACTATTTACAGCACAGTTTCATGTACACAAAAACCATCATACCCACTTAGGTCCAGCACAGATGACAACAGTATATCAACCACATCTCCAGCCCACTCGACTCATGCAAAACAAGCTGCTGCACAAACCTACATACTTTCACTTGTGTACACCTGACCTCAAGCACTTCATTCTTTTAACTCTATTCAGCATGCAGTATATGCTGTCTTCGACTCTCCATCATATGAAAACCAATAAACAAGTGTGCTGAAATTAAGTAGCCAGATACAGTGTGCTGTATGGATCAAGTGTTTCTGTTTGCTGTGTGCCGTCATTATGAGTGGGAATGTCCCCCCTGAATGCAGCCCCAGCCTTAACACTGACGAGGTGTATCTCCTTGTGCTGCCAGAAGAGCTCAAAGCAAATATCACATTGATCTACCAAGCAAATGTTTGTGTGAAATGTGAAATGTCAGTGGATGTGAAAAAGGCATCTCTTTTTTCTTACCTTTTTATTTTCTCTGTGCAACAGAAGCATATGCTGAGCAGCACTGAGGCAGACATAACAGTCAAATTTGATGTATTTGTATACCTTAAAAACAATATCAGAGGATGGCTGCCAGGTTTACAACCTTTAAAACTAATAATAAAAATGAGGATTCTTGTTAGGTTTAATAGGATATTATGACAGCAACTAACTGACTGCATACTCCAGATGTATAGTATGTATGTGTATGCACTCATACATTTTCATGTTATAAATTAAGCCTGCATAGTGCTGTTTTTCATTACCATTTAATTGCCACTGTTGGTTGAGCTCATTTTCTTGGACCTATTGAATTCCTTTGAAAAATATTAGACTGCTTGCTTCCTCTGTTCTCAATAGCTGTCTTTATATGGTCTTTACCTTACAATGGTGGAAAAAAATTAATGACACTCCCCTGGGAACCAATGTCGTGGCAATCCAAAAAATAGTGGTTGAACCAAAGTGATGAACCAGCCGACCAACACTTCCATTCCTGTAGCTTAATACCAGTATGGCTAACAAGATTTCATGAATGCTGAAGTGCTGGAGACATAAAGATTGTTTTGGTGTCTAGAGTGACCAATGGAAGACTCTACCAAAAGCTTGATTAACATTATACTCTTCCCCTACGTGGCAGGAATATTGTGCATGACCACTTGATCCCTTTGTGTGTGTCAACTCTATGTACTCTCTCATTTAAATCTGCCATTAAAGGACAAAGAGGACACTTTGAAGAAAAGTACAGACCACCTGAATATCTCTGCAACACTCTACAAGGTTATGATGCTGAGGGGAGGTTGAGGGTTATTCAGAGCAGCTTGGCTCTGGCTACAAATGAGGAAGGAGCATTAGTAAAGGTGGGACAGGTTGCCATCTTCGAGTGAACATGATTGATGTGGGCAGAGCAGCATGAAGCAGTGCTCACGCCAAGCCCTTGACGACTGTCGCCACAGCCACAGGCAGGAAGAGGAAGTGAGCTGACCTCAGGGTCATCGTGACAAAATGCTTAACAACAGTAGCAAAGCACTCTGGGTTGGGGGTCAGGGTCGTATGTGTGAATATAGAGAACACAGGGAATGTAGTGAACATACACTTGCTGCTACCATGTATCATTTGGATTTAGGACATGCATAAATGCTGCCACCTTGCAATGATTTAAAACTTTTTCAGCAAAATGGCCATGTCTCTGAGAAACCACGCAAAGTGTGTATCTTTTATTTCATATGATGGGAGTATGATTATTCTTATCGTTCTTTGTTGTCATGGGAAATTCTGTGTCTAATGGTATATATCTGGTCTCAGATGCTTTCCCACAAGCATGGCATTAATGTTAAGTCTCAAGCATGCATCAAGAATTTAATTCTTATTATTCATTGTCACTGTTAAAATTTAAATTTTTAGAATTTCAACACCTGAATAAAACACAAAAATGGCTTTGGGCAGATTCATTCTAATACATCAGCATCAGCCCACAAAAGCCCACACTGCCTGAGCCCTTGTAGTTACAGTACATGTATAATCTGTTCAATGTGTATGTGCATTCATGCCTCTTGTATATGTTCCCGTGTGTCCTTCAGACCAAACTCAGCATGCTGAGCAATAGGTAACAGTTAGCTGGATTTCATATTCCAAAGTGAAGCCAGGGGAGGCAGACCCTGACCTCAGCCTCAGTCACCCAGAACCACGGCTGCAGGCCTCATCTCCATAGGAATCAATAGACTACAGTAATAATGGTGATCTATGGGGCCAACATCAAAGAAGGCACTGACCTTTCCGGGTTGGGGGTTGGGGGACGACCATCAAGCTCCATGGGTGCGTATGTGTGCACAGAATAAATGTTTTGCCAGAGAACAAAGCTAGTGGCTGTGTGTGTGTGTGTGTGTGTGTGTAAGATACACCCTTGTATGCACACATAGCCAGTGCCAGTGAATGTGCTTCAGTTGGCTTTGTTTTTAGTAATGCCAAGTGTGCAAAATGAATTCCAGTAATACAATACAAAACTATACATAATCACTATACATATACATAGCAGAGGTGTCAAACTCAATTTGATCCAGGGCCACGCGCTAGCATTGTGGTTGACCCCAAAGGCCAGTTGTACTTCTTTAAGACTATATAATGTATGTACTTTCATATTACAATTGCCTCTGCATTCAATTATTATTCGCTTTAATGATAACACAACTAGCTTGAGTGTGTTATCAGTGTGGCATTTGCTTTTTGCTCTATCACATACCTTGCCACACTGTTTTAAAATGCACTGAAAAACACTTCAGTTTAAGCGATTTCTTCAGCCACAAAGCTACCACTGCTGCATCGCTTGCTATAATTTTTTGCTAACATATTCAAGGTTGAGAATGCAGGCTACTTTTTAATTGTTTGACCTTCTGTTATGCTTCTGTGGCTAAATGGCATACTTAGCTCCATGTTTGGTGTCCATGCCGGGACACATTGTATTCTCGGAGTCTCACTGCCTCGTAGCAAAAAAGACATGATATCAATGTATGAAATCTGACACTCAAGTATAAAATGTGAAAACCTAAGTGTCATGATACTCTAAGGTAGAACTTAAAACCCTTTTGTGTCGGGTGAGCAAATCCAGTTTTAGGGTCTACTTGCAAATACACCTGAAGAATTTGTTTACATGTCTGACCTCCCTGAGTATTTCGCAGATATGTCTAGACATACAGCATTCATTGTGTTAAAGATAGATCATGTGGTTACCAGTCACAAACATTTCAATTTCCTTTTAGGAGGAAAATTATATTTTACAGACTGTGGAATGTAGTTAGTGGAACTCTGGATGGTACCACTCTTTGACTGGTAGAGAATGGTGAAACACCACATCATCGGATACAACAACTGTGTCTCCTGGAATGGAGCATTTCTATGCAACAAAACTTCAACATCAACATGTTTTGTATTATATTATGTGACTGTAGAGACAACGTATTTTGAACGAAGAGTTACATTTTTAATGGCATCAGAGTCACCGGTGAGGTGTTTGGGTGGATGGCAGGTGGCCAGCACACAACTGTCACATCAGATGAGGTTCACATCCAGAGTCCTGTTCATGGGTTAGGTTTAGCGTGCAACAAAAAGAGCTTTGGCTATAGTTATGAGAAGATTGTGGTTATGGCTAACATAACCAAGGACGTTGTTTGGAAATTCCTGCTAACTCTGTATTGGACAAGACCACAGTCTTTCCCTAACCTTGACCAAATACTATGCCTTCCAAACATAACCATTAAAAGTTTAAATGTGTTATAGCCATTATATTTGGTGGAGAACAAATACCTTTTCTGTGAACTTTTTACTGAAATATTCAGTGTCATATTTACTGCTACATATCCCCATTATATTATCGATAAATAATTCAATTCACAATTACATTTTTGTACAACATATGTTCCAGTTCATTGTAGAGAAACCTTTAGGAGAAATCTTCCTATATATTCTGGATAGCACCTAATTTCCTTTCCCTTCCTATCGTCTTTCATAGGAGAGGTAATCAAGGAATGTTATATGTCCTCTTTATATTATATCTAGTGATAACATCCAGTGGATGCAGAGTTAAGCAAGTTTGTTACATTTTACAGACTCATATTGTCACGCAACTAGGGCTGTAATTGCATATCATTGTTTGACTTTAATCAAAATTCGTTGTGATACAGCTCATAATGTTATATTGTTCTCCAAATTTCTGTCGCTCAAAATGAAGGATTAGGAGTTAATTGGTCTTTTTTTAAATTGGATTATTAAAGGTTTTGTTTTAGACTGATGTTTGTTTTACTGTCTCATGTCAAACATAGTCATGAAAGTGCATTAACCCTCTGGGAAATTTTGTTTATCCCACCAACAGGATAAAAGAGAATTTTTCCGGTGCTTCAAACTCTGTTTGTCAGGAGATAAAAGTGAATGACATGCACATTTGCCCTGAAATCTGCTAATAGAGCTATTAGTTTGGCAACAACAGCAGGGCACTTGGCAGTTGTTATTACTTGCAGCTCAAACTTATAAACAGGGGTGATACTAGGATTAGACCTTCAGCGTGGACCCCTAATGCTAAACAGTTTTCCTCTGAATACATGAACAAGAGCAATATATCTGATGCCATGCTAGTATGGATTAACAAAGCCTGCTTTGGATGTTGGGGGACCAGACATACTGACAACAAGAGGGCTACTGGCACAAAAGCAGCCGGTGACTAGAGCTAAGAACATGCATAAACACCACACAAACAGCAGGCCCAGGAGAGGTTACATGCAATATATGGGAACTCTGGATTGCTAGAAGACCACAACCACATTGACCAAGAAGCAGCTGGTAGTCCAGTGCTCTAACATCAGCAGAGGGAAGCTTCTATCAAAGCTGGAGATTGAGAGGTCATGGTGCATAATGGGACCACTACTGAGTACTATGGAGATACTGAGCCAGCCCCAGAAGGGAGAGAGCAGTGCTAAGGAACTGATGATACACCCCACCACTAGTCATTGCAGTTGCGTCTGCTGAGCTGAGGGAAGAAGTCAGGCCCTGGATGCACCAATACCCCGCTCACTGAAAAGTCCCATCAGAAGATACCTGCAGATGTTAACAAAGCCCTACCACAACCCCATTATCACCATCATGAAACCAGTGAACCTAGCAGGTACCTCTAAACTTAACAGTAATCCTGGAGATACTTTGGTTTAAGTTCAAGAACGCAACATGCAGAGAGTCCCCCATGGAGAAGAAGGCCAGCCAAGATCAAGAAAGCCCAAAAGGATGTCAGCTGCCTAAAACAGAGGTAGTAGAAGGGTATGATGAGGTCCTGGTGAAAAAGGAAGTTTAACAATACAAGTCTGTAAGTGAGGCTCGAGACTGCCACAGCACTAGCCAGCCCATTGACTAGACTGAAGAGATACACCCAAGAAGTGAAGCAAGAGAATAAAATGCCCTGTTCTCCAAAGACCCATCCAAGGTAGAACCCGAAATAATAACACAAACGACAGACCAAATCCAGAGTTGAGACTGAGTAATCCTGGAAGACATACAGTATGAGATAAGAGGCATAATGCAAAACCACTATGGCTGATGACCTGAAAGCAGACCCAGCAACCTCCCAGAACAAGAACCAGTCAACATCATTACAAAGGCAGACATCCAAAACAGGTCTTGCAAAGGAAAAAGCTGACAGCACCAGACCTGACATGATCCACTCCCCACTGGCTGAGGAAGCTAACAGCACTGGATTGGCAGCATAAATGAGAGCCACAATAGACAACAATAATACTAATTATACATTTTATTTATAAGCGCCTTTCTGAACACTCAAGGACACTGTACAATATACAATGATCAATAAAACTGTGGCACACACACAATCAATAAAGCTGTCTCATTCGTTAGTCTTAGCTGTCTCAGCACCATCTGCTCCCATGGTGCTGAGACAATCACCCCAACTGGCTAACACAGGGAAGGGATGATCCCGATCATGAAGGATCTCTTGCACAAGGGTGCAAAAGATAAACAAGACATTGATTCACTGATCCACTCCCCACCAGCCTCATCAGGATCTACAGCAGGACATTGGGATTCATCATTCGATTGTATGAGTGTGGAAGAACATGGTGACAAAGAGAGGGAAGGTGATTGTGGACCGAAGGGATGGAGATATCAGAAGGCAAGATAACATGGACAGCTGCAATCACTCCCTTGGTATCCCACAGGCCACAGTGGAAGCCATACGAGGTGATCAGTGAAGAAGATCACAAAATCAAATAATACCCAGAAGGTAAGAGACAGGTGCTGAGACCCAGACCATCAACGCGTACAATTCTACCAGTTATCAGGAGACCGGCTTAGAGGAGTAAACTACAGGAGGTGATATAGATGCTAAGCACAAGTCAAGACATGAAACTCATAATGTATGAAGGGTTCCAACCCAAAGTCCAGAAGACAGAGGAGATGAGGGAGGATGTGAAATATCGCGATGACCAAGGCTCTGGATGTATCATCTATATAGTGGCTGACATCAACAAATCTTTTACCAGTGCTAGAAAAGGATGTTTGAGGGATGGTGCAACGAAGCTCTGATCATGGCAACACAAGAGTAGGCCCTGAGCACCCTAGATCCATAGAGGTTGGGGTCTGGCCAGCAAGACCCAAGGTGCAGGCTGTGAAAAGATGCCCTGAGACAGTCCTGCACATAGTAGTAGGGTTTAAGATGCAAGATGGGGCTGCGGCTACACCGAGCGCCTAATCAAGTGACTGATAGTGTACAGGAAACATTCAGGCCGAGTATGGATTAGAAGTTTTCCAAGTCCTGTTGAAAACAACAGAGCAAAGATTATGTCAATCTCAACTCGATCAGTATACTCTAATGAGTTTGTGGACGAAAGTTATCAAAAGCTGTTTTTGTCCAAGGGTGGCCGTGGGTGTCACCCATGAAAAGTAAGTTGTGTTTAAGTTGTTGCAACTTAAAACATACATTGTCCAATCAGTCCCAAATTTCACAAGTTTTATAATGGTCCAGGCCTGAAAACATGCATACATTCACTTAAAGATTTAGCACCAGCTGCTGACCACAAGAAATGACATATTTTATACTTTTGACATACAGTTACCTGACCCAATCCACTCAAATTTAGTCAGGAAAGTTCCTCTCGGTCTTGTGTCTGTAGCAGCATGGCGGATTTGATGCTTCTGTGGAGTGGTAACTCAGAACATTTCTCGTCCAATGTGGCCTAACTTGACATCGCTGGATAAGAGTCCAGCCCTGAAGACAGTCTTGCTCATAAGTGGTGTAAAATGGCTCTAGAAAATTTGTGACATTTCAAAAACCTTGCCATTGGGCTTAGCTCTTTCTTGTCCTAGGTGGATGAAATCAGCACACGCGGTAACAATATACCCAGGTGCACAAAAAAAATTTGATCTCAAAAGTTATTAACGATCATCTGCCTCTGACTGCCAGTTTGACCATAATATTATAATAACAGATTGTTGGGGGTGTCTGAACCTCTTCGTCCATTCTTTCATTCTGCTTTTGTTGATTGGCATTCTAAGGAAGACAACGAATTCTAAGGAAGACAACAAATTCTAAGGAAGACAATGAATTTATTTCCAAGACAATGCGAACAATCCCTAAATGTGTTGATTATGACTTGATTTAAGCAAAACTCGGCAGTATTCTCATTATGAACACTCACACACACAGGAACACATGCACCTTGTCTGACAGCTTATACAGCAGTTCCTCACTCGCCTCCAGGTCTCCATCAACACGCAAACCCCCAGGCACCTCTTCGGCCCTCCCCTAGCCCCGGGCCCCTCTCTGGGGTCATTATGGGCTCTGACATGCCCCGCTAGCTCCATGAATGTTAATGCCCAGTGGAGGGAGCTAGGGGTCCAAACACAGACACACAGACACACACACACACACACACAGATCCATACAATTACATACACACGCTTCTGTATTTTTATGGAGTATGTTCACAATCTGAACAAACATTGTACACAGAAAAACACACACACACATACATGAATTGTAAATAGATTGCACAGGTCCAGAGCGCAACCACAGTCACCCACATAGTCATGTACATGTGGGCAGACATTCACATGGCAAGTCTGCCGCCGATCAGAGATCACACAGATGCAGGATAGCCCATGTCGTTGGTAGCCCTCGGGTTTCAGTAAAGATCGATTAACAGAGAGATGGAGAGTTGGACGGAGAAGGAGGGGCCAGGATACAGAGAGTTTTGATGTCTTCAGGAAGATTCTTCTATCTCCCTCTCTCTGTCATCCTCAGTACGCTCTATGTCTCCTTTTGCCCCACTACCCGATCCCTAGTCTCTCCTCTTCTTGTCATCTCTGTATCTCTCATCCTTCTCTTCCTCCTCATTTCTGCACTGCTAAAATCACTGCTTCAATTCACCCCTGATTTTTAATGGTGATTGGTAATGATTGACAAAAGTACTGTATAACAATAAAGCATACTATATTTAAAGAAAAATAACTTTTATTACAGCTTGGGCTTATTTTCAGACTTTGGTCCATCATTCCTATTGGTAATTATCACTTGCACTTTCCAAATTAATTTCTGAGATCTGGGAATGCATGACATTAAAACAAAGTCTGATGTCACAAGAAGTAAACCATCTGAAATAGTCCTCAAGTTGGGGACCAGTGAGAAAAAAAGGTTAATTGTAAAATGATCAACCAGACTTATTTATTATTATTTTTTATTTTATTGTTTCTTTTCTAAATGTTATTTTTATTTATGTATTATTAAATTGCGGAAGATATTTTCCTAATTTGCCATGTTTTGTCTATAATTTTACTCCATTTTAGTCTAAACTGTTAGCTAGTTTTCAACCTGTCTAATTGCCTGACTGCTTGTTATTTCTTGCCCAATCAGACTTTGTGGTAGCGATGTTGTTGTGCTCCCAGATCTAAACAATTTCTTTGATGAGCTGCCAATAACTGACAGAAATGATGGCTAATGACGCCACAAGGAAAATAAGAAATTAAACTGATTTTAACTGCAACTATCCTTTAAGTTTCAGACCACGTGGTATTTGCTTCAAAATACAAAAAACACAGAAGCTAACTCAATATGTTTTTGTCTCTGTTTGAGGGAAATTTTTAAGACTTAACACAATAGATTCTGTTTTCTGGTACTCTAAAGAAATACCAAATACAGGAAAAAGTCAGCTAAAGATGAAGAAAAACCTCAATGTAACTTCAACAATTCAAAGTAAAATCTGGTTTACTTTTATGTGCACTGTTTTCCATACTTTTTTTATTCTTCCTGCTATTATGTTTGCTTTTCTTCTCAATGTCCTCTCCTTCATCCTTATCCTCACATTTCCTACTCCCTTGCTTGTATCCTCTATTTCCTCTATCCCGCACATCCTCCTCCTCCCTCTCTCCTCCTTCTCTTCCTTGTTGAGTATTCTAGAGTAGAGACGATCAGGCGCTCCACTAGAATAAGAATTCCTGCATTATTTGATCATCAGAGTTTATTGTAATCCTTGACCCTGGCCCTGCATATCAAACACAGATTGTGGATTAGAGTGCTTAGATGGCCTATGTGTGTGTGTGTGTGTGTGTCTGTGTGACTGTGACATGTTTAACAATGGCTTGACAATAATGCAATGGAACAGGCACTCAACCTGCTGTGTGTGTGCGTGTGTGCTGCGCACGTGAGTAGGTGGGTGTGGGAGTGCAAGTGTGTTTGTGTGAGAGACTGACAGAGAAAGAGGGAGATAGAGAAAGATTGTATATATAACACAACTTGTCTTTTATGGTACATGAGTCAGAGGGCAGACTAGTGTGAGTCCTGTTCATTTAAATGTCCATGTACACACATACACACAAACACAGCACCACATAATTTGAAGGAAAGTAGGCGTTTTGTGTGTGTGTGTGTGTGTAAATAAGAAATACCTGTCCTGGGTGACCTTGTGAGTGCTGATGATGGTGATGGACATAATGAAAGAGGAAAAGGCTACACACACACACAGCTAACACTGGCTTTCGTCTTTGGCTCCATACTTACTGCATTCTCAAATGCACTGTTGCTCTACATTATTATTCTCTATATGGTACACCTCAAAGTAAAAGGTATTATTTCTACTGTACGAAATAATTTGGTCTGTAAACAATTTCAAAATACTGTAGAACACTTAATGTAATTTTTATTTATTGTTCATAAATCCTTGGGCTGAAAATATCAAATCTACAATGGATGTATTCTATTAACAAGTATTATCTGTGTATGCAAAGTGTGCCTTCTGCAATAATACTATGTCAGTATTTTCTAATGTGAAATATGGAGTACCCCAGGGCTCTGTTCTTGGCCTTCTGTTTTTCTCTCTTAATATTTCTTGGCCAAATTATATGCAGTCATGGAATTAAATTTAGTTGGGAAATAAACCCCCATAACCAACAACTAACAAACAGGATCTTAGGTGTACACAGTTTATTCGAGAGACATATTTGGTTGACTTCTGTTGCCAGAGTGTCTGGTAACTGTGCTACTTTTTTTGTGGAGCAGTTTAATTTCATGTGCCAGTTAAAAATGTAACTTGATGCAAAAGATTAGTGGGGCTGTACTTATGGATCCACTGTTTGCTAAACTGTACTGATATAAATGCTGATGTGACATGCAGTAATGCATTGTTGATGTTTTCTTTTCGTAGAAATTGTTGACATTAAGAAAAAATAAAGAATAACACTAGCCTTGGGTTAGAAGACTAAGCACAGGATAAAATGACACACTAGGAGTGAAAAGTGAAACTAGAGGGAAAATACATGTCCACCATCTGACTCTCCTAGCCCACATAAAACACCCCAAACGAGCTGAGCAGAGACAAAGCCAAGCTACATCCACACACACACACACACACCTTATTGACATGTCTGACAACCAATAGCAGGACATTTTTATCAGCTTGTACACCAGTCTTACTTTCCCAATAACTTTGACAGCTTTCCATTGAAGTGTGCAAGATAGAGAGAAGGAGAAAGAAACAAAAGAGAGAGTGAGTTGCTTTAAAAAATCACACACATCCAGACCAAATAGTGCAATGGTAAGCCAATTGAGTGAAAGAAAAATCACTGCTACATGCATAGTGGCAGGCAACGGAAATTTCCCTGCAACCCCAATGACTTGCTATTAATAAATGGAGTAAGAGCCTAATGAGAACAGAATCCTCTGGAGGCAACTCATCTCTTCTCTTTGCTGCCCTCTCCCTCTCATCATTCCGTCTTTCACAATCATAGGTGTTAATAAAGTGAACTCCATTTAGATGTCATTTCAGTGCCAGCTCAGTTCTGTTGTTGTTGTATTCAACCTCATAGGACAATGATTTTCATCCTCATATCAGACCAGTATTGTTATTTATAAACAGTGGTCTCAATTGGAGCAAGAATGCTATCAAGTTCTAACTTAAATCATTTATTTAAATTATCAATTTGTGACTGCCCTGGTACCCCTGCCTGGGTTAATTTAATAGGAGTATATTTTGTTGATAATACCTGCATACTTTTACTTATGTATCAAGATGAAATTTACTCATAATGCAGAATGGCCCCTTTGAGAGTGTTATATTTTTTATTCTTTACTATTATTGCTGTTGCCCTCATGTGTAATCAGTAGTATCGATACCACACTGGAAAAATACTTTGTAAAAAAGTAAAGTAAAAGTTGTGCATTCAAAAATGTAATGAATTAGCAATAAAATGTTGAAGAATAAGTATTTTATATAATATATAATACTATATAATATAATAACAGATGCATGAACATGTAAGTGATATTTTAGTGTTGTAGCTGGTCAAGGTGGAGCTAATTTTAACTCCTTCTCTTTGGTAAATGTAGATAAATATAGTGGTGTAAAAAGCTAAAAATGTATTATTATAATGGAGTAGAAATATAAAGGAACATCAAATGGAAATAGTGCAAGTATCTCAAAATGGTCTACAGTACTTAATTAAATGTTTTCATTTTCAGATATTTCATTTGTCAAATAATCTAATTTTAAAACCTCTGGTATTTCAGTTTTATACTTATGTGTTGCATAGTTAATACAGTAAATGTGAGGTAGTATTCTAGCGTAGAACAAAGACATATTTCAAAGTGGGGTTAACAGGAGAGTTAACCAGACTATAACAGAATATTACAGTAGTGTCCTTTGCTTTTGTATTAAGTTTTAGTGTCTCAGATTTTTTTGTGACTAACATGGCTAACAAAACTGAGAAACAAAGGGTCACTGACATTAAACTCCGTAGGCTGTCTCACTGGTATAGTGCTCTCTTATTCAGCTTTCAGTTCTTTCTCATTCATATTTACTCTCACCTTGCTTCTGTTTGTACAAAGCTTGTTAAAACAGTATTTAAATGGTTAGTTTAATTTGCTTGCAATCAACTACAAAAAAACAAACAAAAAAGATTTCAATGTAAAGTCAGACATTTTATAGAAAATGTACAAGAAAATGTGCAATTACTTAGAATGCATAGTTTATTGATGGTCTTGCAATGAGGCTTTTTTATTTGTTCTTTTTCCTCCTTATTTCTCCCTCTTTATTGTGTCAGGTCGGTTTTAGTTTAGTTTTAGTACCTTACCCTAAAGCAGGACTTTGTTGATCCAATGTATTTATTTAATTCATTTCCTTTTTTTATTATTATTATTTCTAAGGGACACTTATGGATCAGTTGCACATACAGCAACATTGCTGTCAGTGTGACACTAACAGAAAGAAAGGCAAAGGGTCCCTTAGAACTTAAGATGCATCTTTGTTCAGTTTATCACTATTTATAAAATTTATTATGGCTCTGTTTTTAACTGTAACTCCATCTAAAATATAAACCAAATTATTATAGAAAGTATGCACAAGTACTTAGCTTAGTTGTAGCTGTAGCTGTCCACATATCACAGGAGTGTATACATATCACTGTATACACTCCTGTGATATGTTATTATGGTCATGTACCACAGCCCTGTGCTGTAACACACAACACTGCCATCTAGTGGAGCCTCAGAGTCCCTGCTGAGGTAACACCAGTATAGACACACACACACACACACACACACACACACACTTACGATAGTCTAACCAGCCTTTTCAGGAGATTTTGTCCCTGGGAGCCATGCAGCCTGCTAATGTTAGGACAATGGTTCTCAGAGTGGGTTCTGGGGACCTGCAGGGAGTCCTTGAGGAGGATTCTGCAGGGTCCTCTACAAAACGACAAAATAGGTAATTTCATGACAATTTATTTCATTATAGCATTATTAGAGAAAACCTTTTTACAATAGTCAGGTTTTTACATTCTTAAATTGTGATCATTTCTAAAGTAGGGACACATTCTACAACGATAAATCAAAAATGATTCCCAAATGATTCTATGGGATGAAATATTCTACATGGGAGATCCAGAAATATAATGTCTCTGTCTGTTTGCAGATATTTCAGAATTCCTCAGCTACAGCAGCCAGTTAAAGCACCACACCAAAGGGCATCAGAATTGCTTTGCTATAGAACATAAATGCCATGTAAATATGCAAGGCTGCATTTTTAATTGCTCTGTGTGTGTTTGTGTATTTTGTGTGTATGTGTAGTGTCTGCTTTCTGAACTGTATGCTTTCTGAATTGTGACTAACAGGGAGTGTATAGGGGCTCGAGTTAATGAGGTTGGGTGAGCGATGGGGGGGCCGGCGCTGGTCTTCAGGGGCCGATAGGGCCCACTGGTTCTTCTTCTCTCTCACAGCAAGATGGAGAGCGAGGCAGAGAGAGAGAGAGAGAGTTTCATTTGAATCAAAATCTGTACTACTTGCATGATAGGAAAGGAAGATGTGAATCAAACCAACACTGCATCATTTGAGACACCAGTGTATTTCTAGTAAGTAAACTAGAGTCAGTTAATATCAAGGACTAAACACAATAAATTAATAAAAGAATAAGAGAGGAAGAAAACTTAAGAAAATGGCAGAAATCAAATCCAATAGAGACAGATGGAATGTCACAGAGTGAATCGTCTGAAACCTCAGCATTCCTCTGTCAGCTGCAGTCTTTACTTTGAGAGAGTTATGTGTGGACTCGTGCACAACTGCAGATTTAGTTCACAACTTCTGCAGGTCCTTGAGAGACTAACTAAAGCCTGGAACTGTATATCACTGTAATGTTCAACTGCAAATACATTTTGTAAGGACTCTGATGCTTGCTCGGATTAGGTTTCCTGCTATCATAATGGAGAAACATTGTTAATTAATGTATGGCAAGTCGCATTGTGATGAGCGCATCAGTAAAATGTTCACTATGAACATATTTTACCAGTTTTTCTGACAACATCTGCTTTTGTAATTTAATACCTGCATATGCATATAACAAAAGCATGATTAAAATGTTCTATAGTTCTGTGTAGGCACTCACAGCAAAAAGATTATGGTCTTGAAGGTCTTGAAAAAATAATCATGATACGTTTATTTATATTTAACCAAAACCACTTTTTCCCCCTGAACTTGTGCTTTTGTTGATACTTGTTAATACTAACGACTGGCAGGACTCAGGATGTGAAAACAACCTTTCGGTGTAAAAGTCCTGTGGTTTGTACACCTACCATCCAACCCAACCACCTCCCTACAATGTGCTCCTGGTACAAAAACATAGCCCTACCTTTGCCTGTAAAAAAGTTGCAGGTAAAATAATCCAGATTTCTCCAGATTGCATTAGCAATACAAATTAATAAATGCACTTCAGAGGAGACAAATATCTAGCAGTACAGAAACTCTTCACCCCTGAGTGAGGGTTTTTTCAACCTTGAGGAAGCTGCTGTCAAAAATACTCACATTTTATTATGCTGCAAGGATCATAACCATACAGCTATGCAGAAATCATCTTCTGTTTGATAATGATAATATAATACAACATATAGGTTTATAAGAATGGTTGCATCTTTTTTAAAGGATAAGGCAGTCATTTAAAAAAAATATTTAAAAAAGGAAAGAAAGAAAAAAGTCCACTGGTGCCTTGCTGGAGATGTAGATTTTACAAATATATAGTTTAATGTTTCAAGAAGACTCACTGATTGTTTAGCAGACATTGCTCAAAAAGGAGGAAATAGTCCAGTGTTGGGGACTGCTTTAAGTGGCAGATCATTCCACATTTGGTGATCAAGTGAATATTTGGGGCAGCAGGACACTGTCATCTGGACTTAATCAACTACATTATGTCAGGTGAAGAAGGAACACATACTGAAACTGTATGGCACAGAAGAATAAGATAAATCAGCCTTTGGATACACATTTGTTTGTAGGATACATTCATTGTTTAATTAGCTCTGCACATGGGATTTTTTGATCCTTTAAAATGCATTTAATTTGTGTGTGTGTGTGTGTGTGTGAACACTTGGAAGGGATTTCTCTTCACCTTTCACCACACCACCTTACTTTCCCAGGTCATACAGCGTTGAATTCAATTTTAAACAATTATTTGATATTTTTGACCATGTAAATTATACATGCATTATACATGTACTTGCATAATGTGTATTTCTGACTTTTTTCATTTTGTCTTGAAATTAATGTTTGCTGTATTGATGATGATTGATTTTTTAAACACTGATTCACCTTTATTGAAAGACAACACTCATGAGAAGTTTGTTTTAATCAAACTCTCACACTCTGCACAACTTCTTCTGTTTAAGGTTTTTTTTTTATTTAATTAAATCTTTACTGAATATATTGTTTCTTCTGTCCTATACGACTAAAATAGACACCCTTCTCACTCCCTGTTCTTTATTATCTCCTCCTCACTTCACCTCTCTCTTCCCTTTACTTACTCTCCCTCTCTTGTGCCTTGATATTTCTCTTCTATTTAAAGGCCACTAAAGATCAAGCTTTAGAAAGACATTTCAATTTACTTACTGGCCTTTGGAAAGCACCTCCGGTTAGATTTGGATGCCATGGTAGAGTTAATGGTGTATATCTGTTAAATGGCAAGCGTGAGCCACAGCATCGATCAAATCTGAGAGAGAAGATGGCAGTAGATATAACAGCAGGTACAGAGCATTATCCCTCTGTCAAGGAGAATGGAGACTTCTAGCAGATGTGGATTATCTGTTTTAGCGCAAGCATTTCATCCCATGACCCCTTAAAACAAAAGGGTTTCCTGTTTCCAGCTCTCTAGCATGGGGACACAGTTACAGAACAGCTAACTGTGACTTTTTCACTCGATTAATCATCAGAGAAAGCCTGCAGGCTGCAGGCATCAATAATTTTAAGCGAAAAGGGCTTTACAGTAAAGATTATAAGCATGAGAATATCTTAACATATTAGAAATCAGCATTTTTCTCCTTTTGCTTAAATGCTTTTGCTACCCTCAGGTGTGCTGACCCCTCAGATGACAAGCAACATGTAGCAGCAGAACAAGCAGCAGCTCCTGAGTCAGTTTCAGTTTCCATATTTACGTGGGATGACAGTGGCCACAGGGAAGAAACCATGTGGTGTCCAGGACACAGAGGGCAGAGCAATAAAATGCATCTACACCAAAACAACACTTCCCCTTTTTTCAGTATTTTGCATCTACTTTTTCATTATCTTGTATGTTTACAAATGAAATCAGCATATGTTTTGTTTATTAAGATGCAGTTTTCTTAACATGTGTTTGGTAAAATTCAAACTAACTTCACCCAGTCACAATAATTACTTGCATTTAGGAGGCAGTGGTTATTCATTTAATTCACTGAGGTCATTTAATTGAATTTGGCTAATTAAATCACACCTGTTTCCTCAGTTGGAAAACCACAGAGCCAATCAGGGCTTTATAGATGATATTAAAGGTAAATAACAAACTCTTAAATCAGCATATTTCTTTGATCAATGTGAAAAAAGTTGTACTGGTACTAGGGACCCATCACACCCACAAGCAGAAAACAACTGGCAGGATTACAGTCAAACTGAATACTGAAATGGAAAAAATGGCAGTCCAGTCTAATTATCAGGCTAGGCGTTACATTCAGTGCATCAGTTATTATTTATTGCCAAATAACTGTTGGATCCAGGTCCAGGGCTGACTTCCAGAGTAAACATGATCCTATATAAAATGTCAAATTGCAGTGTATCTCTGTTGCTGTTTCTTTACTGTAGTAGTAATATCTATTTGAATAATAGCTGTATCTTAGTTTATGGAATCAGCTTTTAAAGTTTTTAATAATGGAAGTTAATTTTAAATACATGGGCTTTCTGGACAAGCAGCTAACAGTTTACATATAGCAGCTAACATAGCAGCTAACAGCTATAACAGCTTCAGTCTACATTTCTCATCTAATTTCAAGATGAAACAACCACATGTATTCCCTTTCTGCAAAACACTTACGGATCATCTTTCTTTTCACTTATGACTGAACTACTCCTGAACAGCACAGTTCACAATTTCAGAATACTACAGCTCCTGGAGGGGTGTCACTGCTCACCCACTTATGTCTGCTCTACACCCATGGGTGTGGGGGCAGCACTGGCCTTCACCTTTACAAGATCAGCTGGTGTGAGTCAGAACAGTGAATATCTCAAAAAGAACACGAGCAGGTGTGTGTGTGTGTGCGTGCATGCATGCATGCATTGGTGTCTATTTTATGAGCAACTACATCTGTGTTCTTTGATCTCTCTATCTTCCTCTCTGTCTGTCTCACACACACACATGCTGGTGAGCGAGAGGATCCAATCAAGGGTGCTCAAGCTAAAAAGGGGAGGGTGGTGGTGTGGTGGGAGTGAGGGGTGTAAGGGGTGTAATTTCAGTTTCATATGTTTCTCCCCCGACTTGACAATACTTGAAAAACAATGAGAGTGACCCAGTTGCAGGATTCCAATTAGTATTAGATATGCAACAGTTGAGATTAGAATGTGCCTCGTCCCTCAGTGGGAGGGGGGAGGAGAGTGGGGATAGGGGGAAGAGGGGGTGCTAGTTGCTCTGATTACCAGCCCGAGCCCAAGTGTCGGGTCGTGATAAAGAATTGTGTGCGTGTATGTGTGTGTGTGTGTGTGTGTGTGTGTGTTGCATGAAGGGGGAGGGGGTGGAGAGATAAGGCATCAGGGGGACACAGCTGAACATTGGCACACTAGCTTACCTACATACACACACACACACACACAAGCACAGAGATCAGTCTGTCCTGTCTGTCCGCCTAGGGAATATTTATTTCTAAAATAGCTTGACTCCTCCCCAACGGGAGTGGAGGTTATTTTAATCAGTGAAGAGGGAATAGAAGAAGATAGGGTGCTGCTGCCTCTGTTGCTGTTACTGCTGTGCATGTGTGTGTGTCTGAATCGGGTGAAGCAAGTAGCTTGCTTTTTTGCGGGAATGTTCTTAGAAATTAGAGACAGACTAACTGTGTGACCTTGTTGTGTGGTTTGTGTTTGGTTCATAACGTCCGAGGAGGAAAGTGGGATTAAAAAGAAAACACCTCAATACAGTTGTTAATAGATTGGATTACTGGAGGTGGTCATTGTTTTAAACAGGACTGTAGAGTGAAAAAACCACTGAAACTGACTTCAGACTGTGATGTGACACAAAAATACTAACACTACTACTAGTACTACATTTAAAATTTAATCAAAATTGTTGCTTTATTTATTTATGCCAAATTATTGTACAGCTGGTTGTGTTTAAGCGAGTTGTATATTGCTTAATACGTAATAATAATAAGTAATAATAGTAACTAATAAAAATCTCTCATAATAAATCTGTACTTTTATTTACCCGTGAATGGACTGGCGATCTGTCCAGGGTGTCTCCAGCCCCCTCACAACCCTGAAAGATAAACAGTATAGATAATGGATGGATAATTTTATTTATTTTTATTTATATTTCTACTACACTACATTTCAGCGGAAAATATTGTGATTTTTTTTTCTCTCCAGTAAATCTATCTGACACCTATTGTAACTATTGTTACTTAAAAGATTTTACACACAAAGCATATGGTCAGTTTATAAAATATGATGCATTACCATAGGTTAAACTACCCAACACTGTAAAAAGTAGGTCAAATTAGCTTGCTCTCGACCCACTACAACATTTCAGCACTATACTATCAATAATACTACAATTACATTAATAATAATCTAACACTTGCACAGGAAAATCTACTGCATTTACATGTAGTGAAGTGTTGTGCATTGGTGTTACTACATTTACTTAACTAAACAATAATACCTCGTCCTATAACCAGTGAGAATGCTTCAGCCCCTGCTAAACAGGCTAAGATCAATGAACCAGCAGCAAAACAAAAATAAATAAAGAGACTATGTCAAGGTAAGCAGCTGTGAAAATGACACCCATGTCTGCATGACTGTCCCTGAGACACATTATTATATAAATATAAGTTTGAAGGTAATGTTGGCAGAAAGTAGTGAGTAATTTTACTAACTTTACTGCTAAACTAAAATGAAAGTAATGACATAATAATGCACCTATTAGCAAGTATGTTGTTTTAGAGGTGAAGAGACACACTCGAGTGAATTGGATAAACAGTGTGCTGCTGTCTTTAATTCTTCATCCATTTATGATAGCCAAGCAAATAACATGAGTCACTGTCTCAACATCTGCACACACTGCATAAGTCTTGGGCAAAGCTTGGGCATACATGCGTTTGATTATTGCAATAACCCAAAAGAATATCAAGTTGAGTTTTGTGGATATGACTTACGACCTAGAGATGCATGTTGGTTTGTAACTCAATCACAGCAATATACATCAAAATGGCAATAAAATAAAGTAACAGTTTTACCAAATGTTAACTCTTACATTTATGTCAGACTTTAAGATAAGATAAAATAAGACAAGATAAGATAAACTTTATCGTCCTAGTGGAAATTTGTCTTGGGCTAAAGTGCTGGATACGGCTGACAGAACATATACACATAAACACATAATACATGGATGTAAAATACAAATAGTGCATTACTACACATTTCAGATTAAAAAACACCTGTACCTCGAATGCAGTAAAATGTCTCAACCTCTGTTTACCTCTAATATCTGTAACCTCAAATACTGCATCCATGACATCCTGGTTTGCCTTACTGACTTACTATGAGTTTACCTTTTAATGCTGTGTCACCATGAAATACAGTATGGTACCTTACATATTTTTAGTTGGAATAATTTCACTTTGGACAATTGCAGACATATATGGCTAGGGTTACTCTTATTACTATCTCTGCATCAATTCTTTCATTATCATTTCCAGCACTATTATTGTTATTGAAGATGCATAACATTCATGCCCCCTTGCCTCAGGATACTAATACTTCCTGTTTTACAGGGGGGCAGTTGCAGGTCTATGTGAACCTTCAGAGAGGGTTGAAGTAGGGAGTGTCGTGCATTCATTTAAAAATTAAGCAAACTGTAACCCACTTAAGTGACTGGAGAATGCTACACCTCAAGAATTAAGGTTTACCACAAAATGGCCCATTTATTCTTTCCTTAAAGCTTTTTCAGTGAGATCACAAATATGTCAACGTTTACATGTTTTTTTAATCACTGATTTGTAGTCACTCAAATTGCATCACATTCACCATAAGGACCAAATCTGATCTGCCATCATTGGCCTCATCTCAGACTTAAATGTAGCAGATTTAACAGACTTTCTGTAATTGGTCCACAACATTTTATGGAGCAAAGTATTAGGTCATGTCTTTCTCAAACTTTTCCACTCTGTAGCTCAGGACTGGGATCATGTTATTCACTGACAGCACATCGAACCCAATAATGACAGTTTAGGGTCACACTTTTTGTCTATGTCCCTCTTTTATAAGTCCATAACTTGGCCTGAACCCCTCCAGGCCCAAAGCAATCAGATTAGGCTATCATGCCAGCCTTAGACCTTCAAACTCTGCAACATATCTATATGTTCAATTGGAAGTGACACCGATTGGTCTTAGCGGCTAAGCTCTCTGCACATGAGCTGAACAACGTCTCAAAAGGGAGCCCTTCAGATGGATCCAGCTGTTAATATACGCCTGCTTCCGATGAGATTCTGAGAGGATAAATAGAGATGGGGAGGATTAGTTAGCGGGGCTACAAGGACAGGATCCAAATTAGCACCCAGCCTCAATCACCCGGCCCAAACCCCCCCTATCTGTTCACACAGCTCGCTCATATGGGTTTGTTTTCTTGCGCTGTCATTTATGTTCAAGGCTGATTGGCAAGGAAATTCTGATGTGGCGACATGGTCAATTTGGCCACTAATTCGTGCCTCAACACTCAGAAACCCCAGTGACGTACCCCTTCTTCCCCCCGTTCACCACTGTACCCCTGTATGCCTCTGTCAGATTACAGCCCAGTCCTCATCTGAACTCCTCAATTACATCTAAAGTAATAATTTTATCTAGCTGTGCCTATAGAGCTCTGCACAAGTCATTTCAGGGTGACATCCTTGCAGTTTAATGTAAACATGCAGTACTTGTACTTTGGTGCAGCTTCCCTGTGGAATAATTTAGCGATGCCATATGTTATGTTAGCAGTGTGATAACTATGATAGAGACTTGATGTACAGTTTAAATACTACTCAACGTTTTGCACACTGAGCCTTTTGGGGGCTTTGAATAACTGTAATAAGTAATTTTAGTACAGGAGGAAGTGGTCCTCACCTTGTTTTGCATTTTGATTGAATATTATTCATGATTCTTGTTTTCCATCAGTTACATATAAAGCTTGATGCCTTAAGGCCTTAGTATGTGTCAAGTAAAATAGGTTGTATGATGTGTTGTCCAACGATCTTTGAAGGCAAAGTGTTACAAATGGCCACAATCAGTAACAGGTCGAAAGCAGTTTTTTTTTTTTCTTGCTCCCAGTTTCCAAAATTTGTCACAAGGTTTGAATATGGATTTGCTTTTTCAGATAAATACTAGAGCTATTCAGCAGATTGGTAATGGAGTCAAGGTTTATAGTGGATATGCTTGTACAGAGAAATGTTTTTTTTTTTTAAATGTTCAGATTGTGAAGATGTCAGATATGATGGTTCATTAGTCACTAACCTCTATGAGGTTGAATATCTAGTAGGTCTATGTGAATAGTTCACTCAAGCACCATAACTGATGAATAACAGGCAACATTTCAGCATAGCCGAAGTGAGGGTCAAATATTGTTTGGATCGGTACAACAACATTCAAGGAGTGCCTAAAATTAAGAGTAACAGATGATTTTGTTCATAGGGTCCACAACTATTGAAATGTTGATTAACAACAAGGGTGATAATGGTCTTGCACTCAACTGACACAATTTCCATGGGACACTGACATTTTCCTCTGTCCATTCATGGCGTGTTGATAACTTACATGCAGGTCAGACATATATAATAAGAATTCAACGTTTTTTTGTTTGTTTTTTGTTTTGTTAAACTGGCCTGTGTATAGTTCCACTGACATGAGTAAGTTAGCTTATTCTGAAATTAACACTGACATCTGGTGACATGTCATAAGCCCATACAAAAATGGAATGAAAAAATGTTAAAACGTGCAAAGGTTTTATGGGTTTAGGAAGTAACAAAATGAAACCATGTTATTTTAGTAAAGAGCATAATGCTGCCTAGGCCCCCCGACAGGCAATGGCATCATCACCAAAACAATTTCCAATATAAAAGCCTTGTAATGCATAGAACAGCCAACTGTGACTTTTTCCATCCCGTTTTACTTGATCAAATAGTGGTACTGAACTGAGTTCATAACAGCTTTACCTGCTTTACAATCAGCTTTCTTCAGCCCTTTTTATGCCAACACATCCTGATGTTCATCACCAGCAAATAAAGTGAAACTCATACACACAGACAAACAACAACAAATGAACAAGACAAGAACAAGATCAAGAAAGAAGCATGACCACACTCTTGTGTCTCACTTCTTTGTTGTTTTTGTCTATCTCAGCACGGTCCTGTGTTCCTCGCCGCGAACTGAAAATGGTATTTGGGAGACAAACAACTTCATTCCGCCGTGCATCAGTAATTAGCTGTGGAATTAACGGGCTTGACGTGCCTCCACAGATCAGTCAGCCCTCCAGGGAGGCCTGCGGGTCCAGGCAAGCCGCATTTCCAATTATTGTGTTGAATTGCTAATTTAGTTATTGTGCCTGCCGTAATTGTGATGGGTATTGGGTGTGCGATTCAATTTGTTTTAAATATTTGTGGGCCGGCAGATTGGTAATGGAGCTGACCTATCTGCAGGCCCAGTGTGAGAGTTAGGAAGAAGAAGAAGAAAAAAAAAACAAAAGGAAGGGACTACAAAGACGTTGTAGTCCCCCATCTACACAGTAACACACACTCTCAATCTCCTCTGCTTCTCTGTCATCATCTTAGTATAGTCTGCTTCATCCTTCTAAGACTGTTGAAGTTAAAAGCCTGAAATTTAGAAAAATAGCACTTTGATCATCTTCCAGGTGTGAGCACAGAGCATTAAATAGGAGAACACTGAGGGCTTTGGTTTGATGAGAAATATGCGTGGTGTGCCTTTCTCTGCTGAAATATTAGAGCAGGAGACTTGCCTCTGGTGAAAGGTGTTACTGTTCCTGAATGCAGTCAGAAAACATGTTTGGCAGGAAGCTGAAGTCTTTCTTTTGGCAAGAACCCAGAAGAAATGTAGATGCAACTGTTACTCAGGGAGATGAGCAGGTCCACTAAACAGAAGGTCAGTGGTTCAATCAGAGATAAGATACTGAACCCCAATCTGCCAATCACTTTTTGAATGTGTGCACATCTGTTAAGAGCTCTATATGTATGGAACATGCACTGTGAATGTGTGTGTGTGAGTGGGTGAACGTGTGTGTGTGTTTCTAGCAGATATGTACTACTAATAAGGCAGACAGCCCATTTTCTTCCCTTTCTGCAGTCACTAAAGATCAACATCCAGCGACTTGCATGATTGGGTCTTCTTTTCATTTATGTAAGTTACATTGTGCATGGTGACACAGCACAAATTTCAGTGATCAGCATTTACAGTAACACTACTAATAAAAATAACATAACAACAAAAGCATATTTGCATATTCTGGAGGCTGCCTAAATAGGCCAGTGTGCAGTAAAAATTATGATCAGAGTAAGGTAAGAATAAGAATTAAATAAAATTACAAATATTATTCAATGATTCGAAGCTTAAAAAAAACAAATAAACTCTGTGACTAAAAAGTGCATTAAAAATGTTTGTAATAGGATTGTAAAATAAGTATACAATATAATACAAATACACAAATTGTGTAGAATTGTTTATCACCCCAACTAAGCACGTTTCAGGGTGGCAAATTTTAATGATGAAATTAAATGAATGGCAGTCATTGGCACCTGCTTTTGAAGATGGTCCTACGATTGCTGCATTACACATAAAATGCTGACCAATCAAACGGCCTGGAATTATTAAGGCAGGGGGGGCCTTAAAGAGATAGGAGCCAAAATGAGTGTTCAGAATAATGTGTTTTGAACATTAAGACATGTAAACCTATTTTGGTAGAGCCCCCATATAAAAAGGAATGAGCCTAAAAATGAGGCAAATTGAGCATAATATGGGACCTTTAAAATCAGCGAGCCTCTTTGTGGTCTGTATGTGAAACTTTAATCACTTTGTCAAATGGCATTCATTAGTTATAATTCCTTTCCTCTCATATCCCCATGTAGCATTATTTTCTATTATTAGAGTGATATGGAGAGGAATATTCTGGGTCCTCATTGTTGAATAAATATTATAAAGCGTTTGCTGAGGGTGGATTTAATTTCACAACAGTTTAGAGAGCTCGCTGTGATTACACACCCTGTGTGTGTGATGATAACAAAACTATTATTAATATGATTGTCTGCTTTCTACTTGATGGTGCAGTGCATGTGTTTTCTGTCCTACTGTCACCCTGAGGTCAATATGAAAGACTCAGGGCTGAATGGGACACTCTCTGGGTCTTTGAGGCTCCTCCTGTCCAGCCTCTGTGGAAATACTGCAAGTGTATACACACACACATACACAGAGTGCATGCAGACACTCACTTATACTGAGCCCACAAGGCACAAAGGTGCATGTGGAGAAACTCCATTCACACACACACACACACACACACCGCAGGCCGAAAACCTTGACCATTTACACCTGGTGGGTGTTTGATCGTGAGTCGCTTCATCTCTCTCAGGCTATTTAGTCTCCAGGTGTTCAGCTTTGCCCTCATACTGTTAGTTTCTTGGATAGGAAGTCTAAGCCAAAGGCACAATTAAAAAACACCCAATCAATGTGAACCAACAGAAATGTATAAATATTCAGCCTCCCTGCTACTGATTGTAAATACTGATGAATGACTGAAAAGAGAGTATAAAACATAAGTCGTATAAGAACAACACCATCTGTCAATAGATGCGTGTATGCTGTGGGTTTAAAAATGGTTACTACCAGTGATTACTCTGTCATCAATTTGCACTGTTGCATTGTTTCATTTTGTGTCCCAGCGATGCGAGCATGACTTTATAGGATGGATGTGATCTGGTTTCCAATCAATAAGTTTATCAGTTTTGTTAAAGCTTATTCTACACTGAATTTTGGGCTGATGTCAGTATATTGATTGATCATGATTTTATTTTTTTCATTTTTTACATAAACTCACACATTTTGTGTGCATTGAAACTAATGTTTGTATGTATGATGGTAAGGGCATTTACAATTTAAAAACCTTTCTGTGTATACTCTGGTGGACATACTGTTAATGGGAGGCACCTGTTTCTAAACTACCTGAAACATATCTCTGGCATTTTTATGGTAACATTTTACTGATGGTCATGTATCTGATGACGATAATGATCTACTGGTCTTCCCCAAATTTTTATGGTAGTTGTGTATGTTGTATCTGGTTAATTAATTATTTTTTCAGGGTGTGATTTGGATGAATCTGCAAGTCACAGCCTCCCTCCCTGGAAAATAATTGGGCTGCTAGTGGTCTCAAATTGCTGCCACCTAATTATACATATAAATTTGATAAACAACACCCACAGTACATATTATAGATTAATCATTAATTTAAAATTGACAGCGTTCAGCGGTTTAGACGGGTCGAGCCAGGGCTTCTCTTTATTAATTTGCCATATTCTCCTGTGCCTGTGTGGGTTCTCTCCGTTGCTCAAACCCTCCACAGTCAAAGACATGCATGTTAGGTTAATTGGTGACTCTAGAATTGTCTGTTATGTCAATAATACCACTACAAAGGCTATACACAAAAAGCACAACAATGCTGAATGATGCTGCATTATGTTCAGACAACATTTTAAAAATTCTTTCAACAATATGTGTGTAGGACAGGTATGGCAGCTTTAAGTGGTATTTACAAATGATGGTTGTAGTAGGGTGTGGATAAATGTATGTAATCCCTCTCAATCATCACGTGTGACCCACATGTTCTGTCCAAAGCAGAAGCTTGTTAGGTTGGTAGGTCCTTGTTTCTGCAGATATGCACATATTTATCATTTTTAATGCCTCTGTCTCTCTCTTGAATTTTTTCAGGGTACTTTGTTGTTTGTGTTCACTGCAAATATTGATGCATTAATATTTACAATCTTTATTATTTAATTGTTACTATTTAAAAAATAAATATACAAATAAAAAAGTGCCAATAATACATACATACAGAGACTATCTCTCCCCTTGCAGTATGCTTCACCATCAGTCTCGTTTGTTAAAATCAATATTTTTGTGACATCTGTCACAGATTTGTTTCTTTCTTTGTGCTGCCCTTTTTTTTTTGCTATGGTCTCACAGCTGGACCATAACATACTTCCTAAACTAGCCTTGTGTTCTTTTTAAAAGTGAACATTATTGTTGAACCAGCTGTTAACATCTCAGGTCAGTAAGTGTGGATACAGCAATTTGGTTATAAAGATTTTTAAACATCTGGAGTACACATAAATGGGTTTTTTTTTTTACACACACAGGTTTGTGACCTGTGACCTCACATAAAAATTGTTTCTTGTCATTGCATTGGTGTACTATGAAATTCTGGTGAGCTACCTGAATGGAGCTTGAATATACTTCTGCCTACTTTCCACTATAGTACACTATCGATGAGTTGAGGAATGACATTTTTAGCAGACTCCCCGGCCTGAATACATGGTTAATATCAACATGCTTTACCCAAACAACACTGGACCCAGACTACTCAGTCCCAACCCACGTAATGTCCTTTGGATGCAGGACCTTATCATGTCAGTTCCCTCCATTTTCAGTCAGAGAGGCTAGCATACCTAGGAAATGGAGGTATAGCCAATAATATAATGTCTACCTGTAACAGTTGTCAACAGTTCCAGTTTCAGTTCCTCCTGTCGAGCTAGTAACCATCTGTAGGCCCCTAAAATGTGGTACAAACTTTTTTTGATGACTTTGCTAGACTACCATCTGTCATGTGTATTGAGTTTAGTTGTTTTGTACATCCTGGATAATTTTGGATCTTCCCATAGAAACACATGATAAAGGATTTTAGACGTAATTATATCCAAAGGTTTACAAATTTCTGGGGTTATGGTAACTGATGTGGCCATTTCTGATCATTACTTCATTTTCAAAACACCAGACAAATTAAAACATATATTTATCATAGAAAACACCTGTATATCATTCACCCAGGATTTGACACCCACACCAGCTCTGCTTTCAGTTCCTGTCAGTGATCCTGCAGGCAGTTTCAGCTGCAAAGTTCTGAATGTTACTGATGCCATGGCCCCATGAAGATCAAGGCTGTCTATGGAACAAAAAAAGCACCACAGAGGAATGCCACTGGTAAAACCTCAAAACAGAGAGTGTAGACAGGCAGAACACAGGTGGCAAAAAGTCAAAAGCAAACCTCGTGATCAATAGGCAACTGCTCTGCCAGTTGCGCCACTGAAGACCACAGAGTACTGTGTGGTGCTAAGATTAATTGTAGTGGTAGTAAAATTGCAAAATTGTTAGAAGTAGCAAAATAGTATAAAAGCAAAAAAAGTTGAATAAGCAGTAAAAAGCTTAAAAAGTGAAAAACTTTCATAGCAGAATGGTTTCTACAGCAGAAAGTGCAGTGCAATGCTGGAAATTGCTGAAATCATTGTTGAAATGAAGAAGAAAAAGTTAAAAGTTGGAAGTCAGGTTATGTCATTAACCGTCCGCTGCTGGAAGTGAACCTGCAACCTCATGACCAATAGGCAACTGCTCTACAAGTTGCACCACTGAAGACTACCGGGTACTGTGTGGTGCTAAGATTAATTGTAGTGGTAGAAAAAAACAGTATAAATAGTGCAATTGCAAAAAACGTAAAACGTTCATAATGCTCTCTATTATTATTGTTATTATTTCTTTTCTGGGGAGGCTTTTTTTGATACTTGTCTGTGTCGGGACTTGAACACGAGACCTTTGATTGGTAGGCATCCGCATTACCGATCTCGCCACTGAATTCCACAGTGCAATGCCTGGTAGTAAAAGCAATTGCAGTGATAGTAAAATAGCAAAATCGCAAGATTGTTGTAAATAGCAAAATAACATAAAAGCATAAACAGTTGAAAAAAGTTGAATAAACAAAACAGTAAAAAGCTTAAAAAGTGAAACATTTTCATAGCAGAATAGTTTCTACAGCAGAAAGTGCAGTGAAATTTCAGTGTCTGAAGCGGGGATCCTGGGATGTCCTGAATGAGCTGAACATTTTGATACCTGAATGGTTTTAATAGCACAAAGTATGCGGGACTAGTTAGATGCCAATGAAATGAGTTTCCTCCGAAGGGTGTCTTGGCTCAGCCTTAGAGATAGGGTGAGAAGCTTGGACATCCAGAGGGAGCTCGGAGTAGAGCCCCTGCTCCTTCGTGTCGAAAGGAGCCAGTTGAGGTGGTTCGGGCATCTGGTTAGGATGCCTCCTAGGAGACTCCCTTTGGAGATCTTCCGGGCACACCCAACTAGGAGGAGACCCTGGGGTAGACCCAGGATGCGTTGGAGAGATTATGTGTCTCTTCTGGCCTGGGAACACCTTGGAATCCCCCAGGAGGAGCTGGAAAACATGCCGGGGAGAGGGACGTCTGGAATGCCCTGCTTAGCCTGTTGCCACCGTGATCTGATTCCGGAATAAGCGGGAGGAACTGAACTGATATGTAATCTCCTTTTAATCTATTTATTTGTGTGTTTTTTGCTTTTGTTTGTGTTTTTATTGTTTTCCTTAATGTTTTATTTTTTAATGTTTTTAATTAGTCTATGCCTTTGTTAGGACGTTTTTAATGGAAGTCTTGAATGGTGCTATATAAATAAACTTGCCTTGATGTCAGTCAATTTCTTCCACACCAAACTGGGGAAAAAAAACATTTATTTGTGCACCTGGCTCTGTGCACAGTGGCACTGTTATGTTGAAATAGGAAAGAAACAAACACAGACACAAACCTGGATATACAGTATGATCTAAAATGTCACTGTATGCTGTAGAACTGTATGGCTGTGCTTCATGTATTGAGAAACTAAGAAACTTTGAAATGTATTTTCTGCACCTTTTACCGTTTCCTAGTTTTTAAAAGGGGTATATTTGCTGTTTGCTAAACAATGTACTTGAATGCTACCAAAGATGTACTTTTAGTGCGTGTGTGTGTGTGTGTGTAAATTTAGCCAAAGTCAGCCAAATTTGAGGTCCTGATTTTAGTCAGTACTCATCACAATGGCACAGTAGCACAACAGGATTCAGAGCTATATTGCTTGGGAAGGACATACCACTGACAAGACCAATACAGAATAACAAGGCTGGGCTCGCTCTCTCACGCGCGCGCTCTCACGGACAACACACACATACAGTGAGGATGAGGGTTGCAGACACAGCTGTCCATAGGACACACAGCTCCATATGCCCTAGCCAGTGGGGGAGTGGTAGTCCTCCCATGCCAGCTAATCAATCACTGAGGCCCCCCATCCTGCAGAGGTCATCCTGGCTCCACAGGGCAGGGTGCAGAACCCAGAGCACTGTGCCAATAATCACCATTTGAGCTGAGCCACAGTGAATTCCAGCTCACCATCTCAACTTATAGGAGGTCAGAAGGAAGAGGGACAAAGGCTGCAAGTGAGTTTGAGGCAACACAGTCAGGAGATCTGCACAAAATAAATAAACTTAAATAAACTTTTTCAGACCATTTTAAAACAACCAGAGGGTTGGATGATATAAGTTAAGGATCTGCAGGGACCATGGCTCTTTAAAGGAGAGATCCATTAAAAAATTGCTGTGAGAAATTCATTATCCTTATAATGATCTTTTGAAACCACAATATATGCTGTTCACATCAGTCTCCCAATTGGGGTCATTTGTGATAATTGGGGTATCTTCCATTTGGCAAATAAATGTTGATAAACTATCAAACTAGTTGTTTACCATCACTGGTGATGGCAATTCTTTTTAAATTTAGCTTATTCTCAGCAAATCCCATGCTGAATGTGTTGTGCTTACATGCTTTGTGTTTCCAAAGCCTGATATATCTCATTCCCATGTACCATAAAACACAACAGGGGCCCCACTGTTGCATGGGGCAACATTTCTTTCTGCTTATTGTAACCCATACTTACGTTTTACCATCATGTAACATCTCATGGTCATGTGAGGCAGTACCAGTATTCTCAGCAAGTGCCCCAAAACAGCATGCTTACATTGTAGTGACAAAGCTGTCTAGTGGTCACAATTACAGGGTGACACAGGATTGGATTTTCACTCCAGTCCCATCCCATTCCCACAGAAATAATCCTGTCCCATTGTAATCCAGTGACAAATCAAGAAAAAAAAGATCGTGTTCTGTCGCAATCCCAAAAGTATGACTCCAGTCCCATCCCTAGGGTTGCAAAATTCTGGGAATTTTCAAAGTAGGGAATTAACGGGAAACATATGGCTATGGCTAGCTCAGCCGTGATGCTGTTTCTTCTGCCTTATGCCAGTTTTCTGTTCATTTAAGAATGTAGGTTATAGTTTGATTTAGCAGCTGACTGAGGTTTGGACTGTGTTTCTATTCATTTATCCAGCATCAATCATAAAAATAGTTTCCAATTTGGAAAATTTCCAAAATTCCCCCCTTAACTTCCCATGGAAAGTTTCCGGACACTTACCGTAAACTTTGCACCCCTTAGCAAGCATACCCATCCCATTCCCATGCTGTGCGTTTCAGAGTCTGCCAGTTGTCTGCCAGGGTGATAACACGAATAATTCTCATTTCCTCTGAACTGTAAGGCCGTCTTATTTGGCTGCACCTTGTGTCTTCATCCACACAATAAAATAGTGTTTATTCATTCAAAAACTGTCAGCCTGTCATCACAGTAACTATGACAAGAGCAGGTGAAGTTGTTACATAGCAAAAAAGTCTGCATAGGTAGGATTTTGGACTGGATGGATGGGTTGACAAAACACTGGGCTTTCACACACAGTTTCAAACCAATAGTCAGTGTTTCTTTTAATAATGAACACAGTTACTCTGTAATCTTAACCATGAGTTTATCATTGTAACTATGATGACAAAGGTCCTCTTGTTGTTGTCCTCTTGTCACATCATTTTTTTTTTTCTACAGTGATTTTTAACAGTTCCTATATAGACCTAGTGGTGAAGGTTTGTGTTCTTGTTATTTCGACTCAGTCAGACACACAGGCTGAGTGTGCTGCCAAAAATACTCCAAAGATGCATCAATTGTATACGCTGGTGTAAACAGTCCCCAACAAATGCCTTATTTGCTCCTGTTTGAATTAACTTTGTTATAAACCATGGCAGCCAGCTGTTTTAGAAAGTGACTGAAGCTTTTGTAAAAATTAAACTATATATTGGTGATCAACTATAAAGGAAAACTCCTGATAATTTTGGGCATCCCAACTGTGAATCATGCTAACTTTGCACTCACCACCTCTGCTGTAGCGACTTGGAAAGTCCAGCAAAACAAAATATATCAAGGCAATCAGTGCAAGCACTTTGACGCTTTTCAAATAAACTTCCATTTTACATAAATCATTTCAAACATTTGCCTTTGGGTGAAAGTGAACACTAATGTTCATCCCCTTGATTAGCTTTTGTAATTAACTACAGATGAATCTACTTCTGGGGCACCTGGTCAGCTAACCAAACCAAAGGTGAAACTATAGAAAAACACCAGACCTATCCATTAAAAACCCCAGGATCTGATCCTGTTCCCATTTTTCTGATATGGCTTGAATGCAGCATGAGCCATTTTGTGTATTTCATATACTCCCCACTTGTTGGTTTCATGTGAACACATCATACCCCGGCCAGATGTGGTCAAATTAAATATTCATCTGGTCTGATTATGGAACACTGGTTAGAACTGTGTATTTGACGTTTGTGGATGAATGCAGAACTTGATTCAAATCCTTGACAGCAGCTAATTCTCCTGCAAGAAGTGCACATAGAGGGTCATCTGGCTGCCACTCCTCCCAGTGTCACGTCTCTCTGGCCTGGGAGGTGTAATAGCCCTACTAATCTCCCAGTAATAGCAGCGGGACTGGGGACATGTCACTGGGGGACCACGGGCCCACAGTCCCACAAAATCAATACTTTACGCCCCTCAGGGGGACTCTGCTACCCAAGGGGGTGTCAATACTGTCGATTGGGTATTAAAGAACATTTCATCAGTGTGTGTGACAGCAAGACAGAGAGAAAGAGAGAAGGGGGGTGTTAGTTGGGGGTCACTGATGGCGTCTGTAGATGTCCAGAATGGCCTGTGTATATTAAGCCCCCCAGGAAGGTCCCAAGGTGATATGCCATCCCTCCTGACTATTGACAGGCACCATGACAAACTGTGTCGTCTCGTTTCACTGCAGTGTGTTATATTCAGCTTACACAGGATGAGAGAACAGATGATAGTGAATTTGTAGGCATTTTTCCCCTTTATATAGTCCTAACTGCTCATTAATGGCATGAATTTAAAATTGCTCATTCATGCACCAGCTGTTCATAAATACACTAGTTATTTAAAATATATACTTAGGGATACAATTATTACAGGATGGAGATGGGAGAGAGGGAGGCAAAACTATTACTATTACTATTACTACGAGCATTATAATCCAGTTTGCTTTTTCTGCCTCAGGTGACCAGCGTTGGTTATATACAGTGTGATGTAAATACCAGTCATAAGCCTTAAACTAAAAACATTTGTGCCCTATGGTATTATTGTTGTTCTTACAGTAAATTAACTTAGTTTTTAGTAAATAAGTAATTGGTGGTGTGATTTTGCAGAGCTGTACAAGCTGTATGTGCGATATACATTTTGCACAACCAGCCATGCCAAGCTTAGCCTATCTGTGGATAGTTCTAAACTGTATGTGGCAGCTCTGACATTAATTCAGTCTACATTTGACTAATTTGGTTGTGTCAACTTTTTTTGCTACTGACATGTCAGGAGAACAGAATGATTTACCCATCAGGCTACAACTCACTTTTAGTGATTCACATAGTTGTGAGGATTTGCATGACTTAAATCTTTTCATTTCCTCATGTCCACAGGGGTCCACATGCAGCTTTAAATTTATGACCATGCAGATTTTACACAGAGACTGTGAACGCATCCACATATGTAGACACCAGTGTAGTATAAACCAAAGTGCGTATAGGTTCACAACCTACGTTCATCGACGTCTGACCCCTAAGGTCAGATTTGCCTCCCGCTCTCCCATCCCCATCCATCAGGGTCTTTAACAAACGATTAAGCCAGGTCAGATGTACCAGTACGCAAAGCTGAAAATAAGGTGACTGGCCACCTCTGGAAACTCACCATACAAACGTAAACATCAAACCTAAACATGACGTGTGATACAGTAACTACATTGCCTTCTTACCTTGTTTTCACAATGAATCTGCTTTTTAGGCAATTTTCATTGCCTTAAACAAGGATGCAAGCAATTTGGTTATGGATGACATAAATTGTCATTGCCTTCCAAAATGATACAGTGATTTGGTAGAGTTTAGTTAACTATTAAGGCAACTATTTAAGGCAAGTGACAAATCACAGTAGTGGTTACAGGAAGCAAGTGTTGACTATTGACTACTATTCTTGTGCTACATGATGTTGGGCTAACAATGATGGTTATCCGTCTCCACAAGTACCCAAAATCTGTTAAGCTTTTGGCCAAGTGGTGTTGACTGATTTTGGTTTTGGTGGCAGAGATGTGTCAGCATTTCTTTGAGCTCTTTACTGTGTCACATCTTGCCATCACTTCCTTTGACAGTCACCACCTCTCTGACAGCTGAGCTCCTGAAAAACTCCTGACACAGTGAGTATGTTGTATTACCCTGACTAACAACGACCATGAGTTTTCATGCAATTAGCTGCATTTCTGTATATCAAATTGTTTTTAATAAAGTGATTTTGATATCTATTGCTTTTTTGTCATGTTGTTTGAAAATGTAACATAAAAGATAGTTCATGTAAATATTGCCAGTTTTTTTTTTTCAGTGTACTTAAATATGAAAATGCACAATAATTAAAAAATTATACAGTAAATCTTGCGGCACCATGCCACACACCCACCTTGTGGACACTGTCTCTGAAGGACATTGTATTGTGCTACAACAACATCACACTCTTTCCACCTTAAAAACAGGTAAAAAGTTTGTTGTTTGCTAACCACTGTGTTATACTGCAACTTTTCCACTTGCTGCAGTGATGTAGACTTGTACTGCAAGCTGTGTCAATACACTGTCACATCAGTATTGGGTGTGGACATGAATTGTGTGCAACCACAATAAACCCACTTTATCAGTGTTATTAAATGTACTCTTTAAGTATTCGAACAAATGATGGATGCTGTCTTTTTCTGAGGAAATCAATCTCTTAAATCAGATGTCCAGTGAATTGTGCACAGTCAAGTGTAGGAAGGTTTTTGTTAATATACTTAGCATTAAAAACCCAATAATCTACATATATAGTGCCAACAAGTAGTCATGCAACCATGCTAGAAGAATATCCATATTTGGAATCAACTTGAGTGAAGTTCAAGCAACTGGCTGGCTTTCACTTCCACTCCCAACAGCATTGTGCTGTGGGTGCAACTTTTCCTACCAGAAGATGCAGATAATGCACTGTTTGTCCCAGTGAAGAAGAAAAACCCTGCATCAGGATTTTGCTTGTTCTCACCCAGCCAAGGCCACGGGATCGGCAATGTTCTTGCTGTGCCCGCTGCCTCTGTGCCCTGCTGCCCTCCTACCCAGCCACCACCATCTGCTCCCTGGCACAGTCCTCTGCCCCCCATGCAGGGCAGACCCAGAGTGCTGACACCCTCACACCACATACACAAGGGGAGGAAATATGTTTGTGTGTGGTTATGTGGTCATTCACACATGTGGAAGCACAATCTGATCACTAATATAAGGGTGAAAACGGCATTAAAATATCCTTTACAGGGTTACTATTCAAATTCAGCATTAAAAATTTTTGTTTTTATTCAACAGCATTTTTGTTCATGTGTATGTAGGCCTATACAAGTATTTATGATTTTATATGAATACATTATTTTATTTTTATTTTTTTTATTTTGTCATAAATAAGATGTAATGTGATTCAAGGTCAGATTGCTGTTTGATGAGTCATCAAACAGAGGTCTGGCATATGTGCTATATCTCCTTAATTGTGACATTGACAGGATATTATAATAATATAATAATTTTTCTACAAAATTCAATAAGTAATAATCTTTTTTAATAAAGTTACATCACAAATTATTCCCGTAGAGTATGCACACACACACACAGACACACACACACGTACAGACCTGAGTGCATGCAGACAACTACCCCTGTGAGGGACTGTGCTGCATGCAGCTCAGGCTCGGCCTTCACATGGTGTCACAGTGGGAAACAAGAAGACCATCAGCGCACAACAGGACAGAAATGTGCATATTAAAACAGACAAACATAATTGTGTGTTTACAGGCATTTCATTTGCTCTGAGTGTGTTATGGTGGCTTGAAATGAGTGTGACCGTTGTTCCAAATAAGGATAAACAAGAATGTCAGGATTTTGAGTACTTAAAGCAGTAACTGACAGGATCACCTGATGACAATAAATATGGACATTGGTGAATAGTACCAGAGAGGTGACGTGTGATCAAAGTCTGTTGAAGCAGATGGTTGGAAAAACTGAGGTAAGGTGAGCTTAGACTCTATGGCATGCTTTTAGTAAATATGTATGTAGTGGTCGCTACAACAGTGATGGAAATGTGTGTGTGTGTGTGTGTGTGTGTGTGTGTGTGTTCTGTGCATCTCCTTGCGAAATGCTTATGTGTGTGTTGAGAGGCAGCAGCAGCTCCATAAAAAATGGCACTAAGGCCACTGAACTCATTTGCTTTCCCCCAGTTTCAACCCTTGACCTCTGACCTTCAAGGTCAGATTTGCCTCCCTCTCTCCCATCCCCATCCATCAGGGTCTCTATCCCAAATGGAGGGAGCATCTTTGTATCCAATCCACCTCTCATCTCTCACCTCTTTTGTTTTAACCTCTTTAGCCATCACGCCTGGAGGGGGTGGGGAGTGGTTTATGGCCCTGGTGGGTTATGGGCACTGGTGGGAGGAGAAGGAGGAGGAGGTGGGGCTACAAATCTCTGACTCGCACCAAAAGCTGTCAGTGGCAACCCAGGGGCCCTCAGGCGTCAGCCAACACGGTCACCTTGGATTGGTGGACGTATGAGACTGAGACATACACACAAACACACTCACACAGATTTGTGCTTGCAACTGGGGTGAGATAGCAAACACAGAAGACTTTGCCATACCAGTATGATCCCCGCTTGACACACAAACTGACGTACACATGCATACACACTGACAAGCAAGCAAACTCTGAGGCTGTACACTCCCTCTCTCTCTATCACACACACACACAGACACACACACACACACACCTCCTCTCCGTGTCAGAAACTCGATTAATATTCTAGAAGAGAAGAGGGAGGCCATCTTGTGTTTACAAGTGATTACTGAAGACTTCTTTACCTCCTCACTGCGTCCCCCCACCCAGCACCCCACCCTCATACTGGGAGGTCTCTTTTCTCTCCCAGTTTGCTCTCGGCTGAGTGGAGCTGTATAATATAATCAGATAACCAGATCAAGATGACTGTGATGTGTTTGTTAATGAAATGGAAGCTTTTTTTCCAGTTCCTCCCCCCACTTCTTGCAGGTGCAGGCTGGGGAGAATGTCGAGATGCTCCCCTCACCACCACCATCATCACCACCAACACCCTGCTGCGCCCTTAAGCACCCTGCGGCATGACACCCCAGTGAGGTATCGGTCAAGAGCGGAGTTGGGTAAGTTGTGTGGGTGTGGTAATAGAGGTGGAGGTGGAGAAGGGAGGTGTCGGAGTGTCAGTGGGATGGCCTGATGGCCCTAACTATCTCTCCTGCTTGGTGGCAGCTGTGTGGGGAGTGCATCCTTCACGGGCACCACAGGGAGTGAAGGTGGGTGATAGCATGAGTAAATGTGAGTGTGTGAGTGTTTGTGTCTGGCAATGAAGGGGAGCAGATTGGAGTTTTAGTTACAGAAACATTTCCCAGAGGCAGGGCTGCTTTGGAGGTAGAAATAATTTCATTGGTTGAGTTAAACCTCAGCAGACAGAGCAACATTGACTAAGTAAAGCCCATTGGAACAGTACAAGTGCAAGAGGGTCTCCTCCTTTATTAAGTCCAATACTCTTAATTCTATCAGAAAACTAAAGTACAATGGATATATGTTCAAACGGTCTGACTTTCCATAGAATAGTGGCCCTGAGAGAGTATTACATCAAGTGACACTAAAACTCTGCTGTTGAAATTGTTATAAATGCTTGCATCCAATTAAATAAGACTTGCTGGGAAATCCATTAACTTGCTTTCTGACGAGAGTTAAATGAGCAGATCATCACCACTCATGTTCATGGCAAACAGCAGCATCTTTTAAATTAGGGGCAGGAGGCCAGCCCCATCAGGTGGAGATGCTATATTATTTGAGGTTCATGTTTGAACTAATTTAAATGCACAGTATGTCATTTTGTGCCACTAAGAGTCTTCAATTAAAAATAATAACAAAAGACAGAGTTTGGTGACATTAGAAGCAGCATGGGTCATGAGTTGTTGTCTTGTCCTTAGGACTCCTCATTGTCAGTCATTCAGGGTTTTACCAGGAGCAGAGATTCTCCTTTCCAAAACTAGTGACCAAGTGGTTAAATCTGGCAAAAACACTGAATAAAGCAGTTTCATGTTAAATACAAGGTGGACTGGAGGACCAGTAGATACGCAGCCAGGTGAGTGTGGGGAAGCCTGGGAATGGTAATGAGCAGGTGAGTGGTCTGGAAGAGGAAGATGGAGACCAACTGTTTGTTTATAGGTGAGTTGGTATGTGAAGAAGGGAGGAGACTGATCAGGCTGGAAGGAATGGAGAGGCAGGGGAGACAAAGGAGACTAGAGATGATAGCAGGTGGTGTTGTAATGGATAATGGCGATGAGTCAGGCAATTCAGCAGCAGAAGCAGGCAGCAGCACTGCAACAACAGGCTAAGCTTACAGCATAAAGAAAGCAGTAATCACAAGCAATTTGTACAATGACAGCCAGCGGCCTAGGAGGTGGTACACAAAGCATGTGGAAAATCTGGCAATGAGGAGTGGAGAGCCAGGGTTCTTATAATGAGCTGGATGGGTAATGGAGAGCAGTGGTGAGCTAGGGGAACCTAGCAAAATGCCTCACAAGAAAGAGCACATGCATGAAAAAACACACTGACAGACAAGGGGGAGGAGACACCAGAGAAAAAATTGGGAAACAAGACACAGAAACAATAGGAGAATCTTGAGGTTACATGGACAGTTGTATCTAAATAGGTTTTAGTTGGTTTAGTTGTAGCAAAATGTGTCAACTTGTTTTCAGCCTGGATGAATCTGGCTGCTTGTGTTTCTTGCTTTGTTGGAGCTATTTCAAGCATATTCCAAGATCTCAGCAATAACTACTGTTACCATGTTATCAGGCCCAACAGAACCACTACAATAAACCACAAGTTGTAATAAATTGAAGTTTACTCTCAAGTTGTAGTAAATGGTGGTATACTAACAGTTTGACAGTATTAACTGACTGTAAGGACTGGCATTAATGTGGGTAAGTGAGCATATCACGAACGCATATCTGTGCTCATAGTGAGGTGACAATCTTGTACATATCTTTAAACAGACTAAGTGTATTTAAACTATATTAACACACTGACAAGCTAACACTAACCAATGTCTCGGTGTTAGCCAGCTAACATTAACTAGCTAGTAGCTAAAAATGTTACTTTAGCCCTTTTTCCAGAACTTAATGAAACATGATGCAACATGCTGCCATATCAGTGGTGATGTTTTTGTTTTTCCAACTACTTTGGTGATGAGTTCCTGGAGCTAGCTAAATTTGGGCACTGCTGAGAAACTGATGCTAAAGGAAACCCAGAACCATCTTGCTGCGAGGCAACAGTGCTAACCACTGCGTCACCCTTCTGCCATTAACCAGGACAGCCAAAACAAATAATAAGAACAATGGAAAGCTGTTGATGGACAATCCAAAATGTCAAGAAATTCATTTGTGGGCTGTTTGGGGAGAGAAGGCCATTTAGTGGGTGTTGGCATGAGTGGTTATTTAAGAGGTGGACCAGCAGATTTCTGGCTGAAATGGGGATAAGATTCATTGCCAAACAGTGCAAAAATGAAACAAAAGCATAGAAAAGCAAAAGCTCTCTCTGTTTGCAGTGGAGAAAACCAAAATCTATCAAGTGGTTTGACAGACTAGATGTCGTTTTAGGCTACCGCCTAGCAGTGCCCTGGATTCATCAGTAAATATAAAAGAAAATCCCATGGTAGCCTTTAATACATAACCCCTAGCCCATATATATAAAATGTCCCAGTTTATAGAAACATGAGGAAGTTCTGAGGAGATCATGTTATGGGAAGTTACAGGTTACAGGTTTTTTACATTAGTTCCTGCAGTGGAAAGGGGCTAAAAATTAGTGGGCATGTTTTTTTGCTTGCATGTGCCTTGCACACAGTTATATTATACCTTCAGTCTAACTGCTGAATGGATTTTCTCTAAATCTGACAAATAATAATATCAAAGTTAGCACGGGGACACCAGTCTAGCAATAAAAAAGAAAAACAATGGGGACATTCTAAAGTCTGCACTGAAGCTTCATGTAATTTTGTTTAACACGGAAACTTTTTAAGCCCTGTCACTCTGAGGACAGAAAAGAAGTGTTGTCAACGGCTTGAAGGATGTGGGAGTTTATTGAGATGGAAAATGGCTGCTGGTTAGTGTCCTGGGCTAAGTAAATGATATAAAAGCCAATCCCAGTGTCTTAATGGCCTTCATTCTTCTCTGAGGGGGTGGAGGTAATTATAAAGTTCATTACTGTAATGAGATAGGCAGCGTTTGAGAAAGAGCCATCAGTAACTGGACCGAGACACAGTGATACAACTGTTGATCAAGTCACTGGAACAGGATGTGAATGAGGTTAGGACAAGTTCTGATGATGTCATTTATTCTTGAAATACTTTTCCTGCTGACATGATGGATGACCTTCTAATCTGACTAGTGGCATTTTATATTTCTTTGGCTTTCTATGTATGATTTTGACCATCACTGTCATCCTGGAAGTCTAAATATATGCATATATAGCTACTGTAGCTACTGATTTGGTCAGTGGCAATGGTGATTAGGTATGTTCAGCTTACTTAATACTTCAATGATTAAGGGACCTATCTTAGACTCAGTATGACAAGTGTCTTTGTTAGTTTCAGACCAATGCAGTTGTCATTTTCCCACATTCTTTAAATAGCAAATGCTAAGCACCCATGGATGTTTTGATCTTAAAATGTGGTCAGGCGCATTGTTTGCACATTGCTATCTTTAGGCAACAGAGAGCAACAAAAACCTGGTCTGAAGTCAATGGAAATTTCATTGTTATTTTAAGGGTGCATTATTAAGATAATTATATGCTCTTACATACACGCATGTACATCTTGTTACACACACAGGAACGCACAGCAGCACACAAACACGCAAAAGATGCATGTTGTGTGTTGCATTACATTGACATGCATCCCTCGGCCAGAAATGAGGACACATTATAGGATTTTAGAAAGCAGGAGGCTGAACTGTACGTGTTAGTGCTGATGAACGGCAGCAGTAGAACGGGCAAGGAGAGATCTGCTGGCAGAAGAAGCTGGTAAATCCAGCAGTATGATAGCAGTCCATCACTTTGCTTCTTAAAGGAATGATAGGTGGCACTCTGACTGTTTTTTTTCTGTCACCCTTAAACTAGCAAAAGAGGATTTGGACGCGCCCTATATGCACTTGTTCAATGCACTTTAGACAATGTTAGCGTTGCTAAAATTGCACCCTAGGTGATTCATTTGTTTTCTATCATTTTCGTATATGATTGGCCTTGCTGTGATAACATGTTAAACATCTATTTGTTTACTGGGTGTTTGTTTTCAGGTGTTCAATGGTTAGTATAAAAAAAAACAGCATGGGCCCGAGTGCTCACGTGCAGTATTTACAAGTCAAGTATCCATTAAGATCACAAGCCTGTTGGGACACACTTGATTAATGAGGACATCCCATGGCTCTTCTCTTGCATGGCTCAGACAAGGTCATGTATTTTTTTGTTGGTTTTATTTAATTCCCGCATAATTAACAAATAAATAGGGCCCACCATACAATATTACAGTTATACTGGGAAAGCAATTACATTTTGAAGCATGTAATTCTGCTGTATTTAAAAGAGACATTGCATGCATTATTTTGAAACTTTTCTGCCTATTGACCTGTTGAATCCTTCAAGAAAGGAATACGGTCGAAAAGCCTTTTCACATACAACGTGACGCAAATATAGAACGCGAAAATGCAAGATACGTGCCCGTGAATATACAGAAGCTGTAGCTCCAGGATCCTTTGACCCAAACGACATGACCCCCCTCCTCACTTCCTGTTTCACATGCGTCTCCCTGTACGCATCTGCAGAAAGGAGCAGAAGAGTCATTGAGGAAACAGGTGGACAGCTCACTGTTAAGTGTAGGAAAAGCTCCGACAAGCGTTTTAAGCGTCTGTAAATCATAGATGGACAGACGTCGACCCCAAACATCCTGAAAGTCAGACCAAATTATTACCGTTCTTTTACGGGTGCTATCTGCCAGCGGTGGCTTTGGTGGTAGGGAGGCTACTCCTCCTTCAGCAGCCGTATATAATTGTAGAAGTATAATGTAAGGTATATGACCTAATGTAACTACATTATCTATATTATCTTTGTTTTAAAGGTCTGAATAAACCTGTATCCCAGTTTAGAGAAACCTTGATATGCTAGCTGGAGTACTCCATTGGAAACTGGGATACTGTGGCCTGTAAACACCTTATCCAGGTTTCTGGTTATTTTCTGCCATACTTACAGGTGCAACATCAACTCAAGTTACATATTTATTAGTCAGTAATACAAAAAATTATGATGGCATAACTGATGTAATGATGATGGACATGTTGAAATAAAGGGAACTGACTTCTGACTTCATTAATGTATTTTCACTCTAGTTTTCCATTATCTGTATTAATGAAACATCACAACTTTTCAAATCAAACACACACAACTTGTCTGACTGGCATTTACCATTTCACTGGGTGTTCAAGGGTTAGGGTTAGGGTTAGGGTAGGGTTAGGGTTAGGGGTTAGGGTTAGGGTTAAACTGGTGTAAACTCTGAAACAAACAACTTTTACAAATTTACTGGGAATGCTCAAAAGCATCATTGCTTTTCAAACTCATTACACTTAATGAACTCAGTTCAGCTCTTAACTAAACCACATTTACTTTCAGGACTAATGAATAAAACTGTTCTTATGTTGATAAATTAAAACCAAACCAAATCTGTAAAACACTTAACTCAAAATCATTTCAGTTACAGGTCCATTGTTGTGCTTTAAGACAGTTAACAAAGACATCTAGCGAATCAGCTGTGCCAACATTCTAACTAACTCCATGTCAGAAGCCAATGTGTTGGGTGACCCATTCAATTATCCACTAGAGACAGATTTCACACACATTTTTGTTCATTCATTCATTCATTCATTATCAATACAGCTTCTCTGTTAAGGGTTGCAGGGGGACTAGAGTCTATCCCAGCTAACATTGGGTGAGAGGCAGGGTACACCCTGGGCAGATCGCCAGTCCATCACAGCGCCATTTGTTGTTCAGTGTACATTGATTTTAGAGCATGCTAACAGCCATGAAGAAAATCTCCCTTATGTTTTCTCTATGAAAAAAAGGCCTTACCTGTCTCATTCTACATATTCAAGTTAAGGTGTGTTCTTATTGCCACAATATCAGCACAATGTCGCAATCCGCCAGTGTCCTACTAAAACCTTACCCTACTGTCTCACTTTTATTCTTATAACAGCCATAAATGCCTGGTTTTATGAACAATCTGCTACCTGTGTGAGCTGTGTCAAAAGCTTTAAGCAAAGTTTTACTAACGAGAAAAAAAGAAGCACTGCAGTAAAAAGATGGGCTCAAGTGACTCTCTCTCTCTCTCTCTCTCTTTCCTTCTTCCTGCACAAAAGAACATAAAGCTGAAATAATGGTTCATTTTGACTGTGACTCAGCCAGTATAAAATATGCCTGATTTCCACTGTGAATTATACTGGCTTCTGGCAGCTGATTTATCAAATAGGAGGGCTACATTTGTAACAAAGCAGAAGAAATTATTGCCTGGTGTTAATATTGGAGATTTGATTGAAACGGATACAGGGGCCGTTGAAAATTGGACAGTAAATCACTATGTTCCAGCTGGGCTTGCTATTCTGAGAGGCTCGCACAGATATTGACAGATTATGTTTTTTTTTTCTTTTGTTTTGATTGGTAATTACAGAAACCTTATTTTCATTAGCATTCCTATAACCATGATAGTGTTTTGAACCAGCCAATGTGGTGGTAACTGTTGTGTATTAGTGTGTTTTTGGGGGGCATGGGTAAGTAAGCACATATCACATGTTCAAAAACCCAGACCCCATTAACAAAGTATTTATTGTGTGAGAGGTTCTGTTTATACTTACAAACAAAGCACAACTAGCTACCACTGAGGACACTGAGGTTATGTCTTCACACAAGGAAGCGTTAACACTACAAATACATACAGAAGGTGTTTTAAAGCAACAGTGGAAAATATGCTTATTAACTTTCAGGCAGAGAGTCAGATGAGAAAACTGATTCCCCCTCATGTCTGCACTGTAAATAGTGCATCCTGCAGTCAGTTAGCTTTGCAGCTGGACCTGGTTCACGGTTGCTTCTGCAAGCTGCTTGAGTTTTATTGCATCAAGAAATTAATGGAAATCAGTGGTTGTCTAAGGAATAAAAAATAAAACACACAGTGGGAAATCTAAAGGACAACATTATGGTTTGGGATGGTCAGAAGTAATGTAAAAAAATGTTAAATGTTGGCGTGATTTTTATTTTTTGAAATCATTGATTTTGAATTTAAAAGGATATTTCCCTGATTTTACACATGAAGATTTGTATATATCTTCTGTTGCTCTGGAAGAACTCTTTAAAGAAAATATCCATGTAGATGTCTTCCAGTTTTCTCAGCTTGGGCTGAAAAGAGAGTCAGATTGTCAGATTTTTAATAGGAAGCCAGCGTTACAAACTGAGGAGTTTGAAAGACAATAGTATGTCGCAACTGAGGGAAGTATGCCGCCGAGCATTTATGTGTATTGCAAGTGTTTGCTTGCTTTAAAACCCAAGATGCTCCAATTATACACTCCACTCAATTTTTTTGTCACATTAACCAGCACTACATTCTTGGGAATCAGTTTTACATGACATTATAGTGACCATTATTTTTAACTGTGTTGACCAGCAGTAGCAGTTAACCACAGAAGCCACATTCCTTCTTCTGCAGGAGAGAGGTTTGAAAGTGTCCTGTTTTCATGCAAAATACTGCAATACACATCCAATATGTGCATGTCATTGTTAATATGTGTATGCTTTCCCAACCCTCTTAGTGAGGATAGAAAAACATCACCATTTACGGTATGCTTGTTTAGAACTGATTACATTTTCTACATGCAAACAATCCTCTACATTGTGTATTTGTAATATGTGTGCACTCTCTATATATTGCATGTCAGTAAACCCTTTACAATAGATTTTGATTGTCTGACAGAGATAGGGGGGAGGGAGGGGAGAGCAGAGAGAACTTGCTGCTGTGGCATGAACATTGTTAATTGCCCATGACTCTGACTGTGTCCTCCCTTTACTCAACTAGGCCAGCACTGGCCAATCAATAATCAGCATTTGCTGATTATAGAGGGAACACCCCTCTATTTACAGAGGTCTGTGCTTCATCCTGATCATCAGCTTCAGTGAGGGTCAGCTGTCTGTTTGTATGACTACATAAGGGCACTCAGGGACTATAATACAGATACATGAACATGATTGAAAGCAAAATACATATTGCTTTTTATTGCCTTGATTCTGTAGGGGATTTGTAGATGTAACAGTTTATTTGTTATTTGTTGATCATTCATAAACCTCAGGGCAAAAACCTAGAAATGAACAGATAGCCTCTTCACTACTTCACAAACAGCAAAATATTCAAAATTGAAATGTATTTATAAAACAACTACCAAAAAAATATGACAACACACAATATCTAATCTAATAGGTCTGCATTTGTAAAAACAGACAAGGGCAAGATGGATGACTCAAAATATTTGCTTTGTCTTAATGTGCATAGCTTTAAAACAAAAACGTTCTAACCAAGCAGAGTCAAAGATTTCCCCTTGAACTGACTGGAGGGATTAACAAGCTCTTGTATCCTTACCAAAGTCTGCTTCAGGCAGGCCTCAGGGAGGTCAGAGAGCAGAAGCTCCTGGCCATTCTTTGTCTATGGCACAAATGGAGCCATTTGGTCTCATGCTCCATTTTGTGTGTGTCTGAGTCTCTAAAATTCTAATAGATGAATATCCATAAATGCATTTTAATTTCTGTGTATAATGTTTTATGAGTGATGCTGTAATGTGTATGTAAGCATTATGGGCTCATACAAGCATGGTCTTGTGTGTATGATAATTCATCGCCACCACTGATGCTTCAGTCATTGGAGACATTTTTAGGGTTTATCAGGAATATGTTAGCCACCAGTCTGACTTCAAACATTAAAATCAAACCGTGACCCAAATTTGAGCTTTTCCATGCTTCCCCTGGCCTCACTTAAATTATCCAAGATTTTTCTCTTCCTGCCTCAAGCAATTTAAGCACTTTGGGCAAGAAAAAAGAATTACCTTTAGGAAGTACATTTCCTTTATTTACAGTTTGCCAAAAGAGATGCAGTCCAATTTCCTCCCATTCTCAATCAAATATATTTTGTGAATCCAAATGTTGGAACAGTTGAAAATATGAGGGATGTGATGTAGATGTATGACTTGAGGAAAACAAAAGTTGTCATAACAGGTTAATTTTTAATAGACCAAAAATTTGGGGAGAAGAAGAAACATCTGAGAATTGTAATGGAAAGTATAAAATCAAGTTGTAACAAGGATAGTGACACTGATGTGCAGCACAAGTAATCTTATGCTGTGTTCAGGACAGGGATGGGGCCACAACCTTTAGACAGTGGGTGTGCAGCCCCCTGTCAATAACAGCCACAGGGTGGGAGGGCAGGACTTAAAAAACACAACAACCAGGAATCATCACTTTCTTTGTCTCTGTCCTCACTCTCTGCTGCTGCCATAGATGTATAAAGACCTGCAGGTATGTGTGTATGTGACCAAGAACGGGACTGAGCTTGAACTGCATTCATTACCTTCCCTCAGGATTGTGTGGAGGTGTGAGCATGTCACATCTCTCTCTCACGCTTGTCGAGTCGGGGAGGAGGTGGCCATCTTTACAAATAGCAACTGACCATTCCTGCACATTATACTTTTAACCTGCTCCAGAACAGGTTAGCCATTAACCTGCTGTAGGTTACCATGGTAATTTATCACAATTGAAAGTGAGCCAAATTCATGATACCAGAAAACCTGAGATAAGCCCAAAGATAGCTGGCTATCCCACTAATATCACTTTGTGGTGCAGGCCCCAGGACATGCAGCAGTTTACTGAACCTTATGAGTTTATTTATGTTCTCTGGTGTCCACAAGGAATAGGTACAAACAGAAGGGGAAAAAAGCCGGCATATGTCATAATGTCATGGGGGATAGTTACTGTGTCATCACTACTGTTCATTTGACACATATTCAGTTGCTTTTCACTTTATGATTGATCAAGGAAAATCCCTGGTATGCAGATGATTTTGCTTCATTTTTTCAGACGGCGGGGAGAGCAGGATGACTCTGTAGTTGACTTGCTTGCCAGGTGCATTATAAATATCTACAATTACAAGTCCTGTGGTTTGTCATTTTGCTTCAATACGATAAACAAACCACACCAGACTCTGCTTGGAAGTGGTCCATGACCATCCTGTTGATTGACAGTTTTCACATAAGCCTTAACAAATGTACCAAATCCAGATGTGAGTTACACATAGTGATCCCGCAGTAAATAATTTCTTGTATTCCTGCGCTAAAAGATGTCTCTTTTCTTCCTATTTGTACCTCACGTTAACTATGACATATGAAGTCCAGTTGCAGTCTCATACTCGGTTATTTCTTCATGTGATAACACCAGAGAAAATGAGTGAACATACTGAGTTCAGTAAAGTACTTCAGGACTTTGTATGGGCCTCCAGAGCTGTTTAACAAATGAGTTACACATCAGATAATATGAGTTTTGTTTAATCCTCTGGGTTCATTTATAAAAATCCTACAAAAATAACCATTTCTTTTTTTCTTGGTCAGGACCAAGTGAACTGAATTGCAGGTGTAAAAGCTATCTGCTTTTTTCATACAGTTAATTATCCATATTTGTTGTATATTATTCCATATTTTTCCAACCAACAACTACAATTACAATTTTATTCCATCATACTTGTATTTGAACATTTTGTTCATTTTTTCTACTAAATTTTGTTGAAACAGTATTTTTTTGTCCAGTAGCTGGAATTTAGAAAGTTGATGAGACATATTCCTCCTTTAACACTCTCTTCCTCCTTAAAAGCATTTTCTTAAAACAAGAAAGCATGTATTCAGTAGCGGAGGTAGTCACCCTTACTGAAATGGCTTTTTCAGCAGTTTGTTACACTGTGTGTGGTAGCTGGAAAATACACAGTCCGCTTGTACATGTGTATACATTCAGTGTGTACATACACTCCACATACATTGAATATTTGCCTAATATATGTTTGGTTATCATTTTGTGTATGAATGGCATCTCCATCTGGGGTCTCAGATAATATAAAAAATATTCCATGTATCTGTCTGCCTGTCTATGTTATTTACATAAATGAAATATGAGAACGAGATGACAACATTTTATGAAACATCTTTATGTAAATATAGTTTGCATGACCTTCTATAGTCTTGCTTATGTAAGAGTATATTTTTGATTTTCATTTGTGCATGCTGATACCTCTCTTTCTTTACATATGTTTCTAATTTGTTGTCTAATTTTATTACTACACATTGAAATATATAAATATATCACTTTAAAATGTTACAATTAGGATTAATCTTACAGTTATATAAATGTTGCAAATTATATACAAATTTTGCTAAATATTTTATTTATTTAATTTTCTTTACTGTTCTGATACAAAGAAAGCTCGAAACCATCATGTTTATGCATGACATACTGAAGGTTCAGGTTTACTACAAACACATGCACTTTTTTTTCTTCATGTAGACTTCAGGCTCAGTTTGTGACAAGAACAGCCTCTTTTGTCAACTTAAGAAGGTACCACAAGGCAGGAGGACCACAAGACAGGCAGCATGAGGGTGAGGCTGAAGGAGACTCATTGTTCACACACACACACACACACACACACACACACTCTCTCTCATAGTGTGTGTGTATTTTCCGCATGGCAAAGGCTAGGGTTCCAAACTGTAAGAGGATTAGTGACTTGAAAAAGGTAGCCGTCATTTAATTGAAGGCTTACCAGCAGTCAGAAAAAGGCTAGCAGTCAAAGTGAAGGTATAACCCAGCCCAGAACATCCTGTTGAGACCACATTTGCCAGCGTCCATGTGTTTCCTTACGCCTGCCTTGCCCGCCTTCTTCTCAACCTCAGAGGCACGCATCATGTTTTATCACTGAGCTTCAGCTTCTTCAAGACATTTACACATTTTGCAATTTTTAATCTCTTCAGCTCACTAAGAAAGGTGCCTTCAACTCATATTATTTAAATGCTGTGATCTTTGGAAACTGCTCAGGCCCTGAATCCCTCTTTACTTTGCCTGGGAGGAAGCTGGGGCCATGTTGAGAATTTATGATACATGAGGAGCTGCATCTGTCTGTGTAACTTTACTGGGATTGTCGTTATTCAACCATACAAGCACAGCCTGTTAGTAGGAGCAGTCGTCACAGCCTGGACATTCATCCTTACAGTATGTTGACACACTGTAACTTGATGGGTGGGTCTGGTGTGGAGCATTGACCCACCAAACCTCAGATTATTATTTTATTTGTAATTGCAAAATAGAGTTTATAACCTTAATGGACTGACTTAAATCTGGATTGTCTCTATGACTAGTAAGTATGAACACAGTTTGTATCACTACCACTGCTACCACAGTATAGTAATGCTTCCACCACTATTATCAATATTTTGGATCCAGATCTGTCAGAATTTGCTCAATAAAACTATGAAAATGTAGTACAATGATACAACAAAGAAGAGTCATTCATACTGATCTTGCAGACACTGATTGAATGTGAACAGTATGTCACATTTCAGTTGCTGCGATCCATCCAACCAACAGGCCCCCCACCAAAAATATACATCGACGACCATGATTTTAATAGTATAATTTTCTTTGTTAAAAGAATACTCCACACATTTGTGGGCTAACTTTAGCCATATCAACTTTATACGGCAATGGTTTGTCAGGCCTCTGTGTTTGTCAAATGAGAAATGAAATCCTATTAAATATCTATAAGTCCCATAGTTATTTATTTTCTGTTTTACAGTAAGAGATCTTCCCTGCCTCCACCATGGAGAGAAAAGTGGATTATGTGTTGAGTCACACAACAAATTAATCAAAATATGGGTGGAGTGAGGGGATTGCTCTCGCTCATACACATAAACAGAATCTTTTGGCCAGGGATGTACAGTATGTAAGTATGATGAGACTTAGTCTTACTGTGTATGTGGAACATAGAAAAATCACTAAAATCAATCAAAATTCATTCTGACATTCAGTCAAAAGTAACTTTCTCTGTGCTGCAACACTGGAAGCTCTTCAACCTATTTGTGGCTATGCACTGCAGTAGGAAACACACTAAGTATTAAACCTGAGTATGATAATCATTACTGAAGAATGTTTAAGTCTCTCTTAAACATTCACAAGCCAGAGGCAAGAAAGGTCTGTGTTTGAATCTCAGGCTGGCCAGGGGTTTTCTGTGTGGATGTGCATGTTCTCCCTGTGCCTCCAGGTACTCCAGCTTCCTCCCTCAGTCCATAGACATGCAGGTTAACCGGTGATTTACCATTGGTGTTAATGTGAGTGTGAATGGTTGTTTGTCTCTATATGTTGGCCACGTGATAGACTGGCGACCTGTGCAGTGAATACCCTACCTCTCGCTCAGTGTCAGCTTGAACTGGCACCAGCCCTCGTGTGACCCTTGATGGATGAATGGAGGTACCTAGTGGTACTTAAATTGCAGTGTGCGTTTCCGTATGTCACTTTATGCTGCAGTGGTCCATACTGTATCATAAGCTGCATTTATCTATCTACACACCCTAAGATATCCCTGTATGTTATAAGTAAAGCCCTCCAATAGAGAAAAAAAACATGCAGAAATACATACTATAGACACTGAGTAGACAATAACACAAGCACATCAGAAAACACACACACACACACATTTATATATATATATATATATATATATATATGCCTCTGTCCCTCTCTCTCTCCTATTTGGATGCTTGAACTTGGCTGTGCAGAATGATGTCTGTTCAGTTTGACACTAGAAAGCTCTAGCATCTCTGAGCTCACCTAAAAGTTACAGTTTAGAAGTCAGTCCTGATCCAACAGGCAAGTTAGACAAGTGTGATGTGGAAACCTGAAGCCAGCATTGCACATACATTGAGAATTGTCTTTCAGTGATGTAGGAGACATCATGTACCAATGTCATTTTATTAATTTCTCACCAGGTTATTGAACATTTTAAAAAGAATTTGCATGTATATTCAAATATGTCTGGACAAGATCTTTTACATAATATATATTTAGTAACATTGCTTTCACAGAGTTTGTCTAAGGAACAGTTTATTTCATTCTGTTGAATCTAATATGTTTTGAGTATTGATATCATTGGTTCAAAGTGCCTTGATAGTGAAATACATACAAGATACTACAGTCATAGAAATTGTTAGCATGCAATCCCCACTGACCTAAATCTACACCCCTACCCACACACACACACACACACAGAAATATTTGACTAACCCCTAGATCCAAATTGCTGGATGCAGTAGTATTACCCACAGCCAGGCTCTTCAGTAATGAAAATTACAGTGTAGCTGTCATTATTTATGGATCTACCGAATCACACAGCTCTGGCTGCTCTGCCAAAAGCACCTGGAAAGCTTGTTGAATGTGAGCCTGCACAATTTCCAAACCTGTAATTGTCACCATGACACCAGCACTGTTTGCTATTGGTATTGATCACACACACATATGACTGCTTATGGAAGTAGATTCGGCCAATAGGAATGGATGTGGCTTGCCTGTGACCTTTAACATCAGATTGTGACCTCTCATCACTTATATCCTGACAGAATGGAGATGATGTTTTATTCATTCACATTTTGAGAGAGTGATTGAGATGGGCAGATGAATGCTATGATTTACTTCCATTAACTCTTCAACACAGACAATCTTGTGAGCTCGGTTCTCAGAGTGCTGTGTTTACAGCTGAGCAGATGGTGTGATTGCAGATATATTCATGATAAAATCAGGCAGTGTTGTCTTGTTTTAAAACAAGAGGTGCATCAAGTTTTAATATCAAAATGATAGAGGAATATTATAATTTGTCTCAGCTATAAAGATATTTATTATGTGAAAGCAATGAATATTTTATATTGTATGAAGGAATTCACAACAAAATTAAATGAGGATGAAGAATTTCTAACAGTAGTTGAAAATAGATGCTTGATGTTTTTTGATCCAGGATCCATCCTATTGGATACTGGGATGTGTGTTTTTTTTATGTATCATTTTCTATGATAAAGAATTTATGTTAATGTTTCCAGTGACTATATACATATACTGGAAGCAATGATATATATAAACATAATTAATATGTAATTAATGTATATTAATTAAGATGAATGCAGAAAGCTTTATGAATAGCAGCCAAACTGAAATCTCCCCAGGGAGCCTCAGAGAGGGCCTTGACAATGAACCACTCTGGTCCAGAGCATGAAACTATGGTTATTGGTGTTCACACTGACCCCTGCACTTTTCCCTGTTGCCATCATTTATCTAAAAAGTTCTCATACTTATATCATACTAATATACAGTAAGTTGTAGATACAGGTTTGCAGTGGTCAAAAAGTGTAATTTACTTGAGAATAATAACGCTTGAGACTGAGTAAGTAAATTGCTGTTGCTGGATCTGGAGATTAAAGATTTGAACCTTTACACACCACGCACCATGTGTTTTTAACACCACCAAAGCTAGGCTGGAACAGACCCAGTCCAACATTTGGTCATGATCAGTTGCTGAAATCATATTCAGTATTGCCCAGCGTTTGAAATATGTATCCTTTAACCATTCCACAAAGACTGATTTCCCAGTTTAATCCCAATGAAACAATTCATATGACTGGTTTCTATTAGTCTGTCACCACTATGGTTAGGGTTTTGCAAATAGAACTACTGTTTAAGTGGTTTGGGAAAGGTTGTGGTCATGGTTAAAATAAAATAAAACTGACTGTTGGTGGGAGATGTGTAATGATAGTTATTCTTTACCTACTCCTAATATATACTGTTCATTGTATTGTAGTTTTCATTCTATTCATTCATCTAATATGTGCCACTAATGTGTGTATTTTTAGAATCTATTAAATGAAAATGTTTGTTTCTGGTGTGCAGTCTATGAGGGAGGCTTTATAGTCTATTCATCCAATCAAACCAACTCATGGTCCCATAAAGGCACTGTATGCTGTACAGTATTTCACTGTAGCTAATTAGCTCACAAAGCATTCAGTACTAAGGACTCCCTTAAGTACTATTCAAGCCCTTTTTCCCAGCCAATCTGAGTAGTAAGCCGAGCCATTAGCTCAGGCCTGTGCGCCATTGGTTTAAAATGTAACTGTCAACGGGGGACCTCGTCAGTCTAATTCCACAGCATTATCTGAATTGTTTTCACAACACTGATCAGATTATAGCTCAGTGGGGGCCTCTTACAGCATGGTACACACAACTTAGTCCCCTGGGTGGATTTAATATTTAGTTGTTGAAGGGAAAATGGTGGAAGTCTGCAGTCTATACAAGTCCATACACTGGTCAACTGCAGATGAGTTTTCTTTTATCAAACACATATAAACATGATATCCAGCTATAAAAAGTGTACCTGCGCATTTTGGCTTAAATGTTTTCTAAAGTAGTCTGTTGGTCAGTTCACCTGTCCATTTAGCACTGTCCATTCAGCACTTTAATCCAGACTCAGATGTCTGAGCAACTGTTGGCCAAGACTTTGCCAATTGCCAAGACTTTTGCAGTGGATGTTGTCCCTAGACAATAAAGCCCAAAGATTTGTGTGACCTCTGACCTCTTCATTAGCACCATTATCATGCCATTCAATTTTCATTCAAGTTATCGACTGATTACCATAGAATTTACTAAGCATTTTCAAGCTCATCACCGGAAAAGCTTATGGCAAAATTTACAAATTGTCAAATAATATATCATAATACTGTGTGAGAAAGAATGCAATGAACTTTGCTGAGCACCTTTGGGCTCTTTAAGAAAAATGATGGTGTATTACATCTTGGGTTCAGCTTCATAGTCCTGGCCCTTGTTTCAGACCTCAGAATTGCAACTTTTTGATTTGTTGATTTGTTTGTGGTGTAGTGTTTACTGTTACTTATGTCAGCTGCAGAAACCATCAACCAATCACAGTTTACAAGGCAACATTGAGAATGGGAAGGTTATATCTCTACTTAGCTACCAAGCTACATCCATGAAAACTAGCAACAGAAAAATGGCCACAACAATGGCAACAAGGGCAGATGAGGATGGCCCTGTAGATCCCCAGGAATAGCAGGATCCTCTTTTTGTGGGATGTAATGAACATGTCAACTCAGTGCTGGCTAAAAATCAACCAACAAATCTAATCTAAATCTAATTTTACAAATTTGATTCATACCATGTCTGCATTGATACATACTGCTTCCATATGCTTGTACTCTTGACCAACATGACAGAAGCTCCCACCTTCTCCTCATATGCTACCAAACTAAGCGTCAGCTATATAAATGGAAGCATTACATGCTTACACAAGTGTTAAAGACTAACTTGAGTACTGTGTGACAAAGTTAGGCTTTCACCAATTATTGATATGTTGGGTTTGCCACAGTGGTTCAGGTACCAGAGTCAGACAAGCAGCAGACTTTGTTGACTGTGGACTTTATCAAGACTTGCTGCTTCAATTCATTGAAGGTTATACAACTTCTACAACACTACTTCTGTTTCTGCCATGATACAATATACACAGAAGTAGATTTTTGTCTTTTTAATGAGGTTAGCAAAGCATAAGGCTTAGTTACCTGCTCTCTTGTGGCCACAACACCATCACTTCAAAACTAAAACTTCTTGAAATATTCAATATATATATATATAAAGTCTGAACCCAGGTTTTGCCCAGCCAGCATAACATTCACACTTGCAAGCACTACTTTAAACTTACTTGCAGACAGGTTCACCATTTTAGCCTCATACAGTTTACAGCATATCTTCAGGATAGATAAACTATATATTATAATTTATCATAGTATTCCCTAACATGAATTATAAATGATCAATGACATATAGAACATTTTCATACAGACAGGATATTCAAAAGGCCAAATAAAATATAAAATGTATAAGCATATTATATGAGCATTGTGCTATATGAATAAATGCAAATGGAGTGCACTTAAATAGCACTTTTCCAGTCATATCAACTACTCAAAGCACTTTATACTACAGGTCACACTCACCCAATTACATGCACATTCATACAGTGCTTGTATGAACACATGGATACTACATCAGGGGCAGATTTAGGGTTTAAGGATACTTTGGCATGCAGACTGTAGGAGTCAGGGATCAAACCACTGACCTTTGAATTAGTGGGCAACTTGCTCTACCCCCTGAGCCACAGCCACCCCATATAATTTTTTCCACAAAATATAATTAGCGTTTGCTGATACTGGTAAACATATGGTTTTTGATCACTACCACCTGGAGGTCACGGTTTATTTATTTGGTGTCTTATTTAAGGAACATTAAATAATGTGTGACTTCTACTGACCTGTCAGCAGTGGGAGAATTTTAGCTCCAAAAAGGAGAGTGGCCTTGAAAGTGAAAGCATTCTCAGCACCTGGCCAAGTCATTAAATCACCAGTATTGATCAACAACCCTGTCAAGCCCCTGCAGATATATTAGGGTGATTGTGTGCCATGGAGCAGGAAAAATCTTATTCATTGCCCTTTTAAACTTTACATTGTGACAAGCAGAAGTCTGAAGTTAACCCACTGCCTTGACCTGGTCCAATACATAGGACCAATGATTTTGATGACCACATTTTCTAACACTTCATTACTGAACAGAGCAGGAAGAAGATTAAAAGGAACTTGTGATGTCAACAAACAATTTATTTTATTTTATGAATACAAAAGTGTAATATGGTGCAAACATAGCAAAACTAAAACTTTTATGTCCACTGTGTGTACTTTGAGTTTGTGGTCACAACATGGAGAGCTTTCTGGCATTACAACAGAGAGTTATTATCATACTTCATACGCCAGAAGATACTTAACAACAAAAGCTATTTGACAGAAGTAGAACAACTCTGTCAGCTATTTTAGATTAAGTTCTGAGATCAAAACTTTTTAGTCGACTAAAACTGGACATTTTAGTTTCAGCGTTCATTTTAGTTTAGTTTCTTAGTTCAAGAAAAGCATGACAACAGTTTTACTTGACAAAAACACTTGACACAAAAAATCAAAAACTTTGCCAACAAAAATATTCTTTACATTTTAGTACAGTTTTAGTCAAGACCAAGAATGAGCATTTTAATCAAACTCGCCTTGTAATATTCATGTATATTCGGGTTTCTACAATTGTTTGCACCAGTGGTGGACTGTCAGAACCAGCAAGGCCTTTTCTGCTGGCCTAAACACTGTCACAATTACTGAATTATATTTTCATATATGTTTTTTGCATTAATACTATATGAATTAAATAGTTCCCAATAGTCTATTCTTTTCATCTCATAGCTTTCTTCTTGGTTGCACTGCTTCCAATACGGTCTGCTTATGTTAGAGCTTTTATCCAATCAGAATTCAGCCCTGTGTTGCCAAGTAAAAGAAAATGCAGTGCAGGCCACTGTAATTTAAAATGAATGGCAATGAAACTGTTGCCTCATGGATCCTTCAACCAGTTAGATTTCAAGTTGGCAAGGGCCTACCATGACGTCAGCATTTCAATGTCATTTGATTGGATGGTCAGAGAGCGTACTGGTCAGAGCTTGCAAACCACATCTATAGCTACTAGCGCAAGCTAAAACATGTTAGCATGGATTTAATAGCTGTTTTTTCAACCCACAACGGCTGAAGGAGGAGGAGGAGTTCAGTGACTCTGTTGTAGAGGTTATCTGTGCGTCTCAGTTCCAACAATAAGTCCTCTTCTATCACTATGGAGACTAATGCTGAAAGTCTGGCCAGTCCTATTTCTCACATAAGTTTTGATTCACTTTAGAGCTGAGAATGTCCGCTCGACAGAAGCTGTTTTTTATTTATTTGTCTAAAAAATAATCAGCAGTTTAAGTGAGTAAAATACATTTTACCTATATTTTATTGTTTACGTTTTTGTCATTTTATTAGTTAATATTGCTACTTCTGCTGGAGATGATGTGTGTGACTCAGCTGTGGCTGCAGTGTTTGACTATTCAATTGTGTTAATTGGGTTTTTTATAGCATTGCTTCAGTAATGGCATTTATTCTGGTAACATCACATGTCTGTCTGTGATGCAGAGTTCTGTTATACTGTGTTTCTGTATATTGTTGATGGTTTCTATAGCTGTGACATCATGATGATGATATGAAGAAGTGGGTTAGTTCAGGTAGGACACCAGTGAAGGCCTAGGTGTGAAATGCTTGGCCCGCCACTGGTTTGCACTGAAGCATTTATGTACATTTTGCATACAACACAAACTAAATAGATGGCTTGCAATTTCCCAGTATACAGTACATAGTATACAGTATATAGTTTTTTTCCACATAAAATGTTGTATTTTTTAATAACAGGTAGATGTCTTGTCTCTGTTTTGATAAGTATGAAAATGATGTGTCTTGTTGCTCACACTCAATAACCTTTTCTCTCTTAAACTGGTACTTTAGAGACTTCTTTGATGTAATTCTTTGAAGCCTGATCTAATATGAGCCCAGATCTGAGATTTTATTTTATTTCATTTTAGTTATTTATTTATTTATTTTTTGGAAAATTCTTTAACTTGGTAGGCATAACCAATCGCATCATATTTTATAGTTAGAGTTTATACATCTTACTGAAAAGGATTTTTCAGTCAGTGTAGTGTTCACTAAAATTTTCAGCAGCCCAAAATATTCTTCCTTGAGAAACATTAGATATCCCAAAGGATCAGTTTAATTGTCATTTGTTTGAATGCTAAGTATCTCTCTTTATAGCTGTTAGTTGAGTTTCACAGATTGACTCTTCATTTTAAGGTAGTAAGATGTTTCATAGTGATGAGTATGATTGCATAGGTGTGGTGGGTCGCCACTTTAAAAGCTGCTAAGAGTGTTTCATTAGTCGGGGTTTCTGTATTTGTCATCCTAGCTGTTTCTGAGGCTTTTCAGTTAGTTACATGCTTATTGTGATGGACAGATATACACACTCTGCCACAATGTATCTCTGATTGTCAGTTTCAGTCACTGAACTAATTTCCTCTTCAAGCCCTCAGTTTATTTTTTTTTAATCTATACCCCTAGTCAGCCCTGTCTCCCAAAAATGACGTTTTCTACAACTAAATAACTTTTCCTAATATGTACAAAGCATCACACTTTCATACCATAGTCTGGGGTTTTTCCTCCTTTGTTACGAAAACGCTTTGGTTGAGATTATAGAGTTAGAGACAATTACTGGTTCTACCTGCTGAGAGCTAGTGTTGGTGGTCTGATTCTCAACTCCACCGGTCCACATATTGAAGTGTCCATGAGCAAGAAACTGAACTGCAAATTGATCCAGATCTTAGGTCACTGTCTTGCATTGTAGTTCACTGATAAGTGTGAGTGTGTATGAATGCCGTGATTGACAGGCAACTTGTACAGCACTTTGGGTTACAGAACTATATAAATGCAGTTCATTTGCTATTTAGGAAAAGACTGTGGTTTTGTTTAAATTTCAGAAAGCAAAACATGTCCTTTGTACCATCACTACTGACTTTTTAAACATTTGACCACATGTAATCGTTATCATAAAAACCTTAATCATGCTTTTCAATATTTGATTTTGGCACTGATCTTTTTTCAGATACTATATGAATATTTGTCAATTTACAGATACTTTCATTAAAAATGTTTCATTATTATGTTTTATCAACAGAACATAATTATTACCATAACAATTACAAAACATAGGTATCTTGACAGGAAACTAATAAACTAGAACTGTGTTAAATATTGTGCACAGTATTTGAACCACGAGTATTTCAGCATAAAAATATCATTTAAAAAACTCAAGTATGTATTATTTTACCATCATTTACCTTCAGTATTGGTTAAAGAGAAGTATTTCAACCATGCAGATCACACTGTCAGTTTGGTTCAGCCCTCACTGTTTCCCTTGTTGTACTTACACTCTATGCCAGTGTTTATAATTGCGTGGCTGTGATTGGCATAAATGGAGCCAGATCTTGCACATTTGTATATATCAGTGGTTGTTAGTGTGATGGGACAAGGTGTGAAAGACAGTCCCAGCCGGTTTGTTGTTGTAATTTAACACCTTCTCAGTGTTCTCACTACAGTGATGAGGTTCAGCCTGGATTTGAGGGATGTGAAGATGTGGGTTAGACTTGTAAATTAGACTGCAACTATTCAGGGCCAATGTTGCCATTTTATTGAAAACCCAGATACTAGTAGTATTACATTCAGTGGAACATTCTGGTCTCCCTTGAGTGTAAATGCTACATAATAGGGTGGGATGAAACACACTGAATAAATGGAACAGTTTTTTAATTTGCCAGAAAAATGGTCAAACTTAGTTCTTGCAAAATATCAGCAAAGTCACTTTCACTATTACTGTATTATCTGTCTGGATACAGTGCAGTCACATGTAAAATTCAATTACAGTATAGTAAAGCATAATCAAATAGTTGTTTCCTTTCACTATTTTATGACTTACACTTCAGCATACAACAAATTGCTTAACAAAGACAGTGATAAAATGATATTGAGCTCTGCAAAATGCTAAAAACCAGTATCTATGTCTTTTAATGAATCCAGTTACTTTGAATGATCTAAAATAATATATTATTATTTCACTACCTTTTATTCTTTTAATTTTTTTGTGTTTTATGTCTTATTATTTATATCTTTGATGCACACTTTTATTTTCCAACTTAGCTCATTTTGAATCACTCCCAGAAGCAGCTTATATTACATTCTTTGTACAGAACATTACTCTGTAAAGTGATTGAGGCCGATGGTTTACGACCTCAGTGCTAACAAGTGCAACAAAAAGACAAAGAAGTTATAGTAATATTAATATTAATATCTCAGACTCTGCTTTTGCATTGTTGTTACACTGTGTTACATTCTTAAATCATAAGGAGGAAGTCTGTGATCTAGCAAAGAGAGGAATAGCCTTCATATTGTCAGAATGTAATGCATCACAGCCATATCTTCATGACTTCTGTTTCCAATCCCAACCCTAACCACACAGACTTACCTCTCAATTCAGCCGTTCCCCTCATATCTGTATTTTTGCATTTTTCAGCTGGTGAGAGCAAGATGAACAGAAAAGTCGAAATGAACACTAATGATTTGTTGCTGGATGTGTAAACAGGCAATTGTTTGCTCACATGTAAGTTGGCCATAGTACATCACGTGTGAATTTCAGCCTTGTGTGGAGTTTTGTCCATTAGTGGCTGCAAAGTAACTGATGCAGTTTTAAACTGATAAATATGAAGTTAGCATTTCTAGGCTGTACAGATGCTTGTAATGGCTTTTAAAATAGCATATAACACATCAGTAAAAATAACAATTAGGTCTTCATAGGAGAAGTTCTAATTGTTGAAAAATACTGTAGACTAACACTTAATTATGTCCTTACATCTGCTTAAAATGACACTATTGCGTGATATACTATTTATTACATTTATATTCTGCTTATAAATGTTAAATGGGGAGGGTGGGTAAAGGTTGAAGTTGAAATTTCTGTTGCATCAAGATATAAAACATGCAAACTGCTTTAACAGACATTTCCTTCTACTATTTCTTCTAAATGGCAAGGAAACATTCATGGTGATGTTAGTAAAATGCACACACACACACACACACACACACACACACACACACACACACACACACACAGTGAACATGAATAACATTTCTTTTATTTAAAATGCACACATGTCCTCTTACACATCATGATGGTCATGACTGTGATGTCATGGTTAAAAACACAGTACACTGGCAAAATAATATATCCACTGAATTTGGCTTTTGTTCATTAACTAATTAAATTACATATCTAGATGAACCTTCAGAGAGATTCAGATTCAGCACCTGGTTTGTAAGGGGGTTCTTAATAAGCTCACAATGGACCTTGGATCACATGAGGAATCCCTATTTGTTTTTTTTCCCAAGCACATCTGTATTATTAAGAGCCAAGTCAGATATATCAGAGCTTTCAAAATAAGAGTTTCTCAAGTCTGAAATGGATAATTGCAGTAGAGACATGGGTACATTATATGGTATATGCTGAAAGATACTAAAGAGATAAGCGACTGAGACAGGGAGGAAAGTCTGAGGACATCTAGTGGGTGGATGGAGAGTGGCAGAAAATAAGTAGGGCTGAGACGCGAATCGTAAAAAAAAAAAAGAAAAAATCCTTATTTGTGAATGTGTTTCCATGCTAAGCTGATTTGATATATAAGTAACACAACAGAGAAAGCAACATCACTCACAAGCTATAATTGGTAGAGCACAGACACCAGCTTGCAGAAAGCACTTTAACGAAACAACAGACCAGACAGACATAACAGAATTAACGTTAATGAGTGACAGTCACCAACAACCACGGATGATGTTTGATGATGTCATTTTAACAGGTGAAAACAATGGTCATCAGCGGCTAGAAGTGAAAAGCTGCTACTGGAATGTTTTATACACTGAGAGAGAGTTAGAGTTAGGGCTCATTCAAAGTGAATTCTTGAATTTCTCCAACCTAAAGAACATTCACCATTTGCTCTCTAATTTTGACTCCTATATACAAGAGCAAAGCTGCACTGCTGTCGTAAAAAAAAAGAAAAAAAAAGAGCAGTGCTGCAACAGCAGGCTCAGGTGGACAAAATACAATAGAGTAATGTAGTGAAAAAATGGGATTTTGATTGGATTTGTTTTTGCCAATACTTTCTTGATCCTTTAAAACAAATAGATCTTTAGGAACAGCTCAGGACACCTTTAATAGCAACAAACCTACATACAACTGCTGCGATGAAGATACCTTCTTCATCAGGCTGACCCAGACTTCAGCAGAACTTCGCCCAAAAGAGGACTTTAGAGGATTTATTCTATTTATTTATTTACTTTTATTTATTTGATAGGGACCATGTACAATTTTAAACATAAATGTTGCCATTTGATGCACTCTACTAGAGTTAGCATCAGGCTAATTTACATCTGCAGTCCCCCGGCAGGTCCCAATTAGACAACAAAAGTATTGTTCACAGCCAGTATGGAGAGGAGGGATGATTACAGCAACCAATAGCATGTTAGATGTACATAAGGCATGTGAGAATTATATTAAGAAAACCTTGAAAAGCTTGAACATATCCATTAAGTTTTGAATTATCTTTATTTGTCAAGTATCTCCATGAATTTGGATCAGGTGGTGTAGCCCTATACTACTATATTTACATTTTTACATCAAATCTTGCACAGCACAGCCTGAACTCCATCTTTTACAAGTCAGTATTCTCCACCACACTCTCAAGCCTCTCCACCTCCCTCGCTCTTGCTTTATATGAGCTATTCTCTCCTCTCCTAGCTGCCTGCGCTGTCTCTCTAGCATCTCCTTCAGACTGCTACTTTGCATGCTCAGTGACAGCCGATCGATATGCCGCTCTCTGTGTCTGGTGAGCCAGGCATCACAGCTGAAATAACAACCACTCTGCCTGTTTGTATAGAGCAGTCTCTCAACTCTTCATGGGTACTCAGGAAACTTAATGCAAAACAATCATTTACAACAACACGGCTGGCAGAGAGCACTGAGGTGGTGGAGCTCATTCATGTAGGAGAATAGATGTTTGATTGATGTCTAGATGGCCTTTAAATAACAAGAGAGGTATAGTTAAATGATTTGGATTGATAAGTTCAGCATGACATTCTTTATAATACAAGAAAACACTGAATATTGCAGCTGAGGAAGAAACATACGGAGACCCTCCCGGGACAGACAAGAATCCAGTGGGATGGCTTCTGTGTCCCCGCACTTATTCTGATAATACAACAACATACTTCTGATAATGCAACCCAGATGCCAGAGCTCGAAACGCAGGTGCTCAATGGGCTAGTGTTAATTGCTGCTAATTGGTGTAGCGACACATCAAGGCATATGTGGTCTGTGTATATTACAGTGAGAACAGAGGGGATTGTCAAGTGTTTCAGTGCAAAGACTATAAGATTATCCAGGAGCTGTGTTCTGTTATCATAGACAACAGAACAGACTGTCAATAGCATTCTTTGTGTCATATGCTGAACTTCAAAGAGAATATTAGTTACCTTTTACATGTGGCATATGCTTTTCTTTTAAGTTGAATGAAATTGGTTTGCCTGTATGAGGGTAAAGTGAAATAGAGTTTCTTGTACTCTAGGACTAGAATGGTTTAATACAATAGTCATACAATCAGATAGTGTTTGTGGTCTGAAAATTTTAAAATTAAAGTAAAATATGTGACTACAAGATGGACAGATGCTTTACTATAGGTAATAAATGCTATATATGTAACAATTTCCAAGAAAACACACAAACCAGCAACAGAAAGATACATGAAATAATAAGCAAGGATGAAAACAGCATCACACCATTCACTTCTTGTCACTTTTCAGTTTAAGGGCAAAAGGTTTTCTGTCAAATCTTAACAATTATAACTTTTTCCAAATTCTTTCATGGTCCACAGTGGATTCGTAGGGTAGGAAATCCTTTGAATCAACATTTAAACCACCTCATGACAACAAAACTCTTCACAGGTGCAACAGTTGATGAACATGTACAGTGCATCATGGACCTTGGAAATAGTTTTACAAAAAAAATCTTGAATAAACATCTGGTGAGTAGACTAGTAGTGGGTTTACTTATTTCAGATAAACCTTCAGTCAAGATTATTTATAATTAGCAATGATAATAGTTTGGGCAAGTTTGGGTGGCATGGTGGTGCAGTGGTTAGCACTGTCACCTCACTGTGTGGAGTTTGCATGCTCTCCCTGTACTCCAGCTTTCTCCCACAGTCCAAAGACATGCAGGTTAATTGGTGACTTTAAATTGTTCGTAGGCATGACTGTGAGCTTGAATGGTTGTTTGTCTACATATGTCAGCCCTGTGATAGACTGACGATCTGTCCAGAGTGTACCCCGCCTCTTTCCCAGTGTCAGTCCCCCCCCAAACCCTTAACGATAAGCTGTAAAGATAATGAATAGATGGATAAACAGGAAGTATTTCAGCTGTATGCTTCAGTTGTACATCTTGCGAATGGATACGCTTCTATTTTAATCAATACAGCTATGCAGGCTGTACGGAAGCATATGTTTATGCTTCTGTTCGCATGTTCATTTCACTAGGCTGTGAGTAATTCATGTTGTTTCTCAAGCAAAGCCACCTCCAATTCTCTCCACCATATTTCTCCTGTGTTAGCCTCTCTACATTGGCTCCTGGTCAAATCCAGAATAGAATTTAAAATCCTCCTCCTCACCTACAAAGCCCTTAATGGTCATGCACCATCCTATGTTACAGAGCTTATAGTTCCATCCAATCCCACTAGAACACTGCACTCCTAGAATGCTGGTTTACTGGTGGTTCCTCGAGTTTCCAGGAGTAGAATGGGAGGCATGGAACCTTCTTCCAGTTTGGGTCCAGGAGACAGACACCCTCTGCACCTTTAAGAGCAGGCTTAAAACTTTCCTCTTTGATAAAGCTTATAGTTAGGGTTGGCTCAGGCTTGCTTGAGACATCCCTTAGTTATGCTGCTATAGGCCTAGACTGGTGGGTGATTTCCCATTTCCCTGCCTCCAGAGCTGTAGAGTCTGATCTGTGATGACAAGCCTCCTGCTGCTCCTACAACCCCACTTAACACCTAGAAATTATTAGTACTGCTACTATTATAAGTAATGCTTTAATTGTCATTACTATATTACCACTATTGTATTACTGATACCACTTTACATCTCTACATGGAATCTGTGTTATGCTATATTCTCATGTCCCTATTCTCTCTGGAACCTATGATTGATCTTTACAATGGACACTTTGCCTTTGTTTTCTCTCTCAAATGAGTTAGCTAACTTTGAAGTTTGTTACTTCTTTTTAGCTATGGAAATGATGACCAAAATTACAAAAATAAGACTCAAGTTGTAATAAACCAAAATTTTGCTTTGGATCCCTTTTGCTTTGTGCCAGCATCAGGCAACAAAATATCAGCCTGATAATGGCCTGACCTGACAGACACTCATGAAAAAAAGTATTGGTCACAGTAATTACCATATTGTGTGTCATTATGGAAGGTAATCACAGCATACTTCACAAAAGCTAGTCACAGTTTGACAGCTTTGGTGAAGTATTTCCGTGCTATTGATCCAAAGGAGTAAAGGGAATTCATCTGCACACATCTGTAACATGGCGAGCAAAATATTAAAGATCTTTCGTTTTATTTGATTTCACGATAAATAGTTTGAGATTGATTTTCATTCATGAAATAGTGTGCATAAACATTCATCATTGGTGTTCTCATTTGGAACCAAGGCATTGGTGACTTACAAAATGAAATCCAAAATTCACGTGGTGATGTCATGATTGTCATGATTTGGTCAGTCTCCAGTCGTGTCTTTCAGCCAAATTATGGCATGATTTTGTGACTTTCCTGTGAACTCATGTGACACAGTCATTATCTCAAAAGACAAAAATATTGTGTAATGTCATTCGAGCATCAGGTTTCATGACTCTCAGGTCCACGAAGGATGTTTTGTGCGATTTGGGCAGAAAGTCTTCTGTAAACATAGTTTTTGGCACCTGAGTCTCTCTACATCAAAGATAAATGTTGTTTAGTAACTGTATATACTTTACTTATGAGGTAGTTGGAGTTTCCAGCAAGCCAGTGTGAACTGCTTGCATGATCATTTGTGTGCTGTATCCTACAATACACAGGTTTTTCAGCATTTGCAGATATATGTGTACAATTGAGAAAAGGGGTTGTTCTGTGAGGTATGTAATAAAGCCATATGATTATCAGAATGATTCTAAAATGGTTTTCTTTCCATACTGGACTGCCATTGTGTCCTACCACAGAGCAACGAAATAGATGCATCAAATCCTTTTGTTGTTGTGATGGATGTACAATAAGAAGCAGTGATACAGACAGACTCCAAGGTTGAAAATCAGGATAAGATGAGCAGTGCTCAAGAAATAGATCCAACTTCATACGAACTATTTCGTTTGATCTTAATGATAGCTATTGTGTTGGTGCCTTTCAAAATTATTTCCGCTTCCAGCAACCTGCTCCAGCTCGTCTGGCTTCAGGCCTGGGTGCCTGGCTGCAGCATACAACTTCTTTAAAGAGCATGAAGGGGTCTCAGAGACAGAGCAAAGCAACAGCAAGAGAGGAATAGAGGAGGAGAGGGTAAAGGAAGAGATGAGGAGTGGGAGGAGGAGGGGAGCTGGACAAGATGAAAGAAACAGCTGTATACAAATGACAGGCTTCCATACCCCACCACCACAGGAACTTTATACACCTGCAGTGATCTTGCCCTGTGCGGTCATCGAACAGCTTCAAAGAGCCAGGCAGGCGAGACGAGGCGAGGCGAGCAGGCCGAATCCTCAAAGAGACGCCTCCCTCTCCTCCTCCGCTAACACCATGGCCTCCGACACTCAAGCACAATCTGTCATCCACACCACACACCCTCCTCACCCCCCTGCTGCATGTGAAATTCGGGGGTGAACAGAAGGAGAGGAGAGATAAAGTGACTTTATCACAGTCCGTGCTCAGTAGAGGCACGACAAGCCTGAGGTGGGGCCAACATGTGCGCATAGTGCATGTTTTCTCTTTACATTTTACATTGCAAAATCCATATACCAAACTATTTAATTATAATCAATATAGTAAAATTATGTGTAAATATTTCATTGCTTTAGATCTCTTCTAAATTCATTGATTGGTTTGTCATGAGAGGCATTTACATGAGAATGCTACAATACTTCTAATTCAATTTTTGGCATGTTGTGATGTTTTAGATGTTTGTTTTCAGGCAGCCATTTTGTTTCAATTTCTCTACAGTGTTACCAATTTACCTTCTGCACTTTTTTAAGCACAAGTTTGTAAGGCTGCATTCATCCATTTTTGCCACTTTGGGTATACAAAACACTAAATATACAATGACATATTATCCCTTTGAAAGGTTTTATGGCACATTTAACCAAACACTTGCCGATTTACCCTGGTATAGAGCAATATTAGCATTTCAGGTGGACTGGTGTTGTATTGCAACTGATGAACCTATATATATATACACTACGCATATATACGCCCTTTCACACACACACACTATATATATATGACAGAGAAAGATAAACGCCATACATATGTTTTGGTTGTTGTTGTTTTGCCAACTGTCAGCATCAATACATTAAATATGTAAACACTATGATATGTCCAAAGTACACCCTGCAACTGGTGAAAACTAGCTGTTGTATGTTAAGTACAGTAGGTGAAAAGATATGTCTCCCTTTGTTTCAACTTGCAGACCTTAAATACAAAACTGTCAATTTGAGGCTTTCAAAAGACTCCTATGGGCTGGGTTTCAGTGGTGAGAGAGGGCTGGCACTGGTGTAAGTGTGACAGACAAGGAAAGACTGATGAAGACAGTGGGCTGGCCCAGAAACAGACCAACCAGGTCTCCCCCATCCTCTCAAGCTTCATTTCTTGTCTTGATCGGAATGATGTAGCGGGTGTAGTAGGGCATTTCAACTGGATCCATGATTATCAGACATGCCAAAGAAAATATAGCGGGAGTAATCAATGAAATATACTTTTTTGTCTTTTTAAAGGTTCAATACATGTCCATGACCTTTTTTTTTTAACCATGGCACTGGACACCACTCAGTCTGGATGATGGGAGGAGGTATTTTGATCAGGATGCATATAGTAAGAAGAAGCTGGCTGGGTGAGCTCATACCATCAAGCCACGCACACATAAACAGTGTTCACATGCATGCACACAAACACAAGGCTTCCTCCTAACAAATTCACCCTTTATTGGCTGAAACAGTAAAGTGGGCCGGGTGTGTGAGAATCTCATTACACATGGCACAGCAGAATTTCCTGCAAGTTGCCCGTGTTATGTGTGTGTGTGTGGGAGAGAGAGAGAGAGACAGAAGAGGCAAGACAGTGCTTGTGGCAAAAAGTGAAATGAGGCAAGAAGTGTGCATGTGCGTATGGCTGTTTCAGGTGTATATATATGTGTGTGTGTGTGTGTGGTGGGCCAGGCTCAGTGGCAGCAGGCTGATAGAGGAGGGAGAGTAAGGCAGCTGGGGCCTCAGCTCAGGCTTTGTTTCCCTCCCAGTCCAGCCACTGGAGTGTGTAATTACTATGGGGCCGGCCTGGGGGCTGGCGTGGAAGTGCACACACACACACACACACACACACACCATCCCTCAGTATCCATCCTACCGCGACCACTACCAACCCCCAAGCCACACACCTCCCACTAATAAGCCCCACAGTCTCCATGGACGCCCATACACACTCACATACACACAGACAAACATGTCAGCCTCCTCCCTTGGCCTGTAGTTTGTCCTGATGCCCCATATTTGCCTAGGTGGCTGAGCATCTATGATCCATAACTGAGGCTGCTGCAGTCTCTCAGCTCACTTTACTGAACCTGGAAAGTATCACTTCTCCAACATGGCCTAAGATATAGATTTCCATATTAATGCCACTTTCATTATTACGATTTCTGCCCAGTCAGTTGTGTTTGGTGTAGCATTAAGGTATGTTTGTAGATTTTAAATAACCAAATCAGGAAGATGATTCTTTATCTTGACCCTATTTATAAATTACATTAGCATGTGATCTTTATTTGGATATTTTATCTGTTAAAGAATGTTAATGCAAGTGCGCTGCGTAGAATGCATTGTGGTGAAATTTGATGAATTGCAGACCCATGAACTCCTGAGCACGCCTGATCTCCAGTCAGGTATAAGTATGATTTGTCTGGCATGACCCGTGTTCTTAAAATTCTGCCTCCTCCTGCTGCTTGGCTACAAAGTAGTAGCAGTAGCTGTAAATCTCCCTCTATAAAGTGATTTGAATAAGTGCCTGTCCTGCTGTTTGCTTCCTCGACCTGGGACCCTATTTGCTGACAAATTGGCATAAGTCTGACTAATTTGTATTAAGAATCTAATGATAGTGCAGGCACAGTTAGAACCAACTCAGTGATGATTAATATCAAGTGTAGCAAATACAAAGGCCATGGATTAGCCGTCTTGTCCAGATAATATTGTGTAGAGATACAGATCACATGTTAATACCAGGACAAAACTAGAGTCCCGATCAACCTCATTGATCATTTCTGCCTGGATAAATCTGGCCAAAGTACAGTACAGAATTTTGACTCTGTTTTGTATTATCCCTGTTATGTGGAAGTAATGTCAATCAAATGATACTTACGGCTGCTATATAAACAGATCAAGTTCTATCTAATCTACACATCTTTCCTATATCCTGTCAACCCAGGAAAATATTTGTTGTTATATTTCCAAAATATGTTACGAAAGTTGTGATAGTTATGATAACTTATGATCATGTTTGTATGATCCGCAGTGATGGCACTCTGTTGCCAGGTTGAGTTCATTAGAAGAAAAATTGATCTAAAGTGAAATATGGGGTGTCGGGGGTCAGGCTAGCCACTCTTTGCTCCTACTAGGTCCACCAGATATACCTTATGGTGTCACTGTTCCCAAGAGTTTACCGCGCTTCTTGAGTACAAGCAAGCTATGACTGCTGCAGTCAGTGTTGCCTTCCTCTTTGGAGATCTGTGGCCAGTTTAATTGCCTGCACATAGGCCTGATTCCTTTGGGTATGAGATTCAGGTGTTTCAGTCCCACCTCAGCATTGATGAAATAGGCGTTTTCCTGCCCAAAATGACCCATAATATAAATCCATTGATGGGCATTCTCTCTGATCTGGGTTTGGTTAAACCGAGCTCTGGCTAGATGTCTGCTCGGTAGAAAGAGGCTACTAAAAAAGATGAGCTATAAGTTTCTTTGGTTCTTATAAATTAGATGTCTGCTAGATTGCCAGGTGCCACTTATGTTTTGTACAAGCACTCATATATTCCTGTCAGCAGTTTGGGACGACGTTATTGTTATTTTATTTGATGTAGCTACACTGTTCCAGCCACATTATTACCTATCCACTTATTTTACACTGCACTCCTTTCACCAAATGTCTCAAGGCAGACACTAAGCACTTTAGCACAAATTTGGTGAAAGTTTTGGCTGGCCTGAAAGGAAATGCTGGAAATGCTGTCCATTTTACTAAAACCTAAATATCTCAAAACAATTCTTCAATTACGCAATGAGGCTGCAACACATATCAACACGATCCTGAAAGGTCAGCTTCATTTCATTTAAAGTAGATACAGTAACTAACTCCATGATTTCTTCTTCCACCAGGTTCAAGGCATGTACTGCAAAACTGGGTGGCAGAATACACCGATGGTCACCCTCTAGATAGGACACTACGTGTATCACTACCATTCACCATAACTCATACTTCTTCAACAGCTATTGTGGAATATTTGGAATTCGTCCCTCCTCATCTAACATATTTAAGACAAGTTTAAAAATTCAATTGCAGTTATATGTTGATAAAATATTTTAGTCTTCTGGAGTACAATCTGGATTTTAGAATAAGCGGTAGGAGAGTGCAGCCTTGAGTCTAGGTTGCTCCTCCTGGTTGCTGGTGTGAAGCCACAGTTACGTCTGTGGGTGGGATGACTGCACTTATTTCAACGCCTCAAAACAACAGACAGACTTGAAGCTCCTTGATACCATACATTTAATAGGACACACACTTGCTTATGTGCATGATATCTCACTTGAGACACTACTTGGTTTGTTGTATTTTAATCTCCCTCATGCCATCTTGTATGTGTCGTGTGTGTGTGTGTGGATATTTAGCCTGTCCTCCTGCATGGCGAACACAGAACACCTCCTGGTAAGCTAGGACAGGCAGACAATTAAACAGGTCCAGCATTGGGTAGCCTCCAGCCAGCCTGCAGGGGCGGTGACCTGGCTGGAGGCGAGAACAGCACTCAGGCGGACGCCTCTGTTTCTAGGCAGACACGGGACTTCCCTTACTCACACCCATACACCACATACAGCTAGCCAGCAGGAGAAAGGTAATTAAAGGACAGGAGGTGGGAGGATGAGACACTGGACACTGGCCTCAACTCCCAGACCTCTGAAATACACGAGTATTTACTCAGATGTCATAAAGTCCCATTAGCAAAATTAACATCAATTTTAAATAATATAAAGTTTTTATTGTTTTGTGATTTTACATTCAACATAATGGCCCCTGATTAAAGAACAACAAATCTTTTGATGTTTTTGAGTATTGCAGAGGTATATTATAATGAAGCTATTTCACTGTATTCATCATTCTTTCTCTCTATAACTCCTCTTGTTGAAAATTAATCTTTACATCTTTCCTTTATCTGGCTCAGAGGGTGTATTTTTATGCAGAGATGTTTGTAGTTGAAAAGACGTTTCTCATTGTGAATAAACAATGGCTCATCTATGATGAGAAGCAGTTGGTACTCTCTAATATTTGGTGGTAGCGGTTGCCAGGCGCTGTATCATTTGCTGTTGCAGCCAAGAGGATTCTCGATTTTGTAAAATAGTCAATTCATTAACTGTGAAAACTATTTATTTTAACCCGAGTTCCATTTTTTTCCTTTCTGCCATGTTCTAAATTGGAAAGAGCAGCAGAAAAGTGTGCAGAAGAACCAGGAGATTGAGCAGGTTTTGGCTGATCATACTGCCTCAGATGAATAGTAGCCTGAGATCATATATCTGACTAATGTGAGGCCATCTGTAGGAGGCAACAAGCCTGCAGTTGGTCGCGCATTAATAATACGGTTGTTACCTAATTTTCATGGATTTACATTCAATGAAAAATGAACTCCAAGTTCCAATAACAATTGGTTTTTGTAGCTCTGTCTTTTCTCTTCAACCAATTGAACTGGTGTGCCAGTATTAATGTAGTATCTCCCTCAGATGCAGCCTATGGAATTGACGTGTAGTCTGATTCTTCCAGTACCACTGCTGAATCAGTGCTTCTGGAGTTAATATAGTACATCAGAATCTAGGGACAGATGCCTGAGCTAATCCCAATCAAATACAAACAGATATAAGGTGGTGAATGCCAATTCAGGTTCCTGCAGGCTGATGATCTGGATCCTTCACTTGGCTCTCCTCACAGTCCAAGCAATATGCAAATAATGGGTGGAGCTATAAAGTATTTTATCATATTTAACTGACTGATGGTCTAGCAGCGCGGCAGGCAACTTCACCTGTAATCAAATCTAGTTGAATATTACATTTCTGGGTAGTGTGGAGACAAATATGACTTACCTTTTTCTGACCAAACAACTTCAAATCATGAAGAACTTCTCAGATGAAATCTCTCAATTATATACTTCTTCAACTTCCATTTCCTCATCAGCCCCTCACTCAATACTAGTAGTGGGCAAAAGTGCCAACACAGGAACTGTGGTTGGCCCAAGAAATCTCCGTGACACACAACATTCAGACACCCTTGCCACTTTGTGACATAGATTTAGCTCAGGTTTCTCCATTTTTGTCGCGATCATCTTTGAGATCGCACCCACTGATTAAGTCAGCCTGTATTAAATTTCAATTGGATTGGTTGCCAGTTGAAATGCACCCTGTCTATACTGGGTCTTCAGCCGGCAAGCCATATCGAGCAGAAAATGGCTGATTCAAAGGAACTGCCTGCTGGGCTCAATGCGGGCAGGATATGTAAAACTGAATCTGTGGAAAGCTACACAAAGCTTTCTGCTGCAGTGAATGTTTCCAAGAGCACAGGCTAAGCTCAATACTTAAATGGAGAAGTTTACGTCGAGGCTTTTCCTAGATCTAGCTGCAACCGACTGACAACTGGAGGAAGATACTTACCGTTCTGAATGCACTGTGATTTAGCGAACGTCTTACGACAAAATTATAATGTACAGACACAAATTCAAAGAAGACATAATTCGACCCCATGACATCTGTAGAACCTGAACCTTGCTTTAGAAATATATATATATATATATATATATATGTGTGTGTAATAATGTATATGTATATATATATATATATATATATATATATATGTATGTATGTATGTATGTGTGTGTGTGTGTGTGTGTGTGTATATATATATATATATATACACACACATAATAGATATAGGGGTCTGTGGAGGCTGGAATAGAGTTGATTCATTCTACCACTTATAGGCATCTGTCTTGAAGGCCATTTATATGTATCCTCCACTTAAACATACATTACAATGGGTTTCTTTGTCAGATGAGATGCTCCTTTGCATCACTCACGCTGCTTCAGGTACCAACACACAATAAAGTGGTTGAGGGTTATAAAAAAAAAAAACAAACAAACACCAAGTGACATCGAAACGCAGGGATTGCATACCGCGCGTATTTTTACTAAATCCTGGTTAAATGGGGCATAGTACTGTGGTAGATGTATGTAATGAACAGAGGAATAATTGTGATGAGATAGAGCAAATGATGTGCTGAGAGAGTAAACAATGCCAATTCTTATAGTGTGTTTGAACACTCCATCTCATTGACTGAATAATTTTTTCCATCAAATGAAAAGTAATTACATCACAACAACTCATAACGAATGGTTTCTTGTCTTCATGTATGTGTGTATATGTGTGTTTTGGAGTGTGGGGGTATACTGTGTGTGTACACTAAGATGAGCATTTCTGTTCTGGTCGATGATGTCAAACAAGAGCCAATTCTAAACAACCACTTGCACCTTTCGTGAGTTCTTCTTATATTAAAATATATGAGGTTTCAAACCTGGTAAAACTATGGGGATATTTAATTATATTTGTCATTACCTTATCATCAGGGTTGCCTGAACTAGGAGGATGGAGTCATACACTACCTGAACAACATCATGCTCCTTGTATAAGGTGCAAAATGTATATTACACTAACTCCAAGTAGTCACAGTTGAATGTAAACCGAACAGGTAGAGTCTTTATTATACAGTTGACTTGTCTGAAATGCTGAAAAATAACCATGTTGTTCATTACATGCCCAACAAAATTCTATAGCTATATTTTTCTGCACTGTACAGATCTATCTTAATGCTACTCTATTTATGTACATTGTCTCTCTTGCTCTCTCTCTCTTCCTTTCCTGTTAGCATAATAAGTCAGCAGGCACTCTTCCATTTTCAGTTAAATCAATTAGGTTTTTGTAAGCCTCTATTTAGCCAATACATCTCGTTGCACTGTCAATATTCCAGGCTTGTTCCTTTCTTTGTAAGTTTTCATTTAGTGTGAGATTTCAGTGATTTCAGTTCTTGTTGACATGAGTTCAGGTCAGGCCTCCCTGTCCAGCTTTCTGACAGCATTTCAAAACAACTGATATCTTCAAATGCCTCCAAGTATACTCGGATCATGCAAGTCTCTGTGCTTTGAACAAGCAATTGACATGACAGTCCTGGAAGTACTTCAGCCTCTGCTTCATCATCAGTAAGATGATCACTCATGACACAACCAAATGCTTCTGTGCATGGCTTGAACAAAAGCATCAACATCTATGAACCCCTCATTTCCCACCATTTCCCCAAATTATGACAAAGATCACTGTCAGGAAAAAGTCACTGTGGTCAGCCTCAAAGGTACCAGTCTGTGGTCCAAGTAGGGCCTATACATCAATCTTGTAGATTTATATATCTATTGTGATGTTATTTATATTGATCCAGACAAAAACAAAAGGTGAATTTCTATTTGGTTTGTAATGTTAATTGTAAATAAGAAGATTCCTTTTTTCTTTTATCTGTGCAGTATGTCATTCTCCTTAGTACTCCCTAAATCAGCATTCACCTGAACTAGTCTGGACACTGAAAGAAAAAAAAAAAAAATGTCTTCATTCCCAGCTGCTTTGCCACTGCTAACATTGCTAGGGCATCCTGGTCCCTTATGCCTGATGCCATTTCAGCCTCCACCGTCAAGGAATTTATTACACTCTCTCACTCTCCAATCACAACAGACCATCATGGATTCTGTCAGTGTACAATAGTATTCACATATATTGTATTCATGCTTTATGTCTCCAGCCTTATTTTGAACTCTGTACCAGATGCCTTTTCTGGGTGGGTTGCAGGATGTAGCATGGCCACAGACTATATGGCGCTCAGCCTAGTGCCCATGATCAGCGTTTAATCAACATCACTCTTTGTTGTGTGGTTTGCAAATCACAGGCATGCATATAATGCATCACAGTACGTAACGTAGCAGCCAGATTTGTCAATAAAGGGTGCCTCTCTTAAAAAAAACATCTGGCCTTTGCAGAAGCATTACGTTATCCATCAGGCAGTTTATCATCACAGCCCGTCAGTATATAAATTAAGCGGAATCACTTTTTCCAGTTCAATTTCCAGACCTTTGAGACCTCTACCCCAATATCCGATCTATGACCAGGTTCTCTGTTGTATATATATATATATATACGCACCACATATATATACCATTATATATACTGCTTATGTGTGTGTGTGTGTGTATATATATATATATATATAATGATGGTGGTGGTGTTTGAGCATATATTCTTATTTGCTTTCACCACGCTGATTATAGATTCTAGTGTTGCTGTCCTTATCATTTAGCCCAGAAACTACTCAAGACGCCTATTTTGTTGCAACAAAAAATAAAATAAAAGTAAATTACACATTTTTGCCCATCAGTCAGTACCTTGATACTCCTGGTGTGAAGTGAAAATATGTTTTCAGAAATCTTTTTAAATTTGTTGAAATTAAAAAACTTCATTCTCATTTGGTATTTAGACCCATAGTTCAGTACTTTACTTAGAAGCCTGTTTAGCGTATTACAACTTCAAGTCTTTGGTAGTCTCTATGCACTGGATTGATTTGTCCATTCTTCCAGAAAATCCTCTCCATCTCTGGAACTGGATGAAGTGTCTGTGAACTACCATCTTGGGTCTCTCACAGATGCTCTCGACCAACAAAGCCCATTCACTCAAGGGCGGTCAAGGGGCTTGTCCTGAGAGGCGCTCAGTATTGTCTTGGCTGCTATGCTTCTTCTCATTGTCATGCACAGGCGACTTCCGCCCTCCAGTCTCTGGTTGCTTACGCACACGCTGGAGCACTGGGTTTCTTGAGAACTGTATCCCGGCATTCATCCTTCCTGGTGTGTGGGTGTCCTCCTGTCTGCACTGAAAACCTTCCATAGCATGATGCTTCCGTCACCATGCTTCACTGTAGGGATTGTATTATGGAGTGATAAGTAGCCAAACATCATGCTATAGGTTGCTTAAAGGGTTCAGTTTATATCTCATCAGACCAAAAGAATCTCCCCTCATGTCTCTAAGTCCTTTAAATAATAAACTCCAAGTGGACTGCTTTATTTAAAGTAAATTCCTTCTAGTCAACTCTACCAAGACCAAGTCACTAGGTTTTTTTTTCACTGACTCTAGCCATGATAGAAGGAAAAAAAAAAGTTAATTCATGAGAGTTAAATGATAAGATTGTTAACGGTCTTTCAAAAAATGTGAAGTTAAGCCATTGGCAACAGCACAGATATGAAACAGGGAAGGTATTGGCATAGCCAAATTACATAGCTCTGCAGATGGTAACAAACTACCTCCTTACAAAATGAGCCAAAATTTCACATAAATATATTTCTATGATCTGTTGATCATTTATACCTCTTTGAAATGTACTTGTTTGTAAGGGCACAGAGTCGTAAATTTGAGATACTTGGTCTATAAAGTACAGCTATTAGAGTGATTTTATGCAGGCTTGCAGTTTGTTGTTTTAATATCACTGTGTATTGCATCAGCTTGTTGTGTTCAGACTATCCGCGAGCTCTGCTGTGGGAAATAAATGGTATGCCAGGAACCCTTGGTGAGGCAGGTCCCAGGCGGTGACCTAGACCTCCCTTGGCACCGGCCTCCCATCATTCAGTGATAAGGCGTTTGGCGACTACTCAAGCCGGCCAGTATATATCGATCAAAAGATTAAAAATGGGTCGAAGATCAACTCTAATGGACACAAAGCCATTTCCCTTCTGGGCAGATATTCAGTATTTAAATATGCAGATTGGACTCTCTTAACGTATTATTGTGCTTGGGTTCGTCATCAGGTCGGTGATCTTAAGTGCTAAAGTTGCAATCCGGCTGGACTTCTTCCAACGAGACCAAGTTTCAAGTAATCTAAAAGAAGTCCAGTTGCCCTCAACTTTAGCACTTAAGACTCTCATAAACCTGAAGACCATGACTAATGGTCTTCCCCTTTTTTGTTTATCTTTCCCGGCATCAGACCTCTAGACATAAATGACATCACCTACCAACTTTATCTGGAGCCAGTGTCCTTATTTCCCTTCATGAAACTATATGAAATAATTAACCATTCTGTAAAGCAAACCATCTTATTTAGTAAATGCTTTCAAGTTATTCAGTAAAAATCTGAGATTTCAGCTGTATTGCTTGACCAAGATATGCAATAATCACTGCGCATAGAATCAGCTCAAATATTTGTCATGGAACTATACTGCTATGTATTGACTACATCTAAGTTTCACCTAATGTCTAAGTAATCATTGTTATTGTGTAGGTAGAAAGGTATACATAAAAGATTTGTGAAAGATTTAGTTGGATAGCAATATGCTCTCGTCAGAGTCAGATAAACTTGTTTTGACTCAGCTGTCATTCATAATTGACAGCACATATACAGTATATGGGAGTGTGTGTGTGTGTGTGTGTGTGTGTGTGTACTTCAGTGCTTTTCAACATTACCCACATTGCAAATGTGTATTTAAAGGAAATGTGTCAACTCAAGATTGTACTCATCATAAATTCTTGCAAGTATGACAAATTTTTTGCAGGTTTGAATGAAGTAAAGTAAGAGTGGGAGGAGTATGTATATTTAGTGTTACACAGTTGTCATTATAGACCAGTATGCTTGTCTATTATTAACAATATAACCTGCATACTAAAGACAATAATAATCCATTTAAGATTTTTTATATACTTAATATTCAGCTTTGCAATATATGAACTAAAAGAGAGCAATGGATGCTGGCCGTCATCTGTTAAATGGCACTCGGATATAATGCAGTGATTGACAAATTTTTCCTGTCAGTTAAGAGAACACACTCGGTGGAGGAGCTGTTCCCCCTCCAAATAAGTCCTATAACTGCCAAGGATTGCAACTGACTGAGGAACAGACTCTGGGGCAGGTTCTCAGGAATGTCTTGGCTTCTCTCACCTGAGCTAGAAGAGGAAGGATATACCTTGGCAGCGCTGTCTGTCCTAAAATTGTGGAGCCTGTGGGACATCAGGGACCTGAGGCTATCCTGGCCAGCATGACTTTGTCAAAGAACCCACTCACTGCCATTCAGGTAGCAACAACTGGTCAGGGCACCTACCCAAACTGGCATTTGTTAGAGAGTGGGAGGCTGACTGCCAGCAACTGGACCTGTCCTCAAGTCAAAGCATGTGACACTATGTTAGATAGTGTTTTGTCTGTACAGTGGGGGGTTGTGAAAAAGAGTGGGGGGCATCAAGGCATTCATTACTGCAACACAGACAACAGGTCAACTGGCAGTCAAACCTGTTGGCTCTGGAGGGATTTTCCAAGGTCCACATGCTTCCACAGCTGGCACTATGGTGAACTTCTCTACATAGTTTAATGCACAGTATTAAGTTTTGTATGGAGCGAAATTTGATATAAAATGGTCACAAATATGTATTACATGATCTACAAATGAAAATGAAGAATTACAAATGAGTACAATGATTTGTGCAGAATTTTGGGTACTCACAAATGCGTGTTCCAGTCCACAAATAAACGTTAACACATGTAAAACAATTTTACAACTGCACTGTGAAGGATTTTTTTCTCACTTTAGTATAGCCTACGAGGTATGGCTATCAAATAATGAGACTGCGCTTATGAGGATAAAACCATGTGGTTCACAGTCACAACAAGTGTTATATATTATGTACTATATATCAATGGTTGGGTATTCATGCACAACTGCTGTAAATTTCCAATAAGTGACGTCTTTAGTTCACTGCTAGCTACTGATTGAAGTGCATGTGTTTTTGCTAAGGTGTTGGAAAATGATTAGCTTCAAAGTTGAGCAACAATTAACTTGAAATTTTTGGTGAAACTGAACAAAACAGCAGTTGAACCTTTTGGTACATTGTATGGCGAACACTGCATGTCACGGGCAAGTGCGTTTGAATGGCACAAAGATTTTATCAAGGCAGGGAGGATGTCCAAGATGATGAACATTCTGGGCGCCCATTCACATCAAAAACTTCTGAAAACATTCAACAAATTGAACAAATTGTTCGAAATGATCAACGACTCAGTTTAAGAATGAGAACAGAAGTGATCTCCATTAATAAATAGACAGTTCGGCCAAATTTGCACGTGTGCCAAAGCTGTCCCAAAACTTCTGACTCCTGATCAAAAGGAAAAGCAGTTTCTGGCCCAAAAACAAATCCCAGTGCTTGATCACCCTCCCTGTTCACCTGATCTAACACCATGAGACTTTTTCCTTTTTCCTAAGATCAAATCTGTGCTCAAAGGAACATGTTTTGAGTCTGTGTCAGAAGTTAAGAAAAGAACGACAGAGGTTCTGAGACAACTGTCTGAAGAAGACCCACTGCACTGCTTTGATCAGTAGAAGACCTGAATGCAGCGGTGTGTTGATGCAGAAGGGGAGGATGTTGAAGGAGAAAGACACTGAAAAATGTTTATGTTCAATAAAATTGTATCACAGCATTAGTCTCATACTTAAATATTTTCTAGACCTCATATACATTCCAATAGTTCAGGTCATAAAGACCTTTACAGTGTTTTACATGGGTCTACTGTTTAGCCCAAACCATGGCTGATGAGTGCACATCTGGAAACACTTCTCCTCTCTGTTGCTGGGGTAACCAAGGTCTTACAGATAAAGATGTAGACAAAGAGGTAAATTTAGAAAATACTGTCCAAATCCAGTTTCAGTCAAGGATGAGCTAAGTAGAAGAAAGGACAGTAACATGTTATAGTTATTAAGAAAGAACATGTGACAGTGGTAAGACTTGAGCAGTTATGTAGTCTAGTTTGCAGTAGTGGGTATACTGTGATGAATCCTCTATCCCTTCCCTACCTACTCATGCACAACCTAACGCAACCACCAACATCCATATACTATACATTGATATTCACAAACAATTGAGCACTGGGTATGTATTTTTAAATACAATAAAACCTTTTTAGTTCAAGCAATATAAGCAAAGTAGCATACACATTATGCACAGATACAGTGAAATCCACAGATATTATGGGTTTCATAAAAGGCATGAGACAACACTGAGTTTCACCCAACAGCGGCCTAAAACAATAGTTCAGTCTCCTACAACTTTCTTCAGGGAGAAATCATAAAACACACACACACACACACACAGAGGGAAAAAGAGAGAGAGAGCGAGAGAGCGAGTGAAACCTACATGACAGCTTACAAGACAACTACATTAAACTAGTATGTCCAATAGGTGGCACTCGAAGACCACAAATGGCACAAGCTAGCCTAGTCTCTGGTTAATGTGTTAAAGATAACATTACAAAAATGTAGTTATATACCACATTGCACAACTAATGTGAAAAATTTGTACACATGGTGACACAAATATATTAACATTTATGCTAGCTATCATTCACCAAAAGGAATATGTAAGGGAGAAACCCCACCAACCCTGACCTGAGAAATCAAGATGGCTGCTACTTGTATCAACAGTAGAGAACACTCTACTGCCAATTTAAACTGTTTATAGCAGTTCTGTCTTATTTGTTTCACATTCAGTCAGTCACACACAGTACCATTTAATGTTTACCTGTGGACATGTTGCTATGCTGTTTGTATGTCCAAAATACCATGTCCAGCGTTGTTATCAACTGGTATTGCTAACAATAGCTGCCAATGACAATGGCTTGTCCGGGATACGTTTGAAATGGTTCACGTTCATGGTTTAACATTTCTTTTTTCTCAAAATGTTAAATTTAAACGGCATTTTAAGAACGCTTTGAAGTGTTTACATTAATATACATAGGATTGGCAGTGTGAGCTGATAGCCAAATGGCTAGGGCACATGCCACATGAGCCTTAGTGCTCTGAGCAGTGAGTCCCTGGTTTGACTCCCGATCTGGCCAGACCCTTACTGCATGTCACTCCCCCACTCTCTCTCTATCCATTTCCAGTATCTCTTTGCTTTCCTACCAAATAAGGGCAACCCCCCCCCCCCCCCCAAAAAAAAAAAAAAAAAATAATAATAAACAAATATATATATATAACGTTAACACGGGAGGTGTTCTTCAGGTGGAGTGCAGATTTGTTTTAAAGCTGTCTGTACTCCAAACAGGAACTATAAAAGGCTCCGCGTCCATGTTTTTCCAACGTCTCAAAGCCGTTAACTTGGAGGTGACGTCACTCCCAGTTCCACAGCAGTTCTCACATCCAGTGCTGTTAGAGTGATATACACTACTTAACCAGCTACTGTTAATCTATGAGTTTTTTCACTTACTGAATATAACGTAATGGCTCAGAGTCACATAGCTGTTGATGTGCACTTGATAGCTTCAGAGCTAATGTTAGTTGGTTGGTGCTCACTGTGATTGGTGGTGAGGGAGAGGGTGCACTTTCTGACTGGACAATTTTCTTTTTTTTAATTCAGCGACATTTTCAGTTTGCTGTCTCCCAGTCCATCATGAGCTAGATTTGTTTGGTTTCCCAGGTTACCAATTCAGATTGTTCATGTGAAAATGCTGTCACAAACCTATGTTGATAGGTATCCTTGGACACCTTTAGATTTAGAACATAACTTCTTATTTGAGTAAAATATGGAAAAATGTTGCAACCATGCAACCAGCGGGGGTTACAGACTCCCTGTTGGACCCGACATCTTCATCTTCATCTATAGATCATCATATATATGTGCACAGATAACCTGATACGCATGGATCAGGGTACATTTGGGTGTGGAGTTTTGAGACTCTTTTCACAGTACAATCAACAATTTTGTGTACATGGACACAAATTTGCCTTTTTTTTTCTTGACAGTGAGCATGACTTTTAAACTCACGTATTTCAATTAGTAACATATTTTTTGAATGGAGCACTACATTAATTTATGGAATAAGAATTACAGGACGCAGGTTGGGGTAGACAGCAGGAGTACAAAGCCTGTGGCCATCACACAAGAGTCTCGTCTGTGGTAAGAATTAGGCAAAAAAACCCACTTTGATCAAGGTTAAAGAGCAAATATTTTTTGTATTAAACGAGACCACAACCTTCCCCTAACCTTAACTAAGTGCTATGTGTGTCCAAAAATAACCATAATTTAATATAATATTGCTGTAGTCACTACTAAATCTATAGATATTGTGAGGCAGTTTAAGCTATGAATCATATTTTGTCTCATTCCTGCCCTTTTATCAGAATAACAGCACATGACTTGTCATAAATAGCAGATGTTACTACTGACATTAATGATGAGTCTAGAGCCAATAAGACATGGCAATCTCTGACAGTGAGCTACCATGCAATACACCAGAATCCACTGAAGTACACATTTTCATGAAACTAGTTTGACATGTCTTTTCCTTGTGACATGTTGCTGGTTTATGCTGGAAGTAACCATTAGAAGATGGGTAAATTGTGGCCATAAAGGGATGAACATGTTTAGCAACATTATTCGGATGCCATTCAATGTCTAATGTTATGAGAAGCCCAAAGTGTGCTAAGATCCCCCAGACCCTTACGCCGCCACCACCAGCCTGAACTGTTGACACAAGGGAAGTTGGATCAGCAGATTCATGCTGCTGACCATACCATAATTCAGACCATACCATCTGCTGCCTCAGCAGAAATCCAGATTCATCAAACTAGGCTACATTTTACAGTCATCATCTGTCCGGTTTTGGTGCCCACTGCAGCCTTCTGTTCTTGGCTGACAGGAGTGGAATCCAGTGTGGTCTTCTGCTCTTTTAGCCCATCCTCAAAATTTTATATGTTTTATATGCATTCGTAGTGCTCACCACAGTTGTAAAGAATTAAAGTGGCCTTTCAGCTCCAGCTAATCTGTCTGTTCTCTTCTGACCTCTCTCATCAACAAGGTGTTTCCATTCACAGAGCTGTTTTTTCCACCATTCTCAGTAAATTCTACAGACTGTTGTGCGTGAAAATCCCTGGAGATCAGCAGTTTCTGAAATACTCAAATCTAGTACCAGCAATCATGGCATGGTCAAACTCACTGAGTTGTTTAAAAAAGTTCCATGTTCACCCACCAGCATTGTGAAAACGATGTTTGTGCACACTGATCTGCAAAAACAATTGAAAATGTAATAGTATGCATGCCAGGCCAATAGATGGCGATGCAACTTGATGAGTCTGAACACAAACACAGCTCGATAGTCTGCCATTGTAAGGGTGGCATTTTCATAAGATTACACTGTGGAACCTGGCTGTTGTCGTGTGAACAAAAGGCCAGACCGTAACAAAGGTTTACTGTTTTATGCAAAAACTGTTGTCGTGTAAGGAGGGTCTCAGATCACATTGTTTTCCCCCCATGCACGAACATTAATTGAAGCTCCTGACCTGTATCTGCATGATTGTGTGTTGGACTGCTGTCACTTGATTAGCTGATTGGATAATACCATGAATAAGCAAGTGCACAGGTGTTCCTAATAAAGTTCTCTGTTTGTGTATTTCAATTCTCAGACCAAATTTTGTCATGAATCTTTTATTTTATTTATGGCAGAAGGGCGTGGCAGGATCTGAAATGACAATACTGTATTTTCATAATAATATTTTTTTGAGATTTTACATGTCTTTAAAAAGGCAGTTGTTAACAAGTGGCTAAATCAGACAACAGATGTTAGTTCATGACATAACAGCACACACGAAAACTGTTCTACTCACCAGTCCCCCTTTACAGCCTCATTATGTTCATACTTGTGCTCTTGTTATTACTAACTTTCTAAGAAGGAAGGCTTTTGTAGAAGAGGTAAGCGCACTGGGTCAAATTATAGGTTGGAAGTTGAGTAGTGGTGATGTTGAAGGCATGTGACCATGGTGTAGTTTGTTTGTAGTCTAACATTAGCTTTTTACTAATGGGAATTGTATTTAGGCTTCAGAAATCATGAGGGTGACTAATTTTCTTGCTAACTTCTGGGCTGACCTACAAAAATACATCATTCTTTCACTACTCTCTATGAAATGGGCAGGCAGACACTGAATGAGTGGATGAATGAACTGTGACAAAATTTTATCTTTCAAAAGGAATTACACAATATATTACAATACAGTGGACAAGAGAACCAGCTGTAAATTACCAAAGCACTTTCTGAGATAAGGCTGTTCTCCACAGTATGCTGGCACACATTCGCTGGCTGATCATCTTGGGAGCCAGACAGTGAGATGCTGCGATGACCACAATTCTAATTGTCTTTGGGCTTGAGCCAAAGTCATCTCTGTTTCCGGGGCAGAAAACCTAGAGCTTCCCTCATTTCAGGGTTAGCAAAGGAGTTTTTGCTAAATCAGCTTTTTTGGATGATACCACAGGCGTCCTGGAGCACCTCTGGTACAGTTCTTTTTGCACGTAGGCTACAGTTTATATGTGTTTTGGTATTTGCAGCATTCAGAGCTTAATGTTTGAATTTTCTCCTTTGTATGTGCAGCTGGTATCTGCAAAGAAAAAAAGAAATTATTTCCTAAATGTATTAGTCAGTAAAGTTAAAGGCGAAACACACCAATAGTCCACCAACCTTTTAAGACGCACTGTGCAGCGCTGACTGGATGTGATGCATGCTGGGTTTAAAACAACGCATACCAATCAGAAAATTGTGTCTGACTTTGGCTGGTGCTGTGCAGTGTCAATTTGTCACATGACATTAAGACCTCAAGGGAGCAAGGCGCCTGTAGTTTTAGTTTTCTCCAGTTGCTCTCCTCTTGTGACACAAGCACTTCACTGTGACTGGCTAAGGGCTTCACTGACAAGCATGATGTATAGTATGTTTTCATTCTGTGAACATCATCAGTTATTTCCAAAAGCTGTTATCTCTCACAAAGCTGATGTAATTTATTTGATTTATTTGATCTCCACCCTCTCTCTAGCTTCAGTTTCCAGATTGAAAGCTCTAACAACAATTCAGTTCAGGAGTTTGTTATTGTAATAAAAGTAATTCCCTTTAGATATCATTTCTGTTTGCCCTCTTGGCAATATGGTGGCCCTTGTTTTTTTTCTCATCTATGGTTCTTAGCAAAACAGAGAGAAATAATAAATGTGATCTCTCTGAAAGTGTTGCTCTAGCAGCTGTTCCATATGTGACTCTTTAACCCATCACACTTTTATAAATGACTTAGATTTCATTCCATGTGTGTCAGAAGACAAAATGTTTTACAACATATCTCTGTTTGAGTAATCAGTGTGTATAGACTTACAGAATAGGTATATTTTAAAAAATAAACCAAAAACAGAACAGATGTGCAGGTTTTTCCACAATGAGTTGGATACATTTGATTAACAACTGGTAAAAGGCAAACGTGGTGAGATCAGCCACATTTTCAAACATGAAAATGTCTTGAGATTGTGTTAAAACCACAGGCCTTATTTCAGGCATCTAACCAAAAACCCATTCAAAAAAATTAATATGATGATGATTCAGCAGCTGGATAATTTAACCCTCTTTTCAAACTGTTTCAGTTGCACAAGACTTCGTCAGTTATGCCATGTTACTAAAATGCAAAGCATAACCACATGGTGATAGCATGTGCATTCATCAGTTCTTGATATTATTCATTGCGCTTTTTACCCAGAAGGAACCCTCTGATCAAGACTGTAAGACGCATCGTTGTTAACACGGGATCTATTTTATTTTGTAAACTGCGTTTCTAATTGGTAACACAGTCAATAGTCCCGCCCTTACTGTTGGCTGATTGGGTTGACGAAAACGTTTCTTTGCTCTGATTGGTTTCCAGTTACACAACACAGTTCCGCAAATCTAGTCTGTTTGTGTTTTGACGGTAGAGAGCCTCAAACCAGTACACAAGTTCATAACCAAGGAGACTGTCCGCATTCAACACCTCGGTTCGTAACAGCCACTTGACTGTAATATCTTGTTGAAACATGATAAATTCGTCTTCGTCCTCGAGGTTTCAACTGTGTCGTTTTATCACTGCAGGGCAGTAATATCAGCTAATGCGAGCTAAAGCTAGCGAGCTAAGTTAGCTGCTGGGTCCTCGTCTACTGATATCACTTTAGCATTAGCCAATCGCTGTATTGTGTTGACTTGACAGTTGTCATAAATACTGCCCGTATGGGTCCACTGGTTGTTAGTGGTGCAAGCTACTTGAATACATGTTCAGGATATCTAACCGAAGCTAACATAGCCATGCATTTCTTATGAGCCCATGTAAACGCTGTTAAGTGCATGTGGCCCATAGTTAGATAGCCCTGTTGTTGACATCCTATGCAGGCGTTTGGCCAGTGTGAAAGCAGCCCATAGATGGACCGTTAGTGGATTTTTTAAATACGTAAAATCTGCTAAAAAAAGACGAATGAATGTTTCTTTACCAAGTGGCTTAGTGCATCTATACTCTCTTTTCTTAGCCAGCAGCAGTGGTTAATTTTGGCTGCTCAGTTCTTGTTTAACTTAAAATTGGAGTATGTAAATGTGTAGGATAATTGGTCAGGGATTTGTAGTTTGTTTAAACCATGTCTTTTCACTGGATCACATCTGTCATACTGGAGCATGTTCAGGATGTGCCATGGTGGGTCTTCTTGCTGTTTCACCTGTCTGGAGTACTGCCACAGAGATGTCAGTGAGAGACCTCACAGTCTCAGCTGTCCTCTTTTACTGATAGTATACTGATACTGATTAGTAATTTAAAAGTTTGACCTTCAGGCATAGTTCCAGTACAGTACAGTGACATGTCCGCAAGACTCCAGTTGTTGCACTGATAGAACAGTTGTGACACAAAGTCTGCCTACACCAAAGTAATATTAATGTTTTCAATGTGAGTTTGGTGTTACTCGTTCTACTAGATGACTGTTTTCTGTCAACAGTTAACTTGGTTAGCAACAATAGTATTTTTGTGGACTAAAACCAGTCCGGTACAACAGCACTACCCTAAATACTGCCTTCAGGAGAGTTACAGTGTTCAGTGTTTGTCAACTGTGTCTGATAGCTGTTGATTGAATGTGTAAATGCATGCCAATGCATTTGCATACATGCTTTGTTTGTCAGTGCAAATTAATATGATTGCAAAGTAATTATTAGTTTTGTTTGTATGCTGTCATCATGTTAAAATGTCTCTTTGTACCTTTTCAGGATTAGAAACGGGAGACAAAATGGCATCTGACTCTCCACGCAGACCAAGTCGCTGTGCTGGAGGGGTTTTGGTGCGAGCACAAGCTGCTACGTGAGGACAAAGATTGTTAATATTATTTAATTAGAAAAATCATTCACTGTCACTGCTTTATTATATTTCCCCACATACATTTTATCTTGTTTTTTAAACTAATACCCATGTCATGTAGACTGTTGATACTGCAGTATAATTCTCAATACAATTTGATATCGCTACCAACAGTTTTGGAAAAACTGACGGTTTAATGTGCTGTTTGACTGAGTTATGTCAATGAATACATTATCATGAGTGATGACATCAGCTTTTTGCTGTCACAGGGAGCAGTCTTACATGGAAAGTGTGGTGACCTTCCTGCAGGATGTAGTCCCCCAGGTATTTTTTTCTGCCATTTATTCACTCATACTAATTACTGTTTTATCCCAGTTCCCCACTACTGTACTGATTATAATTAGTTCAGTATTTCTTGAATATGAGGTTAGACAGAGATGATGAGACAGCTACAAAAAGAGTTAAAGTGGCAGTGGCATTCCAAAGTTGCTGTTTGATTGACTTCTGACAGGATACAAATTGATAATTTTATGCCAGCGTAAAACTGTACAGTATTGTGTTGAAGTATATATTACACATTCTATACAAACAGTATGCAGGATGGAATTGGGGCACAGCAGTAATCTTGAAGCTGAAAAGTTATGTTTTGAGATTAGAGATTAAAGAATCCAACAAGTCCTCCAAACCGAGTGATCATACAGCGGCAGACATACCTGAGCTTTGTCATGATGGTTACAATAACAAACATGCAGTTAAGCTTCTGGATTAGTCTGGTTTGGTTAGGTTTAGGCTAGGGATTTTGGCTTCCCACAATTTAATGACCACAGCTACTATACTGATGTTTAAAATGCTTGTCTTGCTCATAGAAAACTCTGCTGCATTTCAAATCAAGCGTTTCCTCAAATAACAGCCAGCTAGCAGGGGTTGATCAAGATGTTTTGGCTTCACTTTTGAGGAGCTGTCAAGCCACTGTGTGCACACCCCGTAAGCAGCAGTTCAGAGTAGAAGACTAACAACAGAAAGAAGATGGGCAAAACGAAAATCAAATGTGTGGAGCAGAAGATGAAGAGCTAGTATCTTGAAAATGATCATCACCCATTTTTTGGGAAGTATTTTGGATTTAGGGCAAGTTATGTTGAGCACAAACAAATCATATGCATAGAATACATGAGATTTGTGATTGTGCCGCAAAGCAATTAACTTGATCAACTACCTGAATAAACACCACAAACTGCTGTATGATGAATGCATGAGGGCCAAGAGGAACAACATTGCTAATGTTACCTCACTGAATCCTACGTTTGTCCAGCATCAGCTCAGACATCCATAACAATAATGCTATACAGCAGTGCTCTGTTGTTTTAATTTTGAGTAAGAAGTTTTGGCACAATTTTAATTATATTTTGCCTCTGGGAGGACTGTCGAGAAGGACCAGTCTTTTGATGCAGAGATTTGTCCTTTAGCAGGAATGTAGCACATCATGGACTACTCTGTTTATTTAAATGCACAATAAATATATGTCCCTAAAATCGATTAATAATTTTAATGATCTACTCGGCCATAATTGTCCAGCCCTAGTTTTGCCACAAACCTTCTTGGTTAGGTATAGGAAAGGATCATGGTTTGGGTTAAAATAAGTACTTTCTTAAGGTTAGAGGACCTTTGTTATTATGATTACAATAATAAACACACTGTTGAAGTTGTGGAATGGTCATGATCAAAAGAAACAGCGAACAGCAGTCTCATTTGAAAAAGTTCTGTGTTTTGTCGAACCCTCCATCTACCCCAACCTTCTCCAAACGCAGACTTTGTACCTCTATATATCACATCATCTAAATTCCTCCTTTGCTGCCGTCATAATCACAACAGCTGACAGAGGTCGCCTATGAGTTGTAATAAGCTGCTTGTGTAGATGACTTTTGGGAATCATATGTTGAAAAGTATTTACTAGTAAAGTTGCCAGAAAATAAATGTGGTGATGGTTGAAAGTTTTGAATTCACTGATGCTATACTTTGGAACATGACGGGCAGCATTTTAGTATCTGAATGGTTGGTAGGAGCTTTGATCAGAGACCATAGTGGGAGTGTTGCATACCTGAGCTTCCAGCCGAAAGAATATACACTATGTCAGCATTTAGTCTATCAGCCACTCTTACAGTAATCTTTCTTTACTTTGAGGGTTTATTCTGCTAAAATTATCCTTTAACTGCTAAATTACATGTGGAAAGTAGATTTTGGGATTTAGTTTTATTCATATGGATGTTGCATACTGTTGTGTATATTTTGGCAATTCCATTTTTCTTGTTTAAACCACAGGCATATACTGGTGCTCCACCTACTGATGAAAAGGAGAAAATAATTTGGGTTCGATTTGAGAAAGCTGACATCAATGGTAAGTTTATTTGAGCATCGAACAGAGGTTAATTCTTTGTTAGTAAGCCATACTTGTCTTCTGCGAATACAGTGCAGTCACAGAAGTGTCTCTAAATTGGACTCCTCAGTCAAAAACAGTGGTTGATTTCTGTCTATAACTCTGTTAAAAAGCTATACTATATAAGAGAAAGTAATTAATACATCACATACATTGTTAAATCAAAGTTTACCTACAGTCTGGATTCTGGTGTTTGGTAAGGTCATTGATGGAAAATCTACTTGACCTTTAGGAAATGATCCTTTGTATGTAAGAGTTGTACTCTGTCATGCTTTTGAATAGCTTTATTATGCCTTTAAATATTCACTCAAGCTTGGTGGTTATCATGTTTTACTCTGTTACATTTGTTTACTGTTTACATTTCTAAAATGATAATGCAGAAGAATGAAAGTTAAAGGACATGGAAAGAAGATATTTCAATCAAAGTGTAATTGAATTAGTTGAGAGAAATTGGAGAAGACTTACACACTGAACAGATGAAACTGGAGTCACTCTCCGTGAAAACAGTACAATGTGCCTGATGTAATTCATGTGTGGGCTGTCTGTCGTATTGTTTTAAGTATTCAACACATCCTTTTAATAAACTTTATCATGTCCTCCTCTCTTTTTGCCTAGACACTGCCCGCAACCCAGAGTTTATGGAAATGCACAGTGGCACTACTGACCCTCCCCTCTGCCTCATGATTGGCTATACTGACGGGATGCAGATCTGGGGCATATCTGTAAGTCACACACCTCATGTGAAATCACACTTTTTTTTGCCATAGATTTTCATCACAGTGAAAAATTCTCACCAATTCATGTTCTGAAAGAATTAGATCAAAATCTCAGTGACCACTTAGCAATAGAGTAACTTCTTGACATTTCGTTACATCCCCTAAAAGGCTGTTGGACTTTGCAAAAATCAACACCAAAAATAACTTTAGTCTTTATCTTTCAATATATTGAACCACAAGTCCCAAAGTAAGGTCTGTTGATTTGTAGTTACAGACACAGTCATCTGTTTAAAGATATGATTTCATGTTAAATTGAAATATGCAAACCACAGATAGCAAGAGAAAATTTAATGTGTTGTGACTGAACAAACCACCAATAAATGTAACCAAACTAAAAGACCAACAGCTTTTTTTTACTCACCATCTGAATCTTTAAAATTGATTGTGTATTATTGTGTTATGTAAATGTTATGTCCCTACTGGGTTCCAAAGCTTAACACTGTTTGAATCATTTGCTGACCTTTGAACCTGTTAGGACATGTCCAATTCCCTACCAGTTGGTCTAGAGACCCAGCATGGCTGAAGAAACTTTACATTTCACAACATTCAACATATTTATTTCAAGTAATATCAAGTAAATCAATAACTGAATATGCTGGTAACAGAGGAGTTCTTTGAGGTTCACGCAAATACAATACAACACAGTTTAAGCAATAACAAATACTGCAAAAAACAAACAAACAAAAAAACAGCATATTTAAAGGAGCATTTTAAAGTTTATGTGCTTTGATTATAAGGGAGCCCTATTAAATGATTATTACACAGTCAAGTGAAAAGAAAGTACACCTTCTTTGAAGTCTATGGTCTGTATCAGGGCATAAAATCATCATTAAAAAATAATCTGGTCCTTACCAGGTTCTAAAATAATTTAAATCTAACTTTGGGTGTAAAACAACACACAACAGTTCCTTTCCACTGTGTCATTATTCATTTAACAAAAGTGAAGCCAAAATGGAGAAGCCATGTGTGAAAAACTAAGTACACCCCATGATTCAATAGCTTGTAGAAACACCTTTAGCAGCAATAACTTGAAGTAATGGTTTTCTGTATGACTTTATCAGTCTCTCACATCGTTGTGGAGGAACTTTGTCCCACTCTTCTTTACAATGTTACTTCAGTTCATTGAGGTTTGTGGGCATTTGTTTACACACAGCTCTCTTAAGGTTCTGCTGCAGGATGGTTTCAGGTTGAGGTCTGGACTTTGACTGGGCCATTGCAACACCTTGATTCTATTCTTTTTCAGCCATTCTGTTGTAGATTTGCAGGTATGCTTGGAACATTGTCCTGCTTCATGACCCTGTTTCAGTCAAGCTTTAGCTGCCAGACAGACAGCCTCACTTTTGACTCTAGAATACATTGGTATACAGAGGAGTTCATGGTCGACTCAGTGACTGCAAGGTGCCCAGGTCCTGTTGATGTAAAAGAACCCCAAATCGTCACCCTTCCACCTCCGTGCTTTACAGTTGGTATGAGGTATTTGTGCTGATATTCTGTGTTTGGTTTTCACCAACTGTGGTGCTGTGCATTATGGCCAAATATCTCCATTTTGGTCTCATCTGTCCAAAGGACACTGTTTCAGAAGTCTTGTGGTTTGTCCAGATGCAACTTTGCAAACCTAAGATGTGATGCCATGTTTTTTTTTTTTTTTTTTTTTTTTTGTATAGAGAAGAAGCTTTCACCTGGGCCTTCCAACAAGCCATACTTGTTCAGTCTTTTTCTAATTGTACTGTCATGAACTTAAACATTTAACATGCTAACTGAGGCCTGTAGACTCTGAGATGTAGCTCTTGGGTTGTTTTGCAGTTTCTCAGAGCATTATCTCCGGCGTGGGGGGTGGGGAAAAGGGAAAGAGAACATAGAATAATAATGACAGTTAGAATAGCAATAACAGTAATAACAATAAGACTACCATTAACACTAATAGATTTATGTAACATTTATGAGATAAATGTAACAACATCTGTTGAGCTGGATTGGGGGAGCAGTAGGAGACCTTACAGCTCCAAAGGCAGAAAACCTGCCGTAAGCGACAGGAGAGAAAGAGAGACGAAAGCACAAAACTACAGTTGAGAATAATGGAGAGAGAGAAGACAGAGAGAGAGAAAGAGAGAGAGAGACACATCCTGGGCACTAATGTGCTTGAGGGAAGAGACACAGAGTTAGAGTGATGCAATGCTTTTAAAACAGTTTACAGTCATCTTGTCAGCAGGACAACATGAACAATATTTACTAACTACTAAGCTTAACTGATACATTGAGACTGACCCAACCTGCCAAAAGTAGACTCGTAACCAGTGGAGTTTCTAGTTTGGATTTGAAGGCCCCAGCTGAGTCAGCCTGTCTAATATCAATAGAGAGGTTATTCCAGAGGAAAGGGGCCTGAAAGGAAAGGCCCTACAGCCTGCTGACCTCTTTTTAGGGGATAGATAGCAGCCCTGAGAATGCAGAGCACAGGAAGGAGTATAAGGATTAAGACATTTAGAGAGGTATGAGGGGGCTAGCCCATTTAGAATTTTGTAGGTCATTAGGAGCACTTTAAAGTCTGATCTAACATGAATAGGGAGCCAATGAAGGGAGGCTAAAATTGGAGTAATATGGTAAAACTTTCTGGACTTAGTTAGCATTGTTGCTGTAGCATTCTGAACCATTTGTAGACTTTTAGTGCGAGCACGTGGCAGGACCGAAAACAAAACATTACAGTAGTCAAGCACAAATTAGAATTTCAGCATCTGCCATGGAAAGAAAAGACAGAATCCTAGCTATATTGCGTAGGTGAAAAAAGGCGGTCTTTGTAATGTCTTTAATGTGCTGATTGAAGGAAAGCGCAGGATCAAATGTGACACTTCTCGGCTGTCAAACTCTGAAACTGAGAAATCACACAGTTATCAAGGGATATTGTTACTTGATCAAACTGGTGTCTATATTGGGCTGGGCCAGTAACAAGCATTTAATTTTTATCTGAATTAAGAAGCAGGAGGTTTCAAGACACTGTGATGATTGTCTTGACTGGATGAGGTTTTGTGCTTTTCACTGTTTAAATTCAACACATATTGTAGTCCACTAAGTGGCAGTGTTGACCACGTTCTTGATAGAATGAGATACTAACAGCAACACTTACCCTCTGCTCAGGGTTGCAACACAGATCTTTTTCCACTTGTGTCTGAATTAATGTGGAGGTGGTAATAAGACAGTGGACAAATAAACATAAGAAGCATTAATTGTGTTTTGGTTAATGTTGTCAGTGGGCAGTGACTGACAGGTTATGTGTTCATTGCCAAGAGAATTGCAGCCAATCCAAAAGTTGCTTTTGGAATCAGGCAGAATTGAAATGACAAATTGATATATCATCCAGACACTCAAATATATTGGAGTGTTCTTTTAAGTATATTCTTTAAGTACCTTTGTTTAGCACAGGAATCAAATGGCAGTTACGCAGTAGTCATGGTTGAATTGTTTTAGAATTCTTCATTAATTCAGTACCAGCAGGAGTACCAAGTAGTGACCTTTGGTAAGTGTTTGCAGAATTGCCTCGCTGAAAATCTTATTTAGTGCAACATAAATTATCAGCATTTAATTTGACTGCTTCAACCAGTTTCAGCACACTCCTGATGTAATGTGAAACATGGCCACAAGATGGAGACCGTTTGATAAGCTCTGATATAATGATCAGGGTGACTCGGGTTAACATGACCTCTGTTATTTACAGATCAGATGTCTACCACAGAGACTGAATCATATATTAAATAAACAAATTAAAAATGTAAAAAAGGCACACAAACTGTAATTATTGCCTAGCTTAAGTGATTATTATTTATAACAAGTTGCATGTTGAAATACATTTTTCTATTCAAACAGGGTCTCATGACTGGGCTGATGTTAAACCTCAGAACCCTTACCAAGCAGCACAGGCAAGATCTGTCATTTAGAAAATCCACTTCTTTAAAGTCCGTCTTGGAAAATCATTAGAAGATTTTGTCCGCTCTGTGACTTAACAAATTACCCACAGCCCTGCGAAGGCTTCGCAGGCTTTCATGTAGAGGCTGTCACTGAAACATGCAAACTTCACATACATCCTGTGAGATCTAAACACACCAAAGTCCATAATCAGTCTCTTTATAAACATCCAAGGGCTGTGGGTAAAAGGACACACTCTTACTTTACCCGTGAACACACACATAGGGCACTGTGATGTGGCAACTCATTTGTTGCTAGAAGACTTTGTGTTGCAGTTGCAGTTATTATAGTGAAGCAGAGGATTACAGCTGTTTTAGCCACACTACACACACCCAGTAAAATATAAGCTTGGTGAAGCTTGAATTTGACACCAATTCTGATTCACAGGGCTCACACTGGCCTGTTATCACATGCTGTCTTTCCTCATTGTTTTCTTTCAGTTTTGAAAGTTTACGGGGTGATTCTGGGCTGTGTTTTTTCGCGGGTTTTTAAGTAAGCAGTGAAGGTGCCTCAGTTTCTGGTTCTTGAGTGGCTGTGAAGTGTTTGTGACAGTTGCTAAGCCAACACCCTCTGTAATGGTCCAACAGAGTATGACCATATGTGTGTACACAGACACTTTCACAGACTTGTGAGATAGGGACTTCTGACTAGTTATATGGATGCTGACAGAGGTGTTTAGGCACTGAAGATCACTGTCGCCTTACACTGGAGAGGTGTCATCCACCACAGCCTGATAAGAGGCAGACTGTTGTAGACTAATTGTCTGTCTGCATATGTGTTGAGATGAAATGACCTGCTGGGAAGACAGGTGTCTGCAGCAAGTGTCAGTGTTAATGCATGTGCTGAGGACCTGGAGCTGCATTACAAAAATATTTCAAATCCATAATCCTGATTTAGGCCTAAGAGATAAAATGTAATAATAAAAAAGAAGGTGTCTATGGCTGGAATTTGTGCTTAATTTTTTTCTTTTTACATTAGTGATTTTAATTTTATTCCAAGCATACAAAAAAGCCCTTCAGCTGAAAATGGTTGTCTTTAGAGGTATTATGGAATCTTTACATGTTAACACATGAAAAAAAGTATAAAATCTGTACTTGGTTTAGCCTACTTTCAGCTAAGAAAAGTGTAACCCTATTTCTTCCCGTAGTACTGTTGACAGTAGCAGTACGTTTTTAAGTTACGCAAGAGTTGTTACTAATCAGTTATTTTTCTTTTTGAATTTGATAGGGGTACCATAAAGACATTTTTGAATATTTTCAGCTGTCAGTGATCTACAGTGCAGTAAGTAAATGATAGCTAGCAATGCCCTAAAGTGTCCATACCCAGTCCTTCCTGTGTAATCTGCTCTATTCCATACTGCCTAATCTTTTCTCTTAATGTAACCTGTGTTAGTACCAGGTGTGGTCAACAGTGTGAATATCTCAGGATCTTTGTAGGATCATCAGCTGTAATTCCTTTATAAACAGTTAAATGATATAGGTATGACATATCTGCTACAAACTTTAAACCTGGGCCTGAAAATGATTTTAATATATAGAAATCAAGGTAAAATGGAAGTCATAATTCCTAGTTCAGTCTAGTCCAACAAAGCTTTAAAACAGAGCTGCCAAAAACATTATCAGTTATGCAACATTGAAATTTTCAAATTATTTAATAGCTAAAATTAACTGGGGAATTGAAGATATACTGAACACATTAGATCTCTAAATGCTGCAATTCTAACTCGTTAACTCTATTTAGATGTTTTGAAATTGTTCAGCCATTATTAGTTGCACTCTACAGAGCCTCTTCTCCTTCAAGGTGTCATCTGTATATATATCTTGACCATCAGCATGTATACTATCTGAAGGTAAATGACTGAACAAGTTCATTTTTGGATGCCCCACCTAAAAAAACAGTTAATACCTGTTTGTTCTGCAGCTCAAGGTGCTGCCTCAGTTAAAGCTTGTGCACTCGTGGAGTTTTAGTGCTACATGTTATGAAAGCCCACAAACAGGCACCTGTTACTGTATGATCCCTAAAGCACCTGCTCCCTCCAAACCTCCAATATGTCCAGCACTGTGTTAGTGAGCGTATTCACTTGTGAATATGGCCCAGATATCGGTTCACAGCTTATGGCATTACATTTGAGAGATTAAAACAGAAGAGCAGACACTGTTATTCCGCAAAAGCATCCGAACCACAAATGAAATGAATATAATGAATAACTGTATGCAGGGAAAACAACTTTGAAAAAGCAATTTCGCATATTGCATACGCCAGGCCACTAATGTAATGGTGGGAATGTTGTGTGTCACACAGAGCCATGTAAGACGAGGATGAGCAGTGGGGTAATGCACAATAACCCTGCGCATTAACCTCCAGCCCTCCCGTTGTCTCATTTTAATCCAGCAAATTCCATTATTCCCCCTCGCAGGTCCATTTGCCTGTATAGGAATCCTACCCTGCTGCCAACCTCCTTTTATTCCTACTATCAGTGCTCGTATAACCTGCTCATGTCTCCAGTGTTAATCTACCACTGCTAGGCCTCAAGCACTTTGAATAAAAACATATCTCCAAATCCGCCACTTTGCAAAGGCTACTAATTGCACAAAAGAGCGATCATCCCCTCAGATGGGTTTAAAGACTTAAAACAAACAGATTAAATCACTACTAAAGTGATAATGCAGGTTTCAGTGTAATTTAACGCAGAAAAGAATAACAAAAGTGGAGCATTCTGCACTTAAAACAATGTGCCATTACACACGCCAGACACTGCCAAGAACCACACAGGCCATTGACCTAATATACAGGCATCACATATGAAGCTAAACTGAGCCAGGAAGACGCACACACATCTATTAAAGTGCTTTACAATGTAATTCTGCTATAATAATGACCAGAAATGCAGCAAACTTTAAAATCCTAATAGGGAAACCTTTAGTGTTTATTCCTAAATGTAATTTCAAGCCTGTACAAATGTTCTAGAATGCACTTCTGTTTCATGAGTGAGGCTGATTGATGAACAGACATTTTGATAGTAAAGAAAAAAAACACACAAAGACACTCACGGCCCTTACATTGAACTTTAGCTGTAAAACAAACACTAACAAACCAATACTGATTTTCCATTTCCCATAAGAATAGTGGGCTCCTGGTTTTCAGACCCTACGAATATAGTAAAACAAGACACCCCCCGCAACAGGCACACACAGTTTCTTGTGTCTTGTGTCTCAGTGTTGTATTGAAAACCTGTTGAGCATTCAGTTAGGCCTCTCATCTTTCTCTTTTTATGATCATGCAAAAGTTGAAGGTAGTCTTGGGAGATTTTAAGATCTCTTGGAAACAGTGGTGTGAGTGTTTCTCATGCTTACAGTCAGACTGGGACAGAGACATCATGGGCTCCTGCCCACTTGGCATTAACCCGTATCCCCAACCCTTCCTTGTTGGCTTTGTCACAGAAAGTGTAGGAAGCTTGTTTCCACTGTGATGCCACTGGGTCTTTTATTCTCTCCTCAGTAGATTTTACTTTGTGGTTTGGCTGGAACTTCAACCACCAGACCGCCCTTGTTCCCTATCCTCCTTCCTTGCCTACCCTTGTCTCTCTGTATGATGAGTTGATTCCACACAGTTGGAACACATTTTTTTTCTTACAGTGTGAACAAATAATTATTTGTCTTTGCACTTTGTTGTTCTGCAGAAATCTCCCTAGACTTATATTCTTCATTGTTATTTCACACACAGTTCTCCACATTGTAGAGTTTACAATAGGGCTGAAACGATTAGTCAACATAATTGACAACGTCAATCATAACAATTAGTCGACGCAGAATTTTAGCGTCGACGCATCGTTTAATACCATAAAACCAGAGATTTTGTAAGAGGAATCATGTTCACTTGTTACTGCAATGCAGTACAGGAGGTTCTGGGGGCAGTATTGCTTCCATTGAATGTAATGACTGCATTACTAATGCAATGTGACCCCCCGCCCTCCCAAGAAAAGCAAAGAAAAAATGCAAAACTCAAAAGATATTTTCTTTTATATTTGCATTTCTCTCCCCGCTTCCTGTTTTACGTGCGTCTCCGTGTGCATGTCTGCACACAGGAGTGGAAGAGCTGCACAGGAGACGGGTTGACAACTCGACACGTTAAGAGCAAGAAAAGCTCCTACAAGTGTTGTTAGTCTCTAAAAATCATGGATGGACAGATGTCAACCCCAAATGTTGGAAATGTCAGATCAAAAAATCTGCGTTGTGTTTTTTTTTTTTAATATGCCCTATCTGCTCACAGTGGCTGTGCTGGCAGGGAGAGGCTAGCTCTAATCCTCTCCTTCGACATCCATATGTGGCAGTATAGACATCTTTGTAAATGTTCTTTGCAGAAGACAGTGATTTCAGCACATTTGTTTGACCTCAAAAATACTCACAATGTGTTTGCTGTGACAGCGACGATAAACATAACTTTTGATTGTTTGCAATAAAACTCCACACTGCCCCTTTAAAACAAGACATCTGAAAATATAGCCACAGGTAGACATCTCCGGATTGCATAATGTGTGAATATGCGTTTGTCTGTCTGTCTGTATAATTGAGTGAAAAATGTCTCTTGTGTTGGATGGACCTAATTTATGAACTTCTACAGCATCTTTAATTCAAATAATTTCTTTCAGTTGGCAGGCGAAGCCCAAGAGCTGTTCTCAGTGCGCCATGGTCCTGTGCGAGCAGCTCGCATTCTGCCAGCGCCTCATATCAGTGAGTAACTTCTATACTTTAACCCTGCCTAAATATGGATCTCCCAACTTTACATCACATACTGCATATTCTAACTTCAAATGAGGCTTTGATCAGTATATCTGAATGTTTATTTTAAAATTGGTAATATTTTTCAACCCTCAGTAGAGACTTTTTGTGTACAGATTTAAAAGGAATGGTCTGACAGTTTATGAAAATATGCTAAGACCTGGATTAGAAATTCAATACCACTCTCACGTCAATACAGTAAATGAGAAGGTGATTGTCTTGGCTAAGAGCTAGCCTGGGTTTGTCCAAAAACAAAAAAAAGAAATCTGCCTACCAGCACTGCTAAAGTTCACTAATTAATGTGTTATATCTTGTTTTTTTACTTTGCACAACAGCCAATGTATCAGAATGACAAGGTTTGCAGGGGGTTACGTGCAGGACTATGTCTCGGCTGGAGGCAGTGACTTCCTGGAGTCCTGTCGACATTGTGACGTTGCCAGACTATCACAGAAGACTCCATTTACAATACAGATATGAGAGTGGTATTCATTTTATTATCTGATTCTCGGCAAGAAAGGGAATAAGTGGCTTTAAAAAACAAACACATGAACAAAAAAGACCCCAATTATTATTTTATGGGCAACATCATAGTATCTATTTTCAATTTTACTGTTTGCAACTATGCAGCTCCAAGACAACACAAAAAGAGCCATAACCTGAATTGGACAGAAGCTCAGCTGTTACTTTGAACTGCCATCAACAAATGCTCCCATAGCTTTATTTTTTAACATGACATTTTTCTTCCAAATCCACAAAGATGGTAGGAATATGCACAATACCTGTATGTACTTTTAAACATATTTCCTTCTTATATCCAGGAGTGTTTTTCTGCATAATTTTAAACTCTGTCCTAGAAAAAAAAGAACTGGTTAACTTGATTTCTGCATGCAGCATCGACACTTGAAATTAAATTTTGTATGGCTCATCCTAATGCAGTTTTGGATTGTGGGCATTTTAAGTGGTGCTACATCATTACAATTAAAGAGTGCTTCATGCTGCTTCATCCTAATGTTAAAGTCAGTCTGCGATTATTGTTGGCCTGCTCTTAGTCAGTGGTGGCAAGCCTCTGAAGTTAGTGCTTTTTGCTGCCAAAGCCCTGCTGGAAACCTCTCAATGTACCTTCACTGTGCTGTTAGCAATCTCTCTCTAACTTTAAATCTACATGTTCTCTTAATCATTTTTAAAAACATTTTGTTCAAGTAGACATGTATATTATGGATGATGTTTTCTTTCCCTGATTGCACTTGATAATTGTAATCTATGCTATGTCTTTTACCAGAATTTTTACTTCCTCATACTATATCTGGTGCTGCCTAATGCCATTTTAGATTCACAACATTAAAAACGAATCAAAATTTTAGATTGTCAGCCTCTCTTAAATAAACAAAGGCTTCTTTATAGTTGCTGTTTTTCAGCAGAATTTAACAGTCACACAGGGAGACATCTAGAAGTCAGAGGTTATCTCAGGATAGGATATAAGTAGATACCAGTTATTCTATCAATAAACAATAATGTAATGCTGCCAGAAGATGTGTTACATTAATAGTAAGTAACAAGTCGGAAAGTATGAAATCAACTAATGCATGCAGAAGTTGACAAAAAGGGTGGAGAAATGTGGGTATGATAAATATTAGAACACTGCAGGTTATTATAAATAAACCCTTGGAATGCATTGAACATAACAAATGGATGAAATCTGATGGAAGAGTAAGAGTATTCCTGCCTTCAGTATTTGAATGATTGTTATTGTAATATTGGACATAATTTAGTTGCCATGACAGTCTGACAGGCCTGATAGCTTCAAAGGTTGGCAAAAAACCCAAGTATTTAACAAATGCAAAAACAATGAAATATATATAAACTCAGTGTTAAATTTACTATCGCTGATTGGTTGGAATAGTTTTGTGTGGCTTGGTTCAAGCTACTTTCTGGGGGGTCTGGTTTCTTTCTGAAGCCACTGTATATATTCAGGTTTCTGCTACCACAACTACTTAATCTGTTTTAATGTTTGCTTAATGTTTCCACATTTTCATCATCATCATATTTATTGATATATCAACAACGTTAAAACATTTAAAGTCATATATAATGTTTCCTCAAATGCTAAAATGGTCACAGGGATGACAAACACATCAAACTGGTTGTTTTCAGACACTTGAAAGTTGAGTGCTGTATAAATACCAGTGTTCATATCCTCAAAGCCATGGTGCAAATGGTTTAGTTGTTCCACTGATTAGATCCTTTCCAGACATGGAGTTTAAATTTCATCTCTGCAGGTGTCAATCAGTGCTGTGAAAGCTGCCATATAGCCCTGCTGGTTTGTGGCATTTTTTCGGCGAGAAAATCAACTTTTTGTTCTCAATCCATGTTCCGGTCTTTTGGCAGATTTCAACAACACACAATGGCAGCATTTAAAGAGTGCTGGAAGTGGATGAAAGCAGACCACAGTAATAAGAAGCAGCAGATAGCCTCGACACATGAGGAGAGCAATTCTCTCAGCAGAAAATAAATATGAATTGTACTACTGGAGGGAAGGACACTGATTGCAATCTGTTAGGGCGCAAACAGTGTTGCACTGTGGTGAGCCATTAAAAGGCCAATTGTCTGGGATGCAAGGCCATGGGTGGGCGGACTAAGAAATGCCCGAAAATAGGTGTTGAATATAAAAAGCCAAGGTTCCCTTTTCCTAGAATAGAGAAGGAAGTGCTGCTTTTCTAAAGGGAGTATATGCATTTATCCACATCCTCCCTGGAATTTACAACCTATGATCCTCTGTTGTCTTGCAAAATGAGGCAACACTGTTCTCTTGATTGATAACAAATGAGCATTGAGGAAATGTGAATATAGTAATGCACCCATTCTATTCAAATGTGCAAAAGTCCACAGAAGTCAACAGTACTTACTTCATTTACCGCCAAGTAACAGTACTGTTACAGTAGTGGTCAAATCAGTTTCTCAATTCATGCAATGTTGCATTTATTTCCCAAAAAGTTTCTTTTGGTAAATGTACCATTTCACTCAAGTCTCCAAGAGTTATACTTACATTATGGCTCAATATCTTGAGTGGGAATGATGTCTGATGACAGAAACATGAAAGAAGAAAAGACCTTGTTGGGAGTGTTAAAGGCTGGTAGGGAAGGCACTTTTGCTCTCATTCCATACCACAGGAACTCAGGCTGATTACTGTCAAGCCTCAAATTACAGTCTTCTAAAGGGTAACATCTTTCTCAATCTAAGCACCCCCATCCCCTCAATCCCCTGAACCTCCGCCTGTCTTCAAGAATGACACAATTAGGGAAAATATGGGAGAAGTCCACTTAGGGCAGCATGTTTTCTCTTCATTTTTAAATATGCCTGCTGAGTTTTTACTATGCTGTAATTCTACCCAGAAGCCCAAAAACCAGCAAGGAGACAGAAAATAATGCTACTTTTTGCAACATTCAGAAGATCTCTACAGCTTATTTCAGTTCTGTAATTTATCTTTTAATTATATTTTTCCTCAGCTTTTTCTTGAAAAACTTTTTTTGTTTTTTTCATGATTTTATCTCGAGTTTCCTTTCACAAGTTCACACAGTAGAGAATCCATAAAAGGTAAAACACCAAAGTCTTAACAGCATGGGGATCCAGTGTTATGGTCCAGTAACTTGCAAAACAAGGCCTGATTTTGGTCATCAAAAATGTTTGATGACCATAATTGAATTACAGGGCAACAGTAGTAATGTAATCAGCACGTTTCCTGTCATGGTAATAGGCTGCCTGTTGAATGAGGGTGGGCAGCACTAGAGGCCTCACATGTTCGTTTAAAGAATGTCTCTCTTTGTTGTGTGCAGATCATTCTGTTTCTCATCTGCCTCTTCCTCTGACTCCTATTCCTTCTCAGGTCCTCTGAAGATGGACAGTTTTGCTGACAAGAGGCCCCTGCTGGGGGTTTGCAAGAGCACAGGGTCCTCTGGGTGAGTTCACACATCATAATAAAGCTGACACCACTCCCTCGTAGTCCGCTCCTGTCTTCCTCCATGTGCTAATATCCAGTATATGCACGATTCCAACCAAACATACTAAGTTATCTGACTCTATTAAATGAGGACACCTTGTTGTGTACTATGACAGCAGCTAGATGTCAGTCATCCCTGGTTAGATAGCCTACACAGATTTGTGTAGGCTGTCTTAAATTAGGGTTATATTGGATAAAGGACTTAAAACACAAAGTTTAGATTTTGGACTTGCCTTGGTCTAGGTCTTGAGAGTTGATTCTGGACTTCATAGCCAGTAGTCAAGCTGTTCTTGTAACTTGCAAAACAATGACTTTGTTCCCTTTCTGTTTCTGGTTGTTGACTTTTGGAATCTTGTTTGTTCAGCCTCCTGGTCTCTGCTCACTCTGACTAATGAGAAACAAGCGACACTATAAGCTGAGCTCTGACTGATAGCATTGCAGGTAGCAGTGCAGAAAAGCACATCATGAATCTATCTATGTTAATCAAATTCACATTTGTTCTTTCAGTCCCTCTGCTCTTTTCCAGAGGCAAAAGGGAAAACAGTTAAGTGATTCTAAGGATCTTAATACTTACTGTAATTAACAAGATGATAAGATACAGTGTGACTCAATGAAACAGGGACATAAAGATATAAGTCTTCATTGGGCATACTCTCAGGGGAGCACTACTTAAATGTACATTCAATCGAGGGAGAGAGACTAAAAGCAAGCTTTATGTACTGTTTTGTCTTTCAAGGGTGCAGAAGGGAGAAGAAAATAATTTCACTCAATATTATGAAGTACAAATCCAATATATCTGAAAGTAATTTTCTGTTAATAATAAGAGACATCAAAGGACACCCGGCGTCTTATTATGAACCCTTCACATGCACCCAACTGGATATGGGCCAGTGATGTGGGCTTAGTAACTGTGATTCATGGATTCTTAGTGGCACTGTGGTTGGAATGTGAGTGGTACCTGAACCCACCATAGGGAGACATGAGGGAGATTAAACAGATGTGTAGATCCCTGAGATTTTCTGGGTTTTGGACCAGGGATGTCATGTCTTTGTTTAGTGAAAGAGAGTGAATTTAAAATGTGACAGACCCAAAGGCATCTTGCTTTCGCCTCCTCATACCCAGTCCACGCTCTCCCCCTATTCCCCCTCCTCCATTTACTTATGCTTGTCTTCCAGAGCAACACAAAATTTAACTCAATATATTCTCCCAGGGAAATGAAATAAGGAAGTCTGACTTCAGCTGGGCCTTGATGGAGACCACCCTCTTGATGTTTTCCAGGGACTGCCGACCCTGTCTCTCTAACGCCGTTACGGTTGCTTCAGCTTTTCCTATGTCCTCACTGACTCTGAGACAGGCAGCATTTTGTCGGTTTGGCGAATCACCCAGGCGTCGCTAAAACCTCAATACTGAAAACATGCACTGTGGTGAAAGCAGAAACCCTGACCTCTGGCTGAATGGCTGTCTGGTCCTTCTCACAAGTTAGCAGTACATCTTGCTCTGTTGGGCGAGAAGGAAAAAAGGCTTCCGGGGGCAGCGCTACACTCCCGATGGGCCTGTTCGCAAACTTACTAGGTCCTCACAATTTTAGCACCTCCATCGGCTGGAAATAACAACTTGTTAACCACCAAAAGGTTGCGTCTGACGCCGTGACAGATTGGATCCTTGGCCGCTACAGCGGTGCTGGCTTTAGAGATTGGTTCGAGTCAGCTCTGAAGCAGATTACAAGATTTGCAAATTAAAGAGAAAACCGAAGAGGAAAAAAGCGTATTGCTGGGCTGCTTTTGTGGATTCAGCCAGGCACACTCAGCATAATTTTATCAATGGAAAGGATTATCGTTAAGTCCAAACAATGTATAAGATCAGTGATTTTCTAGACGGTAAAAGCTATATCTGGCGTCCCTTTCTCTCCTTTTAAGTGCCATTGCAGGGATATTAAAATATACAGTTTTATGGTTTCTTGGTATGTCTACTCCACATTTCCTGGAAGGGTTGTGAACTTCTTCGTGCTATATTATTATTTTCATTGGTTCATTACATCTAGTTAATTATATAGTAGTGAGCAACAACTGTTGTAGATTTAATTTTGTGACAAAAGTTCAGTGATCAACATCCAATTTGGGAACTATCAGTGACATTTCAACCTCCATTACCTCACTCTCAGTGCTGAGGATGGTCCTTTTTGTAATATAGTCTTTTCTTTGATTTCTACTAGTCTTTGATTAGCTGTCTTCTCAGATGCCTTGAACTAATTACATTTTGGGGAAAGGACCTTATCTGAGCTCATCATTATAATATCATGTATTTGTTGCATTTCAGAAATGATAATTCTTTATTTCAATTCTTTAATTGTCATCAGGTGACTAATGATTTTGTGGATTTTTTTATGGTTTTGTAATTATTTAAACTTTGTGGTCTAACCTTGTAAGTGATAACAGTGAAATATGAAGTCAGTGTTGTGGTTATCAACTTGCCCATAGTGGACAAGTGAGAGGATCATTGTTATTCACAGGTGCGTTATTATCAATCATGCAAGATACTCAGAAGTTGCCCAACAACAAAGTAGTATGTTGTATACATTTTCTTTAAAGTGCCAGCTATCTCTGGTGTTGCGGATGATGTGAAAATGTTTGGCGTGTGAGTCGCCTGAAACCGTTCAGGTTGATGGTTAATCAAACTATTTTGATAGTTGCCAGTGAAAAAATATGATTTTGATGTTTTCAAATATATCACGGGTGGTGTTTATGATGGGAACAATAATCTCGTTTGATTACCGGTTGCCAGTTCTTCCTGCCAAACCTGTTGTGATCAACTTCTAAGTTTGTGACGGTATCTTAATCTCTTTGACTGATTCAGATATCAGTTGATGTATTTTATAATTCAATCGTGATAGAATATTCAACAGACTAAATAATAAAATCAGATTAATTCCATCCTCTTTGTCTTTTGAAGTTGAACAAAATCAAATTTCCGCCCTCATCCTGTGCTGACTCTGGTCGATGTTCGCGGTTCAGTCCAGTATTGTTTGGGCTGTTCAGGCCGCCGGATGAACTCCAGGCACATCCTGGGGCACTAAATTAATTGCGGGGTCAAAGTGAGATGTTTCCCAACAGGCAGTCTGATTGGTCAGAAAAATCTAGTTCAGTTACAGATGGTTAAGCCTGGTTAATTGTGAACTGAACTTTTATGTGGCGATTGACTGCCAGCTGAACTAAAAATCCAGGAAAAGGCATTCTGACATCGTGTGTTCCCAATGCAGTGTAGAGGCATTCAATTGTCCTTATTGTCAGTTTAGTATAGACTGTTTGTCTAGCATAGTTAGACATTTTATCATTTGATTCATAATTTATTTAATACCTTGGTAAATAAAAGGATATACATTCACCATTATAGATAGATAGATAGATGTACTTTATTATTTATAATTATGTGGGACATGAATATATGTAAATATAAATTGTATTCCATTTAATGGTCTGCCAGGCCCTCCAGGAACTGGTTCACTCAGACTTTGCTGGGTTATGAACCTCCTTTTAACAATGTCTTCAGTTAACAAAGGTTAGAAAAAATTAGTTGATTCAGTTGGATGGGCTGTTCTGGTGTAGTACAGTTACTGTATTAAAAGTCGTTTGAGAGGTATTATTGAAAATCTTGGTATTACCCCAGCATCACATTTGCACAGTAAATGTGCAGGGTTCATTTGTCATCTCATTTTTCTCTTTTAGGCATTAACAATATCATGCGACTGGAAATGTGAGGTTGCAGGGTTTCCAATCAGTGCTACTATGAAAAAAACTGGGTGACGTTTGTAGCTTGGTAACAATTCACATTCTTTCTTCTTGATTAACATCATGAAAAATTGGGTTCACTCGTATATCTCGAAATGATATAGTTCCAACAAGCGCGAATAGAAAAGTAAATTAAACTGCTCCAAGTCAGTGATCTACCAGATAGATTTAAAGGTGAAATAAGTTGTTTGTAGTACTATTCAGTCCATGCATTGGTTTTGCTGTATATTGTTCTTCAGTCCCTCTGGATCTGTTACCAGGAACTATTACAGTCTGCTCCCTCTTTGCCACTGTCTAATGCAAATTTTAGAAGTTTGTTCTGATGCTAGTATTAATATATATATATATATATATATATATATATATATATATATATAGTGGTTTACCTCTTTTGAGACTTTGTCACAATGTGCTGGTACAAGACCTCACTAAGCAGCAACTAAATTTCAGGCAGCTGAACCAGCGAACTGAATATTGAATAGACATACTTTAGGTAACTTTATTTGATATCCGCCGCGCGACAGCTCGTGCACTTTTCTCTGGATCACTGGGCAGCACTCACTGCAGGCACCGTCACGCGTCCGGGTTCGTGCTGTCGCGCGGTTTCATAAAATTAAATTTTCCGATCGCGTGGCCGGGCCTCATGCGGTGAACCGGAGAAATTACAATCGCGGCTATTTGCTGTTAGCGACCATGAAATTACTTCGTAACCGGTAGCTGGAAGAATAAACAGAGCGGATTTGGCTGGCAAAAAGATGAACAGGTTAATAAGTTTCTGTAAAATCAGCGGTAAAATCATCTTCTGCTAGTCGGCCACAAAGGTCGCGGATAACGGAATGTGACAACTGGCTGGGAATGATCAGCTATTGCCAATGTTGATATTCCGTTCCTATTCTTGACGCGTGACAAAGATAGATAACTGTATGTTCAGCACCAGCCCTGCCGGTTAACATTTCTTTATTCATCAGGGACCAGGCCAACATATTCAATCATCTGTCCTGGTTAATTGGTTGAAGGCAGCAAACTCTCCTTTGATGTCCCTTTCGTTGAGTATATGAGTTTTCTTGGTTCCATTCTTCAGTGATTTTTACTTTGTTAACATCTCGTTGTACAGTCAATACATTTAGAATGGTGTGAATGATAAGTTGTATCTAAATGAGGATATACAAACAAACATAGTAAGATTAAATACAAAGTGTGTCAAAAGGCAACTAATTTGTATGATTTAATATAATATAACCATTACAAAATTAAAAATTTTTTTTCTCTCAGTGTATGTAAGCATCTGCCTTGTAATAATCAGGACAGGTGTTCTTTCATGGTGCAGTGCTGTTGGAAGAAATTGCAACACTGTCTGTTCATTATAATTTGAGTTCTCCTTCCTCAAATTACCTAAATGCAAGCAAAGGTGAGCTGAAAAAAAATAACTTCATGCTCCTGAACATCTCTTAATTCTACTTAAAATCACCAGCAGTGAAATGATGCAGGTTTATTTAATTGCCAGGCACCAGGAACAAATTCCCACTTAGCCATGCAGACTTTTTACGACGATAGCCGAAGCCAGTATGGCACTAAGCCTTGTGTTTCAGTGCATTTTCATGACAGGTTTCTCTGTGGACGGATGTATCAAGTCTTCTAAGAATGTATTAAATCAAAATCATAGAGCATTTGCTGGCGACCCTGAATTAAAGGGGATTTGGAGAAGTGATGTTTTATCCACCAGCAAGTTGTAATTGTTGCCTGCATTACTGACCACCCGGGCACATGCACACATGCCTAGTACTATCAAGCCTATGTTTGGTGTAGATGCTATCATCAGGGCGTTATCAGGTGTCCCCATCGCTGCATTGCAGTTACCTCTTACTATCGCGATTTTGGCGAAATGCTGTGCTTGGATCCTGCAACGCCTGATGTTAAGAAAAGCACATCAAGCGGAGGTTGGTAATCAAAAGACGCTTTCCACTGGTCCCAGAATTTATCTTCAATTTTGTGAGCAGATGTCATGTTCTCCGCAAAAAAGTTTAGATGAAATCATACTGAACCCTTTGCTCATGCTCCTGTGGATGTAGTGTGGCTGTAATCTGGTCTTCCACTTGCTCTGTTTACCCCACGCACATACACACTTGCTCAGTGAATGAGCGGGCTGCGAAACAGGCCTCATTCCGACATTCTGGCTGACTTGCATGTCTGTTTTGTCGCCATCGAAAATGTGACTTCTGCCTTGCCGGTTCCCCTTCAATGGGAATCAGATTAAACTCCCAGTGGTACTGGAAATTGGTGCATATAAACACTGCGACAGGCTGAATGATTATTAATGACTTTCAAACCTTAGCCACATCCCATTCCCTAGAAACAGGCCTCTGTGAGTCAAACAATTAATATTTTATTTGCTAACGTTTTAAACTCTCTCCCATTCCTTTGTATTAAACCAAGTATGTCAGGTAGTAATGTATTTTTCTTAGAAATTGGATGAAATATGTTGGCGATGACATGGTTCTTCTTACTGCTAGTTCTTACCAGGACCTGCTATAAAGAATGAAAAGTAAATTAAACTTGCTCTAAAGTCAGTGATCCTACCAGATAGATTTAAAGGTAAAATATGCAGATTGTTTGTAAATGCACTATTCAAAGTCCATACATTGGTTGCTGTATAGTAATTCTTTAAGTCCCTATTGGTCTATTTTCAGGAACTGTACAGTCTGCTCCCTCTTTGCCACTGTCACAATACCAGAATTTTAAAGTTTGTTACGATGCTAGTATTAATATATATATATATATATATATATATATATATATATATATATATATAGTGGTTACCTCTTTTGAGACTTTGTCACAATGTGCTGGTACAGAAGACCTCACTAAACAGCAACCTAAATTTCAGGCAGGACAATAAGGACTAAACTGAACTGAATATTGAATAAGTGCTTGCATATTTTTTAGAATAGCTTTTACCATGTTTGAAGTATCCATACTTTTGACAACCCTAATTGCCACTTTTTCTCACTGGATCACTTCAGACAGCACTCCACATAAAACACTAGTCTAACGTCCAAGATTCGTGCTAATAACACATTTTCGATTTCATAGAGTGGAGTCACTGCAGATAAACATTAGCCAGGAACCCTCATGTAAACATGAGTGTGCTGGAGCTCTGTGGTGAACCAGGAGAAATTACAGTCGCATTATTTGCTGTTTAACGACCATGAAGTGCATTGTATTAGCAAGTAAGCTGAGAGGGCAAGTAAGGCAGTTTGGCTAGCAAAAGATGAATAGGTTATATCAGATTCTGTAAAATCATGATAAAATCATCTTCTGCAACTGAAAATCCGGCCACAAAAATTAGCGAGAGTCGCCGAATGTAGCATGATAACTGGCTAGAAGGATAACGTGATCAGCTAATGCTAATGTTGAGTATTCCGTTCTCAAATACTGACTTAACCGACGAAACAAAATGAATGTACAACATTAATTAAGCATACAACCTACCCCGTTGCTTTGCACCTATTCATTTTCTCATCAAATGAAGGACAAAACCATTTATAGTTCAAATCTGTCATCCTGGTCCAGGTCCTGTTGGTTAGGTGTGTCTCTTGAAGGGAAAGGCGCAAACTCTCCTTTGATGTCACTCGTTGAGTATGTACAAGGTTGCCAGGTTCACTCCCATTACCTGAGTAAATTTTACTTTGTTGTGTCAGATTGTGCAGTCAATACAGTAGTTTAGTTAATATTACTTGGTGTGAATGATAAAATTTACATGTCTAAATGAGGATATACAAACAAACACCAAGTAAAAGATTAAATACAAGGTGACATTTTAAAGTAAAAGCACTTGAGTAATAATTTATTGTAGAATTTAAAGCAATATTAATATAATAATTACAAGGCCAAAATTTTTTTTTCTCTCAGTGTAACAAGCATCTGCCTTGTAATAATCAGGACAGGTGTTCTTTCATGGTGCAGTGCCCCATTTGAAGAAATTGCAACACTGTGTCTGTTCATTATAATTTTGGGTTCTATCTGTTACCTCAGTTACCTAAATGCACAAGCAAAGGTATGAGCATGAAAAAAATAACTTCATACTCCTGAACATCTATATTTAATTCTACTTAAAATCCTGTAGTGAAATGATGCAGGTTGTTAATTACTTGGTTGCAAGGAACAAATTCCACTTAGCCCATGCAGACACACACACATTTGATGGCAAAAGCCCATTGTGGCACTAAGCCCTTGTGTTTCAGTGCATTTTCATGACAGGTTTTTCTCTGTGGACCGGATGTATCCGTCTTCTAAAGTGTATTAAATGGAAATCATAGAGCATTTGTATAAAACGACCCACCAGATTAAGGGGATTTGGAGAAGTGATGCTTTTTATCCACCATGAGGTTATGGTGTTCTTCACTGTCACATTATGACCACCCACGGGCACATGCACACACATGCTAATGCTATCCAAGCCTATGTTTGGTGTAGATGCTATCATCAGGGACGTTATCCAGGTGTCCCCATATACATTTAAGTTACACTCTTACTGCTATCATGATTTTTTGTGAAGCTATATTGATTATGTGGTCACAACACTCTCAGTGTTAAGAAAGCACATCAAGCCAGGGTTAGTATCCAAAGACACTTTCCACTGGTCCCCAGAATTTGTCTTCAATTTTGTGGGCAGGAATGTCATGTTCTCCACTGAAAAAAGTTTAGATGAAATCATACCTGAACCCTTTTGTCATGCTCCTGTGTGGATATGAGTGTGGCTGTAATCTGGTCTTCCACTTCCCCTTTTTCATTGCCCCACGCACATACACATACACACTTGCTCAGTGAATAGGCAGGGCTGCAAGGCTCAGGCCTCATTCCAGAGCGTTTATTTTGACTTGCATGTCTGTTTTATGTCTGTCGAAAATGTGTTCTGCCTTGCCAGTTTTCCCCCTTCAAATAGGAAGTCAGATTAAACTCAGTAGTACTGGAAGTGGTGCATATAAACACACCCGACAGGCTGAATGATTAGTAATGACTTTTCAAACCTTAACCACATCCCCATTCCCTAAACCAGGCCTCTGTGGTCAAAGCAATTAATATTTTATTTTACTAGCGTTTAAACTCTCCCATTCCCTTTGTATTAAACCAAGTATGTCAGAGTAGTAATGTATTTTTTCTTAGAAATTGGATGAAATATATTTGAGCAGTGACATGGTTATGTAACACTGCTGATTCTTACCAGGACCTGTATTAACCAAGCAACTCAAATCATTCTTAACTGGCTGAAAATCTTTTGGTTTTTGGTTGCAGGTCTGTAAGAAAAATATTTTATCAAGCTTGTTAAATTAGAAAATTACTTTTATCTCAACTAATATGTAGGAGAGCTCTAATCTGTTTGTAGCTGCCAATTTTTGTCTTCATTAAATGGGGACAGTGAAGACTGACAGGAAATGAGGGGAAAGACATGCAGCAAAAATGCTGTTGTCATGCAGGGTTGTGTTTGATTTACAGGACCCAAACTTCCCAGCAGAGCATTGTATTGTAACAAAAATGATTAATGTTATTCACTTCACCTGTCAGTGGTTTTAATGTCATGGCTGATCAGTGTATAATTATAACTATTATATATTTACAAAATTAGCTAACGTTAAGTCAGGTTTGTATTTGTGTTTTGTATTTCCTACTGTGACAAATCCCACAGAGGTTTTTTCAGCTGTGTCTGTCACTACCTGCTCTCTGTACCTGTCAGTCCTTTGTCATTCGGTGCTGTGTCTGTTGGGTCATCTTCTTCAGTAACGCTGCCACTCGTGTTTTTGTTAACATTTTCTGTCATCATTTTCTCTTTTATCTTGCTCCTGATGTACTGCTGCGCATGGCTGCAGTACCCAGAACATTAGCACATGTGCTACTCCTGTGTTACTCCTGTACTCTGTGCTGTGTGTGTCAACCTAACCGGACTTGTCTCTAACTCTGTTCCAGCCACATGATTGGTTTGGCGTGGCACTATTGTCATTATCATTGGCTTTTCATATTTTCTGTCAGAACACAGGTGGAATGAGTTCTATCCACGTTGTTATCGACCATGTCTTATTTGTCTATCGAGGAGAGGTTCTATTGCAATATATATCAACATTGTTTTATCGTCCAGCCCTACCTTCGAAGTATTTACTTTGTGCAATGATATAGCCCTCTCAGAGTGCCTGCCATGCTTGGAATGCTCCCTGGAAGTCCCATTCTGTAACTGCATCAAGCACTATCTACATCACATGGTGGATCTCCTCCATTGTGTTTAAACGGCCAGTTTTCAGCTTGAATTTCAGCAGGTGGGAAGCAATGCATAAAAACGTGCTGTGACCAGGCGCGTTATCAGGATGGAGCATCCAGTTTCCATCCTACCACAGTTCAGGTTTTTTGCACCTTATGTCCTCTGTCAGACACCTCAGAATAGTGCAGTAGAACTCAGCATTGACACTCTGACCCACACCAAGGAAAAAGACAAGCATGACATACCTTTTTTGGTCTTGGAGACTTCCACTGCAGAGACTGCAGACTCTGGGTCGAAGCTGTAGACCCACCTCTTGTCACTGGTGATTATCTTTGACATGAATGATGTCGTCACGGTCGTGTTGACAAGGATCCTTGCAGACTTTAAAATGGTATTGCTTTGACTCCATGGTGAAATCGCAAATGTGCACCTGTACCTGTGTTACACAAATCCAGATGTTGATTGTATATTTTTAGTGGAGGAGGATGCAAGTAGATGAGTGGGATTATTGAGAGAGTCTTGAACTTCCAGCAGGCGGGGAGCTTTCTGTAAAAGCTGAAAAGTGAGTTTTGAGAGCCAGAAGAATTGGAACCTGATGAAATAATCATTATGTCATTTGCATTGAACGTGCATGTTGTATGCTGGCTTCAAGCTGTCCTCTTGCTTGTATCCTTATGTATGACCAGATACAAGACGAACTCACTCACGTTTTTAGACACAGCTTTGGCAAAGCAAAAGAAAGAACTCTTCCATTACCAGATGTTTCTTGTGTCAAGTGCTTTCATTTAATTTAGACAGAAAACTGGCACACAGGGCTAAAATGGCTAAAATTGGATCTAATGCAAGATATAGTTTGTGTAATGAATATTAATGTCCACTCCTGTCAAGGTAAGAAAGAATAAGATGAATTTATGGACTGCATATACAGTGGATTCAGAAATTATTCAGACCCTTCCCTTTTTGCACTTCATTGTGTCGTAGATTTAATTGTAAATGGATACAATTATCATTTTTCCCCACAATTGACATAATCCGTAATAACAGAGCAAAAACATTTTTTGTTAATGTTTGCAAATTTATTGAAAAGCAAGAACTAAAATCTCATCTCAAATGTAATTTACAAAAGCATTCAGATCCTGACTTCATTACTTTGGAGAAGCCCCTTTGGTGGCAATTACAGCTTCAAATCTTCTCTATAAGCTTTGTATACCTGTATTTAGGCAGCTTATCACATTCTCTCGGCCAGATCTTCGCAAGCTATCTGTCAGATTATATGGGAAGTCTGTCTGGAGTACCATCTTCAGATCTCTCCACAGATGCTGTAAGGGGTGTGAGTGACTGGCCACTCAACAACAGTCAGAATCCCAAGGCCACTTCAACATTGTCTTTACTGTATGCTTCAGGTCATTGTTGTGCTGAAAGACGAACCATTGAACCATTGATTGAGTGACTTTTTGGCACCTCACCTTACCAAAACTCTTCTCGCCTAATTACTCAGTTTGGCTGGACAGCCAATTACGGACAGCCAACTCTAGGAGTCCTAGTGGATCTGAACTTCTTCCATTCCGTGATTATTGATGCCACTGTGCTCCTCGGATCAATACAAACTTTACAAAAGGTTTGATACTGTTGCCCTAATCTATCTAAGTGGGCACAGGCTTATCAAAACTGGACAAGTGAAGACTGGAAAAAAACATAGCCATCTGATGAATCTTGATTTCTACTCAGGCATACAGATGATAGGGTCCGAATTTAGCATCAACAGCAGGAATACATGGAACCAAATTATGTTGTGTCAACAGTGTAGGCTTGTGGTGGTATAATGGTTTGGGAAATGTTTTCCCGGCACACTTTGGTCCCTTAATACCAATCAATAATCATTGAATACCATAGCCTATCTTAGTATTGTTGCTGAATTGTGCATCCCTTTATGGCCACAATTTCACAAAGCAACCACAAAGCAAAAGTCTGAATCTGATTCAAACCAAATCTGATACTGAACATTTTTGGGATGTGGTAGAATGGGAGATTCATGTCATCATGCACCAGAAAACATAAATTCTAAAAATGTTTTCATGTTGTCATTTTGGGTAATTGAGTGTAGATTGATGGGCAGTTAGCACAATGGCAATTTCCAATTTCCATTCAAAATTAAAACTACAACACAATAAAGTGTGCAAAAAGTGTGGTTGTCTGAATATTTTGAGACCAATATAAATACATTTCCATGTTGAACAATTTTTAATTGCTACACCATTTACTGAAGATTTTTTATTTTATTATTATTATTTATTTTTTTTTTACAGCTTTTTCCTTTTTTGTAGCCAGTACAGTTTTTTGGTATAATGTGAAGCTTTAATACAGGAACACCAAGAATAAGTAAGAGACTGTGCCCACACTGACACACACACACACTGGCCATTATACTCTATGTGCAGTATTTAACAGTGAAGGACATGTATTTCTGGCTGCTCAGACATGGTGTGATGGTTGAACTTTTTACCCTAATTACTTACTAATGCCTGCAGCTGCTGGAATGACTGTGGCTCCCTTCTGGCCCCCAGCAGGCTCTGATGTGGCCAGTGTTTGTAGTGTATGGTGGCGCTGGGCTTGAGCTGAGAATGAGAGCAGTGGGAGTGAAAAAACAAATAATACGAGGGAGTATGGAAGGAATGTTGCAATACAATTTTTCTTTTCAGCTGTCATCGACTTGTAGGTGCAGATATGATTTTACATGCATATTTATAGTGCTAAGAAAATCTGAAAATTTGAACATATAATTCCATGAAAAGTGAGCAAATACTAAATGGAGCTTGAAGTCAGATTATTTGGTCAATTTCATTTTCCAAGGTCAAAAATCAGCTTTGAATATTAACTTTATGTATATATGTGTAAATCATGTTAATACTATGTTCACAATGTTTACCTTTCTTGTTGCAGTGGAGAGTTTGTCACTATTCTCTCATTATCCAAAACCTTTCTCAGTGGCTTTTCTGTCCTGCGCAGAATAAAATTCTGGAGAGAACTTTGACAGCTTTTTGAATGCTGGCATAAACTAATGGATATTGGCAGTGTTCATCTGGTTTCAGTATTCACAGGCCTGTATCAGTTGAACCTTGGTGAAAATACCATTCCTCAGAAGTTCAACAGTCTCCAATTGGAGCATCAGAGTTTTCTCTTTCAGCAGAGCCAGCCTAGACTTCCAAACCAAGGTTGTATTTGTTTAGGATTCCCACAGCATGTAATTGTCATTCACATTTGGAGAGCTTATAAAACTTTGCACCAGTCGGAAATGTGGTGACGTCCCTTCCTTGTAAATAGATTTATTTGCCTGCTTTTTAATTCCCATCTATGCTTTCTTCAGCCACATGAAATCATGTGGTTTTGATCTCCTGGTTCAATTCACATTCATAAAAAGATGTGAGCCAAGTCTCTCAGCCAGAGGGAAAATGCTCATGGAATAAGCACAGCATTAATGTGTAAATTAAAATAACAGATGTTAACATGTTTCATCAAGGAGAGAATACACGAGCAAGATTGTTGATAACGGCTCAATGATAAGGTTTGCCATCCACTGTGGTTCTTAATATACATTGTAAACAGTTGTGTATGTAAGATGAAGTCTCACATGTGAATGTGAAAGTCACATCAAACACTGCATTGTTATGAGGTTTTTGAAATTGGTCTTGTGCGGCATAGTGGCAGAGCAGTACAACAGACAAATTACCCAAACAGCCAGGGTTTACTGTAAGGCCAGTCCAATGGCAGATGGATTCAGCACATGTGCCCTCTGGTTGCTTTACAGCGTAGCAACTCAGGATTTAAAAAAATCCAAATTTCAACTGTTGAGGCCTTGACCAAAGACAAGTCTGTTGTCTTTCACTGTGAGTGTTCTTTCTTTCCACTAAACATGAAAGCTGTACAGTATGACCGTTGTTAAATCTATGATGAAGTTTTAGTACTGATGCCAAAAAATTATTTGAATGTCTCATTGTTAGAAGAAAATGTTTTTATGCAAAACTTTTTTTTCCAACACCAAAGTGCCAGGTGCCCACTATGTTGCTCCAAACTAAGTACCTCAATAATGAAGTCAACATTTTTGGTTCAGAATACCTCAGCCACTATTAGATGGGTTACTATGAACTTTAGTTCATTCTTCTGGGGACCATGAATGTCTTTGCTGATCCCTTAACTTTTCATGTAGCATCACCAGCAGATCAATTTTTTTCACTCAAGTTCCAGAAAAATGTATTCTCATGTAGTTGTTGAATTGGCATCAAATGGTGTTCAGATACTTGTAGTTGTACGAATGTGTCCTAATTACTCCAGATAAAAACACATTTTTCCATATTTTTTTTCCAATACTACCAAATAACTGCAAAACTAATGACATTTCCAGCAGTCTCAGCTGTACTTTGTATTTTGTGCTAAATGGTAAATGTTATCGTGCTGACATGCAAAGCTAAATTTTACCTGCCAATCATCTGGATGTTAACACAGTCACTGTGAGGATGATTTCACACTAAGATTACAGTTTAACTCAAATCACTGCTGTGCCTAAGAGTAGCTAGTGTCAGTTAGTTTTGTGGCAGTTTTATGTCTGTTTAACAAAGAAAACTTATCAAATCAATTGGAATTTTGTCTGAACCCAAAGCAGTCATATGAGATCCTTGTTTGAATAAGATTCATTTTAAAATTAGGAAAATTATATATAGATCAAAGGATAGGTAAACAAGACTGAGTATCTGACCAAGAATATATTGCCATCTTGCTGGAGATGTATTTCAGTTGGTACCCAAAAATATATTATCATGTTGTGTTTTGTGCGTTTCGTATCTGGCATTGTCGCTCCATTTTCCCCTTAATTTCTGTTGTAGCTTCTTGTCCTGTCAGTGGAAGTAAATGAGCCAAGCCTCCTTTCCTCCATCTCCTACATTTTCTATCCTTTCAGACCCAAGGGCCAGTTTGAGTAATTGTAATTGACACATTGATCTAATAGGGCCATCATAATAGGCCTGTTACTGAGCTGGGGAATGGTGCTCGGCGTCACCTTAACATGTGCAAGGACTGACATCCCGCCATAATCCATAATGATAATTGTGATTTAGCCTTGCTTTCAACCTACGCCTCAACGTCCCCGGCATCAGGAAATCTTATTACATCTGACCCTGCATTGCTTCCATTAGAACTGGGTCATTTGTTAAAATACTGCAAAAGCAAAACAATTGAACCCTGTGCCATTTTGATTCTATAATAATGGGTTATGTTTGTCCCTTTGAATCAATTCCAGAGGCCCATTTTTCGGGATAGAGCTTTGAATTGGATTGATCGGACTCTGATAATGCTGAAATCAATGATGTAGCCGCCTGAAAGTTAATTTGTCATCGGGTTACATTTTTGTATTAATCTTAATGCCAGTACTCTTGATTGGCAATGGTAGCTCACATTGTGAGGACCTTTGAAATGTTGACAGACATTAACCATCAGGACAGAAAAATGAATCAGGGATTTTTCAAAACTTTTTGGCACTATGCCTCTATGGCACCTATCTCCTTTAGTAAATATTCACTGGGACTGGAGGGAGAACACACTTGTTCTAACATCTAAGCAGTATCTCTCTCACACACAGTACACTGACATTCTTGGGACAATGTCTTATTGTCAAGCTTGGGCCTAGAGGTCTGAGGACTTGGCACCACTGCTGTCCAAGTTCTGATTTGGGAAACATACTATAGTACAACACTAGCGTGTTTCTGTATATAAAGTTAAAGGTATGACACACACTCTCCCAAGAGGTTTAGCTCATGTATCAGTCATCACAGTGGTTATTGGGTATTGTTGTTGCAGTTTCATCTTGCTTCTCTGGGTGTTTGTTTCTGCCTTTGTCTGCATTAAGAAAAAAATTGTGAGTATCGCCTCTGAGGTTTACTAACCTGTGTGTGTGTTAGCAGTGCTGGATGATGGTTTAATCACTGGCTGATGGAGTCCTGTTTGTGCCTGTGTCAGCTGCAGCATGGAATCAAAGTCCTGTGTCAGCTCAGAGTACGATTCTTTGACAGCTGCATGCCTAGTATCAGAGAGTGTTTCATTTGACTGCATTGAAACCATTTTGTAGGTGTAGGTTATGACCTGCTGCTTTCTGTAACTGCAGTTATGTGGAAGGAATACTAATATGGGATTTTATGACAAGTCTTTTCAGTGCCATTCTTACAGTTAGATTGTTTACTTCTGAAGGAAGAGGGGCAGTTAATGCCACTTAATTGGCATTATAGCCCCTTTAATTCATTCAGCAAAATTAATTACATGTGTTCAGTGCTAATTAGCAAATGGTAACATGCTGACATGCTCAACTAAAGCCTCTTTTAAACGGATATCCCACTATTTTGCCATTAAGTATGCCCCTGTAAGATAGCATGCTGGTATGGCAGAATCAGAGGCATGGCATAACATGTGACACAACAGTGTTGGCATGTGTCCTGCCATGCCAGCTCTCTCTTTTACAGAAGTCTACCTGATTACCTCCACTTCCTTCCAAATGGCAGAACAACAATGCCTCTCTATTCCATATTCATACTTTTTATACAGAATGACAGGGCAGAATAATAGCGTAACATTCCCATCGTGAACAGGATGTATAAAAGGGGCTCAAAATAGGTAAGATTGTGAATAGTATACCTGCCAAACATCAGGATGATAATGTTGCTAGTCATTGTGAACACAATAGTGTGCTGACACTAGCATTTAGCTGAAAGCACTGCCGAGCCTCGCAGAGCTGTTAGCATGGCTGTAGACTCTTAGTCTTGTTTTGACATATGCAGTTTTTCATGTGAACTATGCCTTACAGAAGATTAAAAGCCCTAGCTAGATGTGAATCACTGAGGGTGGTAAATAAATAAATAAATAAATAAATAAATGCAGAGGTTTCTGTTTTTTCCCCTTCTTTATCCAAAAGTGCCTCCAGGAATTTGACAATTTGTGGTCATTTTAAGTGTCTTGTCTTTGCTGCACTGTTATACTCTGATATATGTTATGAAATAGCTAATTATCTCCACTGTTTGCCATTTGTGCATCGCAAAGTGTGTGCATATGTCAGAGCTTTGAATGGGAGAAGCAGATGTTTTTCCACCATAAAGAAGAAAAGGAGCAACAGTAGTGATTGGGAAGGCAGACAGACCTTGACACAGCAGACTCGGTCAGTGGAACAGGGTGTGCTGCAGGAATATTCAACATGGCTGAGGTCATCTGTGTCTTGTAGTGGATGAAAGTCTTCCCATTATGAGCTCGTCATTTGAATAATGTCCAGATTTCCCTCTGGGACTTGGCAATAGCTGTCCGCTGTTTAAACTTGTTATTTCCTAATGGTGTCTTGCACGGATTCTAGTCAGCGGGATGGGGGTTTCCTCATTGATCAAGTTGTCAAATCAAGCCCAACCTTCCTCTCTAACCTAACTATCACAATCTCTAAATAATCAATGCTAGTGTGCAGCTGTTTTCTTGTTCTTTTACTATACTTTGATCTTCATTGTAATTTTAAGATCCAGCCAGTGCCTCCTGTTTGTCCATGCTAAGACTGCTGGAGCATATAACTCTAGTCAGTATGCGCAAGCAGACTAAATAGACTGTTGAAAGCACTTAGTCCTATGGCTCAAGAAACAGAACTAACACCACATTTCACCCCTGCATCCTCAGCCAACACGGCACCACAGGCCTCACCAAGGGTGAGAGAGAGTAGAAAACCGGTAGAGGCTGTCCCTGCAGACAGAGTGAAGGGGCACAGGGGACGGGTGGTAATGCTGGTGGTGCTCGGGGAGTCTTGCTTGATTAAGATTCTTTGCCATCAGCTGCTGCCTGCTGTTGGATAAGCTCCCTCATGTAACTCCCTTCTTTGCTTTGTTGATAGAAAGGCTTCTAGTAAATGTGGTGCACGACAAAGCATTTCCCCTTGTGCCCTTCATTTTACTCCCTTTCACTTTGTGGACCCCCAGAAGGGGTAGGCCAATGAGACATAGTGGAAACAAATACTGTACAAATTCTCCAGGGAGATGTTAAGAGAAACAGTGTAGAGATGGTTAGAGCAAAATGTAGCTTTATTTGCAATTTATAGGCAAGTAGTGTGATGTTCTCTTCTGACATTGTAGTGCAAATTTGCTAATTGCCAAATACTAGAAAACACAAGATAATTACTGAAAAAAGAATCAAAAGCAGAAATCAGAAATCAAAATCAGATCAGCCTTGTTGTGATTTACTTTTTCTGACCAACAGAGATAGTAGAAATTAATTGTTTATAGAATGTTGGGTACATATTTAAATTTTGTACTGAGTTGTAATACACACAACACAATCAAATACAGAGGTGCACTGCAAGTAGCACAACAGACATTGGATGTGTCTCCAGAGGACACAAAAAACTGTTGAACCCAGCTGAGGTCCACTTGTTGTTTTGTGACTTTTGATGTTACTGAATTTGGCCGATTGTCAATGGTGTTGGAAAATTTGCTTTTTCTTGGGTTTCTTTTAATATCATGATTGAATGACTTGTATATTAATAATAATATCTGAATAATAAGAATGTTCCCTGGAAACATTTCCTTTGTCATCTGTGCTACTTGCAGCGTGCTTCTGTATTTGGTTGTGTTGTTATGTATGTTGTGTTCTCTTGGCAACTATATGGCGACAGTTGGAGGGTCACAGTTGCACATGTGAGAGACGTTACCCATTACACTGCTGGTGTGTAGACAGCTGTTTCTAGGGGATATATGAAAAGAAGTGTGTTAAAGGTAAAACAGGTTAAATTACTCTTTGGAAATAACAAATCAACAAGCAACAAGTAGAGAAAAGCTAATATTGTTATATTGACACCAGAAGCTCTCTCATACATGATTTCCCCATAGTTTTATTTTGAGACATATTTTAAATGTCGACTTAAACTTATTATTTAGACTTTATAAACCATCTCTACTGGTTCCTATTTTAGTGTGTGTCATTATTGTTTTAATGATAAGTTATCAGTCTTCACAAGTGTCTGTATTTTGTACTGAAGTTTTATCAATATTGCATTTTTTCTGTTTTCAGGACAAGCCCTCCCTACTGTTGTGCTGACCTGTATTCTCTACGGACAGGGGAAATGGTCAAATCAATTCAGTTCAAAACACCTATCTACGATCTCCACTGTAACAAACAGTATGTAGCACCAACTGATCTAAGTAAAAGTCATATTTTATGATACAAGTTTATTTTCTCTGAAGTAATTGACTGTTTTCTCCCTCTCCCAGTATTCTTGTTGTGAGCCTACAAGAAAAGATTGCGGCATTTGACAGCTGCACCTTCACCAAGAAGTTCTTTGTTACAAGTAAGGATTTAAGACTTATGGAGTTGGAGCAGTTCATGTGCACCCCAAAGTAATAATCACATTTATATTGCAGTATGATACCGATTTTGAAATGCATCTTTTGTGTCCTTGCATTTCAGGTTTTTTTAAAATCTGTTAGGGGTATTCATGCTAACTTTGCACTCACTATCTTTATTGTTGAGATTCAAGTGAAGAACTTGCACAAAACAGCATATATTGGGACAGCCAGCACTAGTGGCTTACAGCTTTCCAAATAAAAATGTTTTTTTAATGAATGAACACTTGTCTCTGACAAAAAGTAAACACAAAAATTAGCCTCCTGGAATGGTCACTATGCTAATTTATAGGGATCTACATCGGGGGCAACTTGCTGGCTGATCTAATCACCCTGCTCATTCATCCACACACACCAGTTTGTTTACTTGTCACTGCTGTTATACTGCCTCCCTTGGACCTACTATAAAAAAGATTAAACAATAAAAATAATGTGACATCTTACATTAGTGTTATACAGGGTGATTAGGTCTGTTGGCACCTCAGATGTAGATCCCTATAAGTTAGCCATAATGGCTGCTCCTAGCAGCTACATTCTGTGTTTGCTTTGGATCAGACTCAGAGACAATCATTTTGAAATGTAGGTCCAACCCTACTATTAGTAGTTAACACTTACATTGTCAAGACATGACCAGTGACTCTGTCACATGGGCATCACTCATGCCAAACAAACACAAAGCAAATCACTGGTTATAATACAACCAGCTATCAAGGTCTGCTGTAGTGCAGTACACTCCAGCTTTGCATTGTGACTAAACTGCTTTTATCAAAACATGATGTGAAGCCCTCCATTTGAAACTTAACACAGGGAAACTGTTTACAACACAGCACTCGTATCCTCCTGGCTGTACCTGCCATGTCTGCAGAAGGATGCTGTGAAAAAAAGGCCAGACTGTATTACAAGGCCATTGCTGTCCACTTAAGTCATTGACTGGAGTAAACTGACCTTACTGGCTGGCTTTAATGTGTCTCCTCTTTGTCTGCCTGCCTTCCTTATCAGTGTCTGGGCCACAGGAAACCAAACATGCTCAATAGTTATTAATCGTTTCTAAATGCAGGGGCCTCCTCTTCATAACGTTGTTTGGTCTGTTTGGGCCTTAAAAGCAGTAAACAAAGGGTTCTGTGATGTGTGCAGAGCTCTGTGTTGGATGAGCCATTCTACTGTCGTATGTCCACTTCTCAAAGGATGTGATGCTAGAGATGTCATGTTTTTATGAGCACTTAAGGCTTGTCCCATGTTTATGTTCTTGCATTGCATTTAAGTGGTGTGCGCTATGAGCTGGGGCTCAGTTACAACCAGCAGCAAACCTCCTTTTTCTGTTCAGCTTGATTACATAGCTTTATCTACCTTGACTGAATGAAACAACACCTAATAATGTTTGGTTTGGTACTTATCGTTTCTTGTTACAGTAAAAGGATGTATGTGGTTTAATAGTTATTACTTTTTCTTTGAAGCAAACTAATTATTGCCACTGCTCTGACTTTTCAGCCTTTTAGTTTTAAACAAATAAAAAATCCACTCTTTATACACATTTAATACTTTTATGCTTATCATACACACTTCCTGTCTCACAAAATGTCCAAGTGGCAGGACTTTTGAGCTATCAGCCTCAAAGAAAAGTGAGTGCAAATCTTCCATTGACTACACTGTTATCAGAGTTATTGAATTTCTTAGCAAAATAGAAAAAACATACTTTTTAAGTATGGAGCTTGCATTGGTCGTCTGTGGCCAGAAGACATGACTGTGATCACAATTAACGGAGGTCACAGATTATAGTGTGGAATTACTGGAATTGCCACTTTGTGCTCTTGCTAGGTATCTAGGGCCTCAAATAATTTTACACCTAATCTTTTTGCAACTCTCTCTAACTTGAATCACTTTGTACACATATGTGCATCATAATGTTCAGCTTCCCCTCCTGAAACTTACAGTTTTAACAAGACCTACAAGTTATAGTTTTTCTTGACATTATTCCCAAAATGAGGGCTGTCACTCTCCATTTTTCCCATCACAGTTTTAGTTGATGCTTTTCCAACACTTTGAAACTTACACAGGTGTATGGTCTTTAAGGAAACTATGCTTGTGCAAAGCAATTTCAAGATAATCTCACTATTACCCTACACTGGCCTTACATTTGGAGCTGGATGATTTGATACATATACGTCTCAGCTAATTCAATTTCTGATTTTCTTTATCATAGAAGTGCCCTAACCCTGCTTTCTTTCCCTTTGATTCCACCCATCATGGTTGTTTCCCCTCCCCACTCAGCTCCCTGTTCCTCTGCTCTCCACCCAGGATGTCAAACACATGTTATCCCACTGCCTGGGCTCCCCTTACCCTTGGAGAGGCACAAAAGGCTTCTCTGGTGCTACCAACAACCCTTGTGGCCTACCTCAATATCCTGGTCCCACCCACACCCACCCCACCCTCCAACACAGCACACTACATTACTGTCTGCCTCCACCTCATCTGCTCCCAGAGCACTAAATTATTGTCAGCAAACCGTTTCTCCCACACCTCCATGCATTAGCACAGTATATTTCTGTGTGTGTGTGTGTGTGTGCGCGCGCGTGTGCATGCGTGCATGTGTGTGTGGAAGTGGAACAGGGCCCCTGTTCATGAACACAGCATGTGTGATCATTATTGGATCAACATTTTGCTGCTAGTATGTTTACGCATGCTGGAGCTTAGTCATAGATTGCTCTATGTTCTTGTTTGTCTTGTAGTTGTTTACCTCCACATCTGTTTGAGTGGGAGGAGAAAAATACATTCTTATAATGTCTAAGACATTTATCTGTTTGTGAACACTGGGTTTTACTTGTCATTTAGGGTTATTGGTCACTATTTTTATTTTTACGGACAGTTGTGTTTGCGTGTGAATGTGTGCATGAGTGTTTGTGTGTGTCCCCACAGGGATTATTGTGCTGGTCAATCAGCAGAGGAGCCATTCACAAATTATTGGGTACCACAGTCTCCATTAGGTCATACTGTGCACACAGATGCACAGACACGTCACCCTCATTAGACTCCCATTTATCCTCCCAAGCAAAAGACTCCTCACAAACACATTAATGGTTTAAGATAGTTAAAGATGTACAGATGTACAGATTACAATGTTTATTTCTACTTCATTTCTACCGTAATTATCATTGGTGCCCCTGTTAGTGTGGCTGTCTTTGTGTCTTTTCAGGCTGCTATCCCTGCCCTGGCCCCAGCCTTAATCCAATATCTCTGGGAAGCCGCTGGCTTGCCTATGCTGAGAACAAGGTAGTTTACACACACACACACACGCACACACACACACACACACACACATATATATATATATATATATATATATATATATGTATATATATATGTATATAGATCTACACACACGCACATGCTTATCCATTGTGGCAAGCCTTAACAGAAAAGCAGCATATTTATTATCCAAAAAAATGCATTTTTTTAAATCTATTTTCTGCCTCTTTAATCTCTCTGGATAAACAACTCATTCCAAGAAGAGTCCACTGGAGATAACATTTTGAAAATCAACAGATGCACATGAGTTTTCTGTTCTCCACTGTTTAATGGGATTGTTAAGTATTTACAAAAAACAGAATGTTGTATTGCGCACTCTGTAATACATTTAATGCATAATAGTGTTTTAGTGCAGGCCCACTCAAGTAATTGACAGAAGGGGCCACCGTCTGTGTGCCTGTCTAAGGATTTCCAGAAATTACAAAATGTAGTAAGAGTAAGAGAAATACTGGGACAGAACCATTCAAGAGATATTGTATTTGATATTGTATTTGAAGTTTAATCAGTGTAGATTGGCAGTTTGGTTGTACAATGTTTCTCTGAAAGTAAAACCAATTTCTCCCAAAGAGTGAAGAGGGAAATTTTTTGGATGTCTAAATCTAACTTAATTTCCCCCAATGCTTTCTCTTCATACATCGTCTGTGGACTTTACGTCTTATATTTATCTGTAAATCTTTATGTTTTTGCAGTTGATAAGATGTCACCAGTCTCGTGGAGGAGCTTGTGGTGACAATGCACAGTCCTATACAGCTACAGTGATCAATGCTGCCAAAGTAAGCAACAATACATAGACACACAGACATCTCTCTCTCTCTCTCTCTCTCTAAACACACACACACACACACACACAAACACACAGCTTGATGCATATCTTCTGCTGGGGTCACAGTTTGATTTGTGTACAGTACAGCAGGAGACACAAAAGAAAAGCAGAAGTTAACATTTCATGTCAATATGTCAGCAATGCTCCATTGTCATTGTCATCAATTCTAAAGTTAAAAATTTCCATTAAGGCACATGACTTAAATTAACCATTCGAGCCAGCAGTTACAGGTTTTCACACTTAGTTGAACAGTTTGTGTTTATACATACAAGTTTTACACAGTTAGTAGCTCTCTTTAGCTCTGACGGTCCATTCATCAGTGGTTAGAGCAACTGATGGGACACTGGGTAAATCCTGGATGACTGCAGCTTTTGTTGTTTATACTGGGCAGGTGCAAATAACTGACTGAAATGTTAGGCCTCAAGGCCTTTAACAGATGCAATAAGGTGATGATGTTGCTAATGGTTTTTCATGTTTGATTGTTTGTATTTCCAGAGACATGTCCAATCTTATTTGAATGTCTTCACACACTTTCTGTTTGATTCACCACTCAGTTTCTAGTGCAGCTGTAGGATTAAAAAAAAAAGAAACAAAAAATTATTATATAATAATTATAATTGGTTGGCCATTCATAGTTTTTCGTTTGCGCTTCTCCCTTTAACTGTCATATACCACAAGGAACTCTGGGAAAATATTTGGGCCAGTAACACTCCCTTAAAGTTGATGTGACTGTTTGGTGTGTGTCACATTGCTTAATTTGCATGTGTTGTTATGTTATTTTGTTATGATGTACATCAACAGTTAGACACTATATCCACACTAAACCAGCATTTCTATACACAGAGCTTTTCCTGCTCATCAGATTGGTTTAAAGCTGTTTTTATGCCAATGTCACAGTGTGTTCACTTTGGTTGTCTGACAGAGGAGGGGACTAAGCAGAAGTTTAACCAGCTGAGACTGTCTACCACACTGCTCAGCACATTAGTTGTTATAAACAGCTATTTATATTTCTGGGCAGAAATTTAGCCATTGATTAGATGTTTTAGTGTGGCCAAAGATCTTTTTCAAAACGTCACGTGAACTTGCAGTGTTAAACAGCATTACCAAATTTTGACAAATGCAAATTAAGCAATGTGACACACACCAAAACTAAGAAACACAGACAAAAGAACAATACAGTTTGTGATTTTAGATGCAAATCACATTTCCTTGCATTTCACATTGTAGCTCTTTGTCATATGACAGTAATTTTAGATGCCATGTTATGTTGGCTGGTTAGTGATTCCAAATTTTATTGTGTTTTTATTAATGGGCAGAATTTACCCCATACCTCCCAACTCCAGTTTCTCCGTTGGTTACACCATACTGATGACACTAGTTATATTAGCCATAGAGTCAGGGACAAAGTCTGACAAGCGACTAGCACGGTTTAGCTAACAGCAAAACAAGGTAACAACCAACCATGCCAAAGTCGTTTGGGTAGAACTTGCCCTAAAAGATTAGTGTATGAAGCAGTACTGAACTGAAGAAGGTTACACACTAAACCAAATGTCCGGAAAACACATACTGTTAAATCCCCACTTACTGTTAGTAAAAGTATGTAGGCTAGTCTTTTCTGCTAAGGCACCATGCTGTTTACTGTAAACTGCAGCAAACATGACGAGTTCCTAACACTTGTTATCATAATCTACCTTCAAAAATGCAAAAACAAATTTGTGGAAAACATATCTAGGTTGCAACACAGCCAGTAAGTTGGTGAAGACAGAAAGCTTTGGTGTTTCGTTGTGGCCTTAAAGAATGTACAGTTTTTTGGATAGGTTTTTCATCTTCACTGATATATATCCTCAGTCAATTCTCATGACAGAAGGACTGACTCAAACTAGTTTGCTATTATCTTTAAGTTCGGAAGTGAGTTGTTATTTTCTGGTTGTAGTCTATCAGAAGGTCCTGTGGTCTGTCTGAGCCATTGCTCAGATAAAAATATATATAGTACATATAGTACAGTATTTCAGGGTCTGTGTACACCATCTGTAAATGTGCTGATATTGGATCCACCCGGCTCGCCTGGCTAACTGGTGCTGAGCTTATGAGACACTTCATCAACCTGCATATCTGTTTTTTTACCACTGTAATCTGTTTTCCTCCAATGGTCTTGTCTCACTCATCTCCACAGGAGAGAGACTGTAAGATGGCTCACTAACAGCCAACAGCTCCCTTTGATACCAGATGATATTCATTCCTGGTCTGATTTAGCTACTTGCAAACACATGCTAACTAGCTAGGTCCTCCTTTTGTTTTAGTCTGTTTCTCCATTTAGTCCCAGAGGAAGGGCTAATTGATTTACAAAGAGCAAGTGTATCCCTTCCCTACTTAATGAGTGCTAACAGCTAGTGTGAGAGAAGTCTCGTTAGCGGGATAACATCAAAAAAGACCACTGTGTCGCTAACAGATTAGGTGAGGGGTAGGCAGTGGTGGGGGGTACTGATATGCAGACAGGCAGTCTGCTTGCCTGCCCTCTCCTTGTTTAGGACCATATATCTCAATATGGATGACAAGGTATCTCTTTCTGGGTTGTGGCGCGACACGCTGGCTCTTAGTGCTGACGTCCAGAGACATGGAAACAAAAATAAGGGAGGGGGGAAGCATTAAAGTGTAATGGCTTATGTTTTTAAGTAGGATAAAAGATTTGGTGCAACAGCTCTGACCAACTGGACTCCCTGTTCCAAATCTGTTCACCATAAATCATCTCATGTTGCCTATCACTCCTGGGTGTATGATTTGAGAAAGCCCTTTCACATGAATTAGATTGTAATTTGTTTAGATGGTGACATCAGGCTATAACTCAGTGTGTGTGTGAGTGTTCATGTGTTTTTCAGACATGATCTGCCTCCAAACTCCCCCTCTCACCAGCAGATCAATAGCCCCTGTTTGGACTACCACTAAGAACTCCACAACTGCAGTGATTAGAAAACACATTAGTGTTGATCAATTAGGAGCCAAACGCCTCACTTAATAATTGATGGCTCTTGTGGAATTTACACACACACACACACACAAATGCAGGCGTACACAGGCGCACACAGGCGCACACAGGCAGCAGACACTGTTAGTGTGCCTGGCCAAGTGGCAAAGAGAGACAGTGGGTGATCCTCAGACCCAACAAACGCGAGGCGCCACACTCTATTGACAGGGCCGCCTAGTCTGAATGCCTGATTAGGCTCTCCGGGGCCCCTTTGGCGCTTACACACAGAGACACACAGTCACACACATTGGACTCCATTAGCCAAAGACAGTGTAGTAGGTGAGATAGACTCCACTTAAGCAGCACTATCCATTTCCCTCAATCGAGCAACAGAGGTGTGTTTGAGCCAGACACCCTGGCTGGGCCTTAAACGGACACAGAGGAGCCTCACACACACGCGCATACACATGGGTGTCTCTTGTGGCTACAGTGCTACAAGTCATCAGCACTACAAGTTATCAGCAGGCATCAAGTGAACATGGTGCATACACACACAGACACAGTATTGCACATACACCCGTGCACCTAGCAGCTCTCCTGCTTACATTCAATGCCAGTGAAGATTTCAAACGAAGTGAACTACAAAATACAGTATCACATACATGCAGAATATGTTACGTGGGAATATCCTGCATTATATAAGGTGTTAAATTTTTAAGCACAAATCACATTACATTGTGAATTTCCCTTGTGGATTAATAAAGTATCTATCTAATCTGATCTAATCAAATCTAATCTTTTTTTTTTCTTCGTTCTTCCAGACTTTAAAGACAGGCCTAACAATGGTGGGTAAAGTTGTCACCCAGTTAGCAGGCACAATACCAGCAGGCACTCCAGATGAGGAGGGCACACCTCACAGCACGAGCCGCCGTAGCCCCCACAGCCCTGGTGTGGTCACGATCATCGACACACACAGTGTTGGTGAAGGACAGGTTAGTACAGCTTTTTGCTTTTTTCAATGATTAGGTAATACTTGATTTGTACACTGTGATTATGCTTTTGAATTTGTCATGGACATCAGATTGTTTAACCTCTGTGGACACCAAAACAGCATGAAAGCATATCATTATTTGGCATAACTCAGAAGTCACGAAATTTTACATCAATGTGACCGCAAGAACACAACAAACAGCACACACTGGAAATGTACTAAATGGTCATGTACTTGGTATTGTCAGATTTAATTGCACATTTGTAAGTGCAAATTTGTTTCAAGTCTTTTAAATCAAAATGTCAAAGCAGAGAGATGAAATTCTTTTTATTGAGTGCACAACCTTGCTTTTTGTTTGTAAATCTGAAATGCTTTAGCTTATATTTGCAGATTCTATTTTATACTTAGTTATTTATTCTGTAATTGGCTTGCACCGGGACCAGAGTATCCTATTTCGTTTCACCTCATGTTCACATGTGTTGGAATGACAATAAAGCTCCTTGAATCCTTCCTTGAATCCTTTAAATGTCTATTTGCTAGGTCATACTTTTGAGCGGGCTTGATTTTCATACTTTCAGGTTCTACCATCGGCAAATTAGTTTCATAGGTGACCTATAATTGTACCTCAACAAGTCCTTCTGGCAGTGTGGAGGCAGCACTTGGCATATGAACACGGGAGAATTTGGACATCTGTGTCATTGACATTAACATTGGAACAGCATTGAGTATACAGATGGGTGACAAATAAAAGGACAATTGTGACATAAATGTTCATACAGAAAATATGGTGTCACCAGTCCAACTGAACTGAACTGAGATTCTCGAGCATTGTGTTTGACAGCGCCTCATCATCAAAACACCAAATGAGGGAATATAATTTGGAAAATTGCTGCTCTAGTAGAGTTCCATAGACTTTGAGATTCAGATTAGGATGGTTATAAATTACCACAATAAACAGAATTCATACTATGTACATTAATATTTTTATTATTTCATATTAGTGCAAGTTACACTATCTGCACTATGTATAAGGCCTAGCCCTTGAGTTTCACTATGACTCTTGAATGGTAGGGCAAGATGGATTAGGTTCTTGAAAACTTGACAGCCCCCCTCACTGGATCCCAGCACAACCTCAGACTGATACTGGTCTGAGCTCACTCAGTGTTCCCTTTTTGGATCCTTCTTGGTGGTTTACCAGAAACTGTTACCAGGTGACCATCCTTGTTTAATTAAATGTCAGCTTTTTACTGGCTAGCCCTCTAAATGCTTACATTTCCCCCCAACTGGGCCCTTTATATACATAATGCATGGATACACAGACACACACACACACACACACACACACACGCACACACACCAAACGTTAAATTGGCATCAATTTGTTCTTGGCTTTTCCCTCTCTGGTCTTGTCATGTGTGACCCAGGTAAACATCATTTAGGCCTCTGCGGCTTGGTGGGAAACAGGAAAATCTCCAAGGTTGCAACCTTTTTTCTGCTGCTTGGACACACTCAGGCTCATTCACCTCACTCTGCTCAACTTGCTAAAAGGTGTGACTTAGATCTGCTCCATATTTTAACAGCCAAGCTTTTAGCCACAACCCTGGCTGTTTTAGCAGCCCTGGTAGGATAGACGCTATGTAAACAGTCAGCTGTTGGTCTGCATGGGCAGTAACTCACATGAAGGTCAAGAGTGCACCATATGTCAAATAGGACATTGACATTGCATTTATCCATTTTTATGTTTCCAGATAAACACTGTATGCAAAGGAAGGATGCTTTAGAAATGATGTCGGGAATAGTTTTTAAGTGCATTAAACTGAACAAAAAATCAAAATCAAATCAATATTTGTTGTGACTGCACCAATTCTCCTGTGCTCATTTGCACAGTTTTTGTAGAGTTTTTTGGACGGTAGGTTGTTCCAAATATCGCGGAGAACTTGATACAATTCCTCTCTGGTTTTAGGCTGTTCTTCTGTGGGCTGTTTCAGTGTCTTCTGTCTCTTTATGTAACCCCACACTGACTCCATGATGCTGAAATCAGGGTTCTATGGTTGCCACCTGTTTTTTCATGCAATTACCCGATCAATCAATCACCTGGCAGCAGTGCAGTGCGTAAAATCATGCAGACACAGGTCAGGAGCTTCAGTTAATGTTCACATTAAACATCAGAATGGAAAAAAATGTGATCTCAGTGACTCTGACTGTGGCATGATGGTGCCAGGCGGGCTGGTATGAGTACTTCTGAAACTGCTGGAATTTTCACAGTCAGTGGTGGGAAACACTGGTTGGAACTGACAGATTACAGTAACTCAGATAACCACTCTTTAAAACTGTGGTGAGCAGAAAAATATCTCAAACTGCACACTGCGTCCAACCTTGAGGTGGATTGGCTACAGCAGCAGAAGATTAAGTCAGGTTCCATTCCTATCAGCCATGAGCAGAAAGAGGCTGCAGTGGACACAGGCTCACCAAAACTGGACACTTGAAGACTGGAAAAACATAGCCTGGCCTGATGAATCTGGATTTCTGCTGAGGCATGCAGATGGTAGGGTCAGAATTTAGTGTCAACAGCATGAATCCATACCAACCTGCCTTGTGTCAACAGTCCAAGCCAGTGGTGATGGGTGGGGAATGCTTTTTTGCCACATTTTGGGCCTCTTAATACCCATTGGCTATTTCTAGCATGATAATCCACCATGTCACAAAGCAAAAGTCATCTCAAACTGGTTTTGATGATGACTTTTGCGATAATTAATTCAGTGAGTTTCAGTGGTCTCCTCAGTCACCGGATCTGAATCCAATAGAACACCTTTGGAATGTGGTAGAACAGGAGACTGGCAGCATGAATGTGCAATTGACAAATCTGCAGAAATTATGTGATGCAGTCATGTCAACATGGAGCAGAAACTCAAAGGAATGTTTGCAAATCCTGAGGCTGTTTTGAGAGCCATATCCAGTATTAGTCCTGTATTAGTATGGTGTTCCTAAACCAAAAAGGACTCTGTGAGTTTATTCCTGGATACATTAAATATACATGTACATCAGTATATCGTTATAACCCTGGTCGTAGTTTGAACCATGCTTGCTTTAACAGGATCTACCTTAACGTCTACAGAAATGCTAAGAACTGTAATGCCCCTCGGCCACTCCAAACCATGATTAATCATAGTGCAGTAGCTGTCATGTTTTTAATGAGGCATGTTAGCATGAATAGTACAGTTTGTCAGTGATGTAGTCACCACACACATACTCGCTGCCTTCTCCTTCTCTCTTACACAGTGACTGTAGCTGCCCTGTAGCCAGTGTATTGCTAGACCTAAACCTTCAGAAGCAGGCCTGCACTCTGTCACCAGCTGACACGCTGTAACCATACACTGGCTATAAACACTGACTAGGCCAGGAAGGCAGGGAGGCGAAAGCTAGGAGTGGAGGAGAAATGGAGGGTGAAGAGAGGAGTAGGAGGGTACAAGATGGGGGTTTGGGATGTGAATTTTGGGGAAATGGGAAAGGGCAGAAAAGTGATAGAGGTGAATTCCTTTGTTAGTTTGGTAGTTCAGGATATTCCCATCTCTCTAGGCTTAGAATTTCCTTATTTGGAACAGCAGCTTCATAATACACAGACACACACACAAACGCACACACACACACACACACACACACACACACACACACACACACACACTCAAACTCTCCCCTGTGTAACAGGTTTGGTTCTCAGCCCCGGCACGATTCCCTCACAGAATAACATTGTCTGCCCTCAGCATAATAAAAGTGATCTGCTTCATGAGACCGGCCTCTTTCCATTTTTTTGCTTAATTTTTTGCTTGTAGTCTCAAATGAAGCCCCTTAACTTGTAGAGTCACTTTCTTATTTGAACTAGTTACTATTTAAAATGCTCAGCCAGCCTCCCTCCCTCCATCATTAATGCAATACTGCAGCCAAATCTAACCCTGTGTATATGTTCTCTCTCACTCACACACATTTGTGCACAAAGTGGCCTCATGTCTAGGGCTTATTTCTAATCTGTCTTTGTGACTAAAGGGGTTTTCTGCCAGTTCCTGGTCTTGGCTCAGCTTTTTGCTAGATTTGTCCCAGTCTTGACAAGAGACTTCATACAGAGATTTAGTGTGTAAAGTGACTTACAATACAATTTCATTTTCTGAGGCAAGTTTCTGAAGTAGCAAGCCAATGTCAGTTGACGCCAGTTTATGCCTGTTTACGGGAAAACCCGCTGTCATGGGGTATTGTCAAACCCACATGTGAAAAGCCACATCATTGCCAAAGTAAATTTGTCCATATTCTCGTCTCAGTTGTTGGATCATACTGCATCCTCACTGGTCTCAGCACAGCCTCTTAATGAAGGACCAGCACTTAAAGGTTTAGTGATTCATAATTTCCTTGATGCAGCATTAAAGAGAGATTTTTAACAAAGTTTTTATTTTTTTTCTCTTCCTGCCGATCAGGTAATATGCTAATTATTTTCTATCCACAAGAGGGCAATGGCACATCCAGAAATTAGTTCAAACTCCATGTCAAAGAACACTGCTGAGTGTGGTGATGATATCAGACCAAACCAAAATGTGAAGAGAAATTCTTGAGCTGGTGGGGTGGGGGGAAGTCCCATTCTGCGTTTAATGTTCACATTGTTAGAAAATGATTTAGACTTTTATGTATGCTGGCTGTGTGTGTTTGTGTGTGTGTGTGTGTGTCTGTGTGTGTGTGTGTGTACACACTACAGGTCTTGGTGAGTGAGGACTCGGATGGAGAGGGGGTGGTGGCTCACTTCCCAGCTCATGACAAACCCATATCCTGCATGCAATTCAACCCCAGTGGTAAGACACACTCACACACACACACACACACACACACACACACACACACACACACACATTTAATTTGTGGAAGGAGTTTGAATACTCAATGTAAGTTTGGTAGACAAAAAGCAGGAGAGATAAATTTTCCTTTCAGTTAAATGAGAGACTTACTGTGCCTACTGTGTTAATTTACAGTCAGTGGAACAGTGCAACAAATCAATTTATCTGCATCTCCATTTCTGGCTGGATAATGCAATTTGATTAATGAGAGGGCTGATGGAAGATTTTGACTAAAGATGATAAAAACTTTTTCTTTTGCAAGGTTAGGTATATTAACATTTCAACAGTACAATATCAAATATCTATAATGCAAAAGAGCTTTAAGTAATTGAACAAAACTTTGAAAAATCATTGTAAATCGGCTTGTTTTGAATTATATGAAGTGACGTGCATGTTGTCAAAGGTTCTGTGTGTAGAAAGCTGAAAATCCTTGTTATTACTGACACTTAGCCGTTAAGTGAGCTGTTGCTCATGCACGTATTCACACTCTGTAAATAGGTGGGCATCCATAATGTTCTTACCTACCCTGTTAATCTCTTTACCAGCCCTCAGTGTGTACTAGTGGAGGGTGTATGAGTCACAGTCCAACCATGGCAATAACGTTACCGAGCAAGCAAGGAAAGATTAGCCAGGCAGTTGTATCTTGGCTACACTGCAGGTATACGATGTTGGTTTGTTAGCCAGTGAAGTGATGGCAATGTAATGGCAAGCTTGCTGTTTACCAGCCAGATTTGCCCCAGGAGTTTGGATAAATTAGCAGACATTATCCACTCAACACAGTATTTTGTTGCCGGTTTGTCCATGTTACACTATTTGTACTCTGCTCTGGCAGTGCGGGAGAGAGACTTTTATTGCGACAGGGCACTTAGGAGCGAGCATAGGCAGCAGGGCACTTGGGAAGGAGCATAAATGTCACATCCTGAAAATTCATACACACACCCTGTAGACTGATTTCTATGTGAAGAAATCAGTCTACAGGGTGGTATAGGCAATGGAGACAGTTGAGTAATGGCTCACTTTTTATGTCATATTACAATTACATTACAAATTGCTTCAAATTCTTCCATATAGTATCTTTAAATATGCCAGCACTTCCCTTCGTTTCCTTTTAACTCAATTTGATGTCTCGAGCCATCTTTATAGTGGCTTAACCATTCATCCATTGGCGAGACTTGTCTCAATCATACTAGTTAGCTTCACCACAGGCTTAACAAGTCTTACAGGTGGTGTGCCCAGACTAAGACATTGTTTTGTACAAGACTTCTCCCCAACAGTTCCCCAGAACTGACAAGAACATAAATAAAAGTCAGGTTGCAGCACAGGTGAATGTAGCAATTTTACATGGTTAGTTTAGTTATTATGAGCTTGTAATGTAGAGCTCAGACATTTCTTAATCTCAGGTCTCTACATGTTATCCCAGTCCACTTAATATGTGCAAACAAAATATACTTTTTTTTGCCTTAGCCTCAAAGCAAAAGCAGCAATTAAAGAGAAATTAAACAAATACCCATAAATACTTTTATTTAATATTTTGTTCATTTATTTGTTTAAAAGGAAGGGCAGATAATCAGTATAATCATAGTTGGCCTGTGTTACACATTATGACGTGTTGGTCATCTGTGCAGGTTACTGTATATATATGACATTAGCTGGCAGCTTACTGTAAGAGAGGTATTACATATAAATGCGGTGACCCTCATCATTATGTTTGTTCTAAATGTTTAGTTACTGTACATAATTGTTCTTGTTGTATTTGTATCTAGGGTTTGGATGGTTTGGAGGATTACTTCTTTCACCTATTTCCAACAAAATTTTTGTTAAACAGAGGTCATTCAAGTGACCAACTGGTCCTTGAGACATCTAAAAATCTAAAGTATTCACGTTTTTGAACACTGTGCTGATTACTAATAGAGTAAATTTATCTGTGTGAGCATTTTACTCTGGCATCTCCTTTCCTACTTTCTTAGTGTTGCTGATCTCCAATCCCCAAAAAGACAAAGACAGTAGATGCTTTGTAAGTGTGAACAGGCTACTTTGTCAGTCTCTGTGTTGAATGCGTTAGCTTGTGTCTGTCCCTGTTACTCCTGTGGTTGTTCATGTATTTTATGCCATGTGTGTTGTGTATGCATGTGCGGTTAATAAAGGAGCTGTTGAGTGATGGCTCTCACCCCATGACCTCTAAACCCCAAGAATCTTTCACTTACCTAGACTTATTACTAAACTCGGCATCTGAGCAGGAACAGGATGATAATGAAGACAAGGACAGTCAAGGCATGGTTGTCCAGACCCCATCTTCTTCCATTCACCTCACCAAAAATCACATACAAAACACAACGCACTACGGTATGACTGATGGCACAAAATCTACTAAAGGTACATTGAAGTAATAAAAAGTGCTTAGGAAATGTTTTCTTTCCAACAATCAAGAAGGTTAACCCTTTCAGAATTAAATATAGTGCTAGACGTTTAAACAATCATGGTTATGTTAACACCTGCAGAAGATGTTGTTTCTTCACTCAACCATGTAGGCTGTACTTCTTGGATATTTATTCATGGAGAGACAATGCTCAAAAGGGAAGTTCAGAGAAGTGGTCTTCCAATTGCTCTAAAGAACTGTGCACCACTTATAGTGATATCATGTATTATGGATCCAGTCATGCACACAGATATGTTGAGTTGCCAACACTGCAACAGTTTTTATACACTTTTGGTAACTAGTTTCTCTGTGTTTGAGAGTTGTAAGCAACATTAAAATTTGCCTTTATGGTTGCTATCAGATACCTGAAAAGCTGAATTTGTACAATGTGTGTTGATTGTAAACTACAAAGCAGATGCGAACCAGTTAGGTTGCTGTGCACATATACTGTAACACATGAGTGACCAGCAGTTTATATGGAAGCACTGGGCATATGACTTCGCTGTCTGTAACTGATGTGCAATTCAGAGAAGGACATTTGTTAAAGGATAGGTTCACAATTTTTCAGGTCTGTCTTAAAACAATAGTCAGGTTCCCATATAAACACTGCAACAGGTTTTGCTTGCTGTAATCATTCCTCCTGTTCATCCTGGCCCTGAAGAGATCCGTTCCCAAATCAATTTCAGTCTAAGTGGTGCCTGACAAAATTCCTAGTTCTTGTACTGTTTAAAAATACTTTCCACCTAAAGCTAATATGAGGCTTCAGCAGTCTGTTTCCAACACATTTAGACATGTGTTTTTAGTACAAAATTCCATATTTGTGTTACTGTCCTTCCACCATAGCTCAGCAAGCTATCAATAGAGGCACAATTTGCTAGTGAACTACATCAAACATCTAACAAGGTGATCAAAACAGAGCTAAAAGGAAAATGAATGATTTTGCTACAGGTGGCTAGCCCAGACCGAATTGTCTTTGATAGGTGTAATTTAAACAAATAATTGTGATTCATGGTGTCATCAATGACGTCCATGTCTTTTTAAAAATCCTTTTCTCTTTTAACATCCTAGCTGGGCTGCAGTACATCTGGAAGTTAGTTTCAGTGTATTGTTAGATGCTGAGTCAGCAAGCTGACAGATTCCCCTGTGACACTTTCCACAGGGAACAGGCAACTTCAAGATTCCAAACACACTTTTAATCTTTCTGACTCATTTACTCTAAGCCAAATCTAAAGGACTAATAAATGTTTAAATCATGACCAAAAACAGCACCAGGAGAGTAGCCCAAAAACACAAATTTCCCCCTTTTTTCATTGCAGTTAGGGCATGTAATGAGATTAGGATGAATCTTAACACAAGCATAGAAAGTCGTCTTTTCCACTGTTGTGAATGCAGGACTCCTTTCATCGTTGTTTATTCTTTTATCCATTTTCATTTCCAAACTGCCTGTTGTGGAGTGTCCCATAATTAGAGGCCTCTTGATTTGATCAGAACCCAAATCCTGAGTGACGGGATCATTGGTCTGGCTCTAGGTGAACTCTTTCCAAGGAGTTAGGGGAAGTGACTTTTACTGAACTACCTTCCTGGCCCTACTGAGGTTCCCTTCACAGTGGTCAAGCTCAACATGGCAGAAACAAGAGAGATAGACTTACCAGGAAACAATGATATGACTCAAACAGAGCCTGGAAAGCCCTGAAGTTTTGGCTGGGAAGAGTTATGTAAGAAACCCCAATGGCTTGTGTGTGTTGGAGGCTCTACAGAAGGCGGACTGGTGGCCGCCAGTTCTTGGTGTGGCGGCTGGCGCTTTGCGGTGCTTCAGTGGATCTGGGGATCTATTCCTAGTGGTGTAATTAGAGGGACGCAGATGAAGTGCAGTGGCAAAGCACTCTCTTTAACAGCTGCAATGTGTGTGTGCTTGTTTTCTTTCTCGTCTCGTCCTCTTCACTCGTCCTTAACGATCCTTGACTTGATTAATAGGTACGATGCCAAGGTCAAAATACACTCATGTTTTGATGGCAGATATACTGTCCAACAACTTGTGCGTTTCTTTTGACTATGAGTGGCACTAGATGGAGTGATTGATCCAGCAACCATACAAGGCAGCACCCTCTGATTTTTATTCTCTCAGCACTCTCTTCAGTCCTACTCTATCTGATAAAGATCAAGTATTACAGTGTTGGAAGAAGTATTCAGATAAAGCAATTCATTACTTTACTACATCAATATTATAAGAAATGTATATAAGCCACATATTAAAAAGGGTTTAATTTCCACCTGGGTTGGGGTGCACATGTTCCCCTTGACTTTCCAAATCCTACTTTTGTCTCTTCCAATTTTATTTTTTATGTCTTTTCCTGGGTTTTGCCTGTTAGGCTACATAATATTTCCCCACCCTCTAATAGGTGGAGGATCTTTTGGACCAAGTACTGCCTGAGAGGAAACTGTACAGGCCTTCCCCAGTCTTTTTTGCACGCTTTTCCGGGTAAAACATCAATAAGATTAAATAGGATACCATTACACTGTATTTCTTTTTTCTTTTTGTTAGACTAGTTTTTATGGAAAGCATACAATTATAGTAATACAATAAATAAAAAGTGTTTCATAGTTTATTACACTCATGTATTTTCTTTGACCATAGAGAGATGAACTCGTGAAAAAAAATCTCTCTGTGCACTTGCGCTGTTGTGAGCCTTGTGCCTAGCCTTTACTTTAGCCATTAAAGATAGCATTGAATTCAGACTTGTGCTATATTTAAAGTGTTGTGGAATGTTGGTCCAATGGAATACAATTGCTGTCATGACTTTCAAAATAAATATTATCTAGCCGCTTAGTCATACATGAGCAATTACTTTCACATTTACATAAAGAGGTGCATGTGTGAAGGGGGCTTAATCTACAAAATAACTAACATAAGTAATGGAGTAAAAAGTACAGGATTTCAGCTTAAAATGTAATAGAGTAGAAGTATAAAGTAGCAGAACAAAATTCAATATAGTAGCGATATATGTAGATCAAAAATGTACAGTACTTGATTTAGTATTTATTACTAGTCTCCACCACTGTAGACAAGTAATTGTTTGGTCAGCTTCTCTGAAACCCAGAACATTGTTTTGTCAGGCAACCTTTTGTCCTAGAAATTACATTACTATATTACAGAATAGTCTTCCCAATATCCAATGTCCACATTATGTTGATAGAAAATGTAATCTAGTCTCTATTATATTTTCTTAAGTACATACCTTACTGCCTGTACTTTGACCATCAATTAGTTAGATATTTGTGTTTAAGCTGGATGCAGGTATAATTTACCCTTGTGCTGTCTGCAGTTTCTTTCATTACCTTTTTCAGTCTCACAAAACCCATAAGGCTGCCACAGATTCACAACTTGATTTTTGTGCAGCTATTTAAATGTTCTGAATATGGAAGTCTTGAATACCCCATCAAAGCCAGGAGTAATGGCGGATGAATCAAGACTGAATCTCTCTCCACACGGAACTGTCCCATAAACCATATCCCTGGTTTAGTAACAGGCCAGTCTAATGAATAGCTTGGCCCGTTGAGCCTGACCATTGAGGCAGCTGTGCCATGAAGGCAGCTCTCCATGGTGTAATAACTCTGTCTCTCCATCTTACTGATGTGTGAAAGAAACCAGGCCGTCGCCGAAAAACCCTGGACCCACACGCACATGTTGAACACGAGGGGAATTCCCACACACAAGCAGCTTCACTTAGCCACACATTTATAGCCACACATTTAGCATGGATTGAGTTGTGTCTTCACACCAAGATAGTAATTAGCACTCACAGCCTGCTCTGATGTGATTTACAACTGCTGCTTTTCAGTATTTTGACTGGGGACAACATGGGTTGTTCTTTCAACTCAATTTTTGTTAGACTATTGTTTTTCTGTGATCATGATGATGGTAATGGTAATCATTATGCTTCCATTTTTAGTGTTAAAGAAGTTGTCAAAAGTTTGTGCTGGTACCTCAGCTGTGTTTACAGTTTTGTAAAAGTTAGTAGTAATCTGTGCTTGCAATGCAAGCAGAGAATGGGTTTTACCTGTTAGGCTTCATAGAGGTTTCCCTACCTTCTGATGGGCGGAGGATTTTGGGACCAAATCCAACCTGGGAGGAAACTGTACAGACCCTATTTAGTGCTGAAAAAGCACTCCTGCTTGTGAATAATTTTAAGGTAAAACATAACAATTTAATCCAACATTCTCTACATTGTGTTTACAGTTTTGTAAGCATTAGTGATACCCTGTGCTAGCCATGATAGCAGAGAAGGAAAGACCATGTATTGGCCATTTATTGTGATATGGATTCACCTTTCGACATAATGTGGTTGCTTACTTTGCAATCAATCAATACCAAGGAATATCTTGACAGCTTTTAAAGGTCCAGTTCATCCAAAAATAAAAATGTTTCCATTGTTTTTAGATGAGCATTTAAGGCGAGTGTTCAACCAAGAACGTGTGTTTAATGTCTCTGTAAAAATTACCCAATTCTACAGTATGAAACGGGCTATTGAGCACGATCAGAAAGTACTCTGCTCTATGTGACCTATGACCTTTACTGCTTACTTTTTTCAAGTTATCAAGGTTATAAGTTACATTTTTCTAACTTCCTAAAAAAAGAGCTAAAAGATTTTTTTAACGTTATTTATTTGAATCTGAATATTGTCAGGAATCTCAAATGGATTCACAGACACAGGCTGCATTCAGTATTGGTAAATCTGATGGTGTAATTGTCATCAAGTACTATCTTCCTGTTAAATAGCCCTGAAATGCAAGTTTTTGTGTGTGCGTGTGTTTAGTCTGTAGCCTCTGTAGATGCACTGTAAACAGCATTTCAGCTACATAAGAAATATAATTGTACAAAATCATGTACTGCCATACTATCTAACTCAGGTTATCAAAAATAATAATGTAAAATAAAGAATTCATCTGTGATAAGTAGTAACATGGCCAGAGCTAAGGAGAGTAATGGGGCTTGGCAGTGACCATGACTCAGGGCCCCTGGAAAAGCTTGGCTGAAAAAGACTCTACCCAGCCCCTTCATGCCCAATGCGCACCAACACAACAGACACCTCAGCAGTGTGGAGTCATTCACTTCCCACACAGTGTGGTAACACGCAGGTCATTTGTAACTTCTTTATGGTATGTGTGTAGGTGGGTGGCTTGGTGGGGAAGAGGTGAATTGCTAAGTCTTGTTCCCATGAATTGAGGACTGGTTTGTTTGTACTGGCAGCTGTATCCATAGAAATGATTTAGAGATTAGTAGCATGGCCTAAGAATCTCAATTCATAATTTTACTTCATTTCTGAGCGTCTATATACAAATTAAACATACAATAGATTTTGATTTATTCATACTGTTACCAGTGGCCACAAATCTTGCTATGCTTATTGTACCCCACAATAAAAGGGGTTGAATAGAAAGTTGCAGCATAGGCACCCAAGGATTGAGTGGAGCCCCATCACGGCACATATTATCTAAATTTCTTAATACATCCATATTATCCACTTGAGAAAATGAATTTTCTCTATGCATTTTTTTTTCAATCTGTCCACTAGATCATAAGATCTCCTGTGTAAAAAGCTAACATTTTAGTCTGAGGCTGGTGCTAGAGTAAAGCTCAAAATATCCAGAATGAATGGGTTGATCCTCTGGGTGAGGATTTTTTGGTCCTATGGTTGCACTAGAAGAAAGGTCAGGAGGTCATTGAAATAGTGTGTTTTGCGATATTTATCTGTCTATACACAAGAAATTTCATGACAATTTGGCATCTCAGTTTATTTTGCTTAGCATCAAAATGTTAGATTAATGATCCTGCTGCTGGAAAGATACTATGTATATATGTAGTTGTAAGCATTTATTTAGTGATGCATTTGTTAACAATTGTAACTCCTCCAAGACACCTGTAAGTGGAGGCCCACAGAGTGATGCATGACGATATAGCAATGAATGCAGATATAATGAAACACAAAATAATATTAAATAACTCTCCAGACAAGAAGTTCTAATTGTTGACAAATACTGTACAATAATAAATACAATAAAAATGTTGTTATAGTTGTGAACAACTATGTAATATTGTGTTAAAAACTATTTGTTCATGGTTGTATATCTCTTTTACATGCAAAATAAGGGGACTAATATACCAATAAATGAATTAGTCGCCAGTGTTTTGTATCAGCCATCAATCTTTTGCAGTACAGTTCCGTGGCTGCACGTGTGTCCATGTTGCAGTTTACATTGCTTTTGTTGTCCATTGCCAGATTGACCATAGCATCGTTAGTTTTACATAGAGTAACAAGAATAATAATAAAGTATAATAAAGAAATGCTGATTTTGCAATTCCGAAATCCCAGACATTGTGCAACAGCCTAAATTCTAATTAACTGAATTTACTTATGCAGCCCTAAAGTGATAGGATGGTCTCACTCCTTCTCATCACACACACATCTACCTTCTAGTTTTTTTTTCTTTTAAATCAATGGACAATTGTTGCACTGTGAAATCTTACCTATGACCAGTGGCTGCGAATATTTAAAGGGATTCCATTAGTTAACAGAAGTGAACACAGCTCTGAGAAATTTAAAAGAGACCATGCAAATGCAAGGAGCTTACCTCTCTAGCCTCACTGTCTGCCTGTTTGCACACTAAGGGGATTAAGTGCTGACCATTGTCCCAAAATTCTTTATCAGGAGATTGTGGATGGGAGCAATTTGTTTTGGGGCTTTTTAACCATGGCATCAAAAGAAGCCTAGTGTTAAAGTTCTCTCTAAGCTGCTGTGAGAACATGTTTGTTCCATGTTGGGAAACCACAGACAGAAAACAAAGTGAAACTATTGAGATTGACTGGAAATATGGATTAGTGGCAGTAAATTGGAGTTGTGGCTTTGGTGGATGAATTCTTGCAGGTGAAGTAGGAACTGATGCTTCCTTAACATTCTTAGCTCTTTATGTGGCCTGTTAGTCCTGTGTTGTACCCATTGGATGACATAAACCTCTCTCTCTCTCAAACAATTCCAGCAGGAAGTGTGCAAATATGTAAATGCTCCATAAAAACAGACTTAAGTAGTGTATTTTCCACTTAAGGTGATGAAAGAACAAGCCTGGAGCTCTGCCTTGAGAACAGTCACGCTTTGTGAACTTGACCGCTATGGTGCCTGCCCTTTGTGCGTCGGCACGACTTTAAAGCCAGTTGAGTTTTGCCCTGTTAAAAGAGTTGGCGTTCCAACATAGTAATATCAAACTAATGGCAGCTTCTCACTCACACACACACACACACACACACACACACACACACACACACACACACCTGAGCTCTGCCTTGAGAACAGTCACGCTAGAACTGACCACAGGTGCTCTGCCCTTTGTGCTGGCACGACTCTTAAAGCCAGTTGAGTTTTGCCCTGTTAAGAGTTGGCGTCCAACATAGTAATATCAAACTAATGGCAGCTTCTCACTCACACACACACACACACACACACACACACACACACACACACACACACCTTTTTCATATCTATTAATATCTAAGTGCTCACAGGTGGTCTGCCTGTGAAGTGCACAGAAAAACACAACTCTTGGTTTCAGCCCGCTGTACATCAAATGAACCATAAGCACCTTTCCCTCTTTTTTCCTTAGTTGTTTTCTCTGTTTTTCTTTGCAGCCTTCACCCTCCCTCCATCCCCTCATTCTTTCCTGCCTTCCTTCCTTGTCTGTGTCCTTCTTTTCCTCTGTGGAATTGAGTGTGGATGAGGTTTCAGGAATCAAGAATTGTGGAAAACCTGCAGAACCCTGTATATTTTTGTAGCTTTGATCATTGTTTCTTTTTGTTATGATGACACACACTAAGTACATTGATAACTGAGATCAGGGCAATGTGATGAAATTGCTAAAAAATCTGTCAGGCCAAGAAACATGAGCAGCCAGATGTTCACACAGGTTGTTGGCCGGACCCCAGCGCAGTCAAACCTGATAATAAAATTATACCCAAACTGTCGAAACATCCATGGCAGTGTGGGGAGAGCCTTCCAGGTTCGACAGTGATCTTAAGTACTTGCACACACAGTTTTCCTGTGCAGTGAGGGGTTATCACCAACTTCTTTGTTGCAACCATTTTCACTTTCACCTCCAGATAAAAAACGGCTTAGATAATATAACTAAGCTATTGCCTTGGTGCCTTCCCCATTGTGTTTCTTGCCCCATTGGATTTGTTACCACAGTTTTGCCATGTTTCCAGTTTTGAGCAAGTCCTTTAATGAGCACAGTGCTATCATCACAGATAGAAATATAAATCTATGTTGACTTCTGCCTTAAAAAATATCTTCCTTCTTTTAATTTGAAACTTGGAAGATAATAACACACATCAACTTGTATAGACTTCAGTTAAATTTGTAGCTAAAAATAAAACTAGCTTGTGTTGATATTCTAAAATAAATATGTAATTAGTCAAACTGCAGCTCTCTGTTATATTAGAGGTGGTTTACTCTGGCCTTGTAGCATCTGACTAACCCTAATCCTACCCTGCTGCCCAGTGGAAATAAAACTCCTCGTATATTAGTGTGGTGCTGTGGTGGTGAGAGGATTAGTACGGTGCTCTCCTCCTTCCTTCAATTAGCACTGTAGCCAGTAGCAGAATTTGCAGTGGTTAAGAAAAGAACACATCTATTACTTTACTTGTGTAACCATTAGAATATTTTATAGTTTGAAGGGCAAACTCTTGGGACTGTTGTGATTTCTCGACTGAATTCAACAGGTTAGAGCTAAAGCTTTAAAGAGATAAAACTAGATGTAAATGGGTTGTAGAGGGTAAATGTTAGACAGTATATGAATGGATGGTGGGGGAATGGGTTGATGAATGATTGCAAATGGTCCGTAAGTGGTCAAAGTAGCCATGGCAACACAAATTCTTTGGTTAGCTGTGTGCAGATTAGAATGCAGAGTGCTGCTGCCCTGGCTTAAGTAAGTACTCAGACCCCTTCGCTTTTTGCACACTTCTGTTGTAGATTTAATTGTAAATGGATAAAACTGACATTTTTCAATCTACACTAACCCATAATTAATTAATTAAGTACTTTGTAGAAGCCCCTTTGACAGCAATTACAGCTTGATAGTCTTTGGTTAGTCTCTACAGGCTTTGCACACCTGGATTTTGGCAGTTTATCAATTTTTTTCTTGGCAGATCCTTTTAAGCTCTGTCACATTGAATGGAGAGGATCTGTGAACTGCCATCTTCAGGTCTTTCCACAGATATTCTAAGTGGTTTAAGTCTGGGCTTCAGCTGGGCCACTCAAGGACAGTCAGAGACTTGTCCCAAGCCACTATAGTGTCATCTTGGCTCTCTGCTTGGGACACTGTAGTGCTGAAGTCTCAAGACACGTGGACTCTGGTGCAGGTTTTCTTCAAGGACTTCTCGGTATTTGACTGCATTAATCCTTTCCTCAATTTTAACCAGTCATGTCCCTACTACCACCACACTACACCATAAGGATGGTATTAGCAATACTATGAGCAGTGGCCTGGTCTTGGCCAGACAAAGTGTGTGGTGTTCTGCCCTAAGGAATAAAATTTTGTCTCATCAGACCAGAGAATTATTTTCCTCATGCTCTCAGAGTGCTCAGAGCAGGATATCATATCCTTTCACTTAATGGGGTTTTCGCCTAGCCATTCTACCATAAAGGCCTGATTAAAAGAATGCTGCTGAGATGGTTGTACTTCTGGTAGATTCTCCTATTTCTGCAGAGCTCTGTTAGAGTGACTGTTAAGTTCTTGGCCAAGACCAAGGCCCTTCTTGCTCAACTACTCAGTTTGGCTGGACTGCCAATTCGGGAAGAGTCCTGGTCATTCTAAACTTCTTCCATGTCAACACTCAAAGCATTAGAAATGTTTTTTTACCCTTGCCCTGATGTATGCTTTGCCACAATTTTCTTGTGGAGGTCTATAGAGAGTTCCTTCGATTTCATGGCTTGATTTTTGTCTTAAGATGCAGTGTGAATTGTGGGACCTTACATACACAGGTGCATACCTTTCCAAACTCCAGTCGCATTACAGACACATCTCAGGGATGATCCAACACAGAGAATGTACCTGATCACAATTTTTAGATTTGTAATTTGTAATAAACTAGCAACAATTTCTAAAAACATGTTGTCTCTTTGTCAGTTGGATTGTCAGTTTGGATTATTAAGTGTAGATTCATGAAATGGCAAGTTTATCCACTTAAATCAACACAATAAAGCGAACAAATGAAGGGGCCCAAAAACTCTCTGAAGCCACTGTACTGTATATGTCCAACATATGTGTGTGTTCATACAGACACACACAGAGTCTTGTCCTTACTCTCAAATTGGCAACCCTGAAGACAAAGCCCTGTCTTACGATGGATAGTCTTTCATTTGTGCATTGGGTGAATTTGCTCTGAAGTTTATTCATCCTGGTAACAGTAAAGCTATCTGAATCCCCCAAGTACTCCATCTTGTAAGCTTTATGTCTTCCACATGGTTATAATTTGAGATTTTCCCGATTTTCAAAGCTTTTTTTGAGCCTAGTGTTGTTAATTAAAAAGTGGAATAGTTTTGTTGTGGCCTTTTGTGTTGCCAAGTAGGGAAATCACTGCCTTCTTTGTTGCTCTCTCCATTTCTTTCTTTGCTTTTCTCTCTCCCTCTCTCTCCCACTCCCTCGTCCCATCTGCCTTTGTCAAGAATAAAGCTAGCCCAACCACTTTGTAAATGAAACATCCTCCTACTATTAATGGGATTGAGCAGATGTTTTCTGTTTGGATGGTCAGAGATGAGACAGTTAAGCCTGCAGCAAAACAAAACAAAAAGATTTTGGGCCACAGAAAAAAAAAAGAAAAAAAAAAAACAGAAAGCAAAAGCAGATATTTATGGAAATGATTATATCACTTCCCTCATGTCCCATACAGACGCATGTCTCCCGCACATGGCAAATTAGAGGTCATCCCTTCCACTTTAGCGCATGTCTAAGAGCGTGTGCCAATGATTTTGGTACTAAAACATCGTAAATAACACTGTAACCCCTGGGACGAGGTGTTATAAATAGGACGTGTCAAACCCTGCTCTGGCCAGCCTCTGGTTTCCCCGAAACCCTCTCTTTTCACCCGCCGAGCGGCTGAGCTACTTTTTAATTTGGCCTTCCCGCGGGCTAACCAACTGACGCCTCTCGGCGAGGGCCTCTGTATTTCAACAAGGCCACAAAAGCCCCAGTCCTCGGGCACTCGCACTCACAAAGCTCTCCAGCCTTTCTAAGCTGTTACTTTTTTGGAGCCCAGACTCTACCATCAGCAGAAGAGAAACGCTGGCTCTGGCCAGAATGCAGCGGCCAAGTCTCATCTGTCAGAAACCCAGGGGCCAGACTCCCCAGCCACTGGGTGGGCGGGGCTCGTCCAAAACAGAGAGAGGAGGAAGAAAGAAAGAAAGAGTGGAGTGTAGGGGAGAGGAGGTTCAAGAGCGAGAGGAAGCTCCCAGATAAACAGGCCGCAGCGCCTCAACTCCTAATCACCCTGTGCTTCCGTTTCCAGACTCTATAATTAGAAGGGCCCCGTCCCTTTTTTCTCTATATTCCCAGTTGACGCAAATGCTTCTTGTGGCTTGGCACCTCGTTTGGGGCGTGGGTTTTCAAGAGTTTACAGGCCCTGGGCCTTAGCTCTCTGGCTTTCTGGTCGCTCTGATACAGCATGAATAGCTAACCACTGTCTTAATGCACACTTCAGTTGGCTTCTCTTCTGCTTTCCTCCCTCCACCTCTGATAATCTGCGTAACCCCATCGCTCATCCACTCTTTACCTCCTCATTCCATCTCTTCATCATCTTTAAATATAACTGTTCTTCAGTCATACACAAGTCTTAAAAAAAGAAACCTTTCAACTCTGAATGAATGTGCAAAATTTTGTAGCGCCCTTGGATTTTTTTTTCCAGAGAGGGAGTGTTTTCCATCTCCCTTGCACGTGTTGCTGAATCCTTTTAATCTCATGCCATTCCAGCCTCCTCTTTTCACATTTGACATGCCACCCAATAAAGCCCGGCCACTAATTAAAACCTACTGCAGCCTCCACATAAAAGATTCCATTGGGGAAAAACTCAGAGGAAAATTACTAATTACTTTAATATCATTTATGTCTGGGAGATGTCAAAAAGACAGAGGTTTGGACATTTTTTCAAATCTTACACTCTGTATCAGTGATGCGTTTCCAACTTTTGAGTTACTGCCCGATCTACAGATTTGTTTGTAACATCTCTGAAAGCTTCTGGGGATGGGTTTTGGGTTGCGCTTGAAAAGCAGTGCTGCGTTTTTCCTAGCTGAGCCAGTTTAGATCTGGGTTTGTTCTGGTGTGGTTTGTTGAGCATGTTGTTTATGGTGAGGGCCTATACTTTCTGGAGTTTGACGAGCTTCAAATAAAATGGGACCAAATGAATGGGCCTGTCAGTGGGGGTTACACTTGTGCTGAGCTGCGGTACAGTGTTTCGGTGAATCGCAATCTGAGCACACACACCCATAACCATACACGGATGTATGAATACATAGATTCTCTCTTTTACAGACACTCATCATCTTGTCTGTCCTTGAAGAAGCACACGACTGGAGCCCTGCTTTTAACCAGACCAAGCTACCATGTGAGGGAAGGCTGCATTTTATGACAGCGACAAACGATAGCTGCCTTTATTTTTAATAGACTGGTTTGTTTGTTTTAAAGGCACAGTAATTCTTCATGCCATCTAGCATGAATCCTTTGTGGCTGTGCAGTTTAAATATTTTGGTTGGCCTCACTTTGCATTAGTTTATCAGTGGCAACTTCATACTGGCACAATGCACAATATCTTTGGTCAACTGTGACAGATTCTTTTGTTATCTCAGAACTTTACATAATAAAAGATATTAGAATATGTTTACATTATTTAGATTAACATAGCATAATCTAGGACTTAATATGGAATTACCCAAATTCTAAATCAAGCATGCAGTACAGTAGCATGTAATAAGTAAAACAAACAAAACATTAAAAGTACAGATAAAGCACTCTTAATTGATATCATAATAAAGCAGTGATCACAGAACATCATATATGCAGTAACAATTTTGAGCATGACAACCTGTTTATGATGAAGACCGTCAAAGGAGTGCTTCCCAATGCTAATGACTGTATGTTTCTATATTGTAGGAATGCTGCTGGTGACTGCAGACACTCTGGGCCATGATTTTCATGTCTTCCAGATCCTCACCCACCCATGGGCGTCCTCACAGAGTGCTGTTCACCATCTCTATACCCTGCATCGTGGGGAAACTGAGGCCAAGGTCTGAAACACACACACACACACACTAAAGTCATCAAGTTGAAGTAGCTAATGACAATTTTACAGTTTTAACTTTCACATAATATGTTGTCAGACAAGTTGCTGTATCCCACCAGATTTCAACATTGAAGTAAAATGATTCATGTTTTAAAAATCCTAGAAATAATGTTAACATTTAAGTATACAAATCATTATCAGTGCTGATCCCAGGATTCCCATGCATCCTGGAAAATCTAGAACCAGTTTTTCAATCCTTTAGAACACAAGGAAAATAAAAGAAACAGTACAATGCCTTGAAAAACATGATATTGTCCTGGAGAATCATTTTGACACTCTTTTCTTTTTTCTGGGAGTGAACTGTCAGATCTCTGCAACCACTGGCATTTGACATTAGGGCTCTGGTCAAGGACCAGGGGCCTCAGTTATTAAACAGTGCATAGGATCCATTCTAAAAGTGTATGTGCGCACAACATACATGCACAATGTTAGAGGATATTATTAAAAAGCAATGACGCTCTGTTCATCAATTCTTTAACGTTATCTGATGTTTGGATGTCGGATTTCTTCCATTGATGATGATTAGCCTACTTAATGGTGGTTGAGGTGAAATGAGCTGACACCTGCCACATCCTGGCATCATCCTAGCATTTCAACAGCTGTGGTGTAGAGCAGTCCCCAACTGGTGCTGGTCCCCAACCCCCGGGTCGCGGACCAGCACCAGTCCGTGGGTCAATTGGTACCGGGCCGCACAGAAAGAATACATAACTTACATTATTTCCGTTTTATTTATTATCTGATTCTGAATGATGTTTTATTTTGGAAAATTACCAGATTCTCTCCGCCACATCTGTCTATGACTCACTCTTGATGCGTGTCAAGATGCTTGCCTTGGTCACATGTCTTACCTACATCCGCCACCTTCTTAAAGGGGCTGCTCCGGCCGGTAACACATAATACATTACCGCTAAATTGAAACCCCCAAGCTAGCAAAATGAACAAAAAACAAACTTCTTTGGAAAGTTTCTTTGCGCAGGGTAAAAGAGCCAGTGAGGAGACAGAAGAAGAGCCTACGACTTCAAAGAAAAAGAAAGCTGCATTTAACAGACAATACCAGGAGTCCTACTTGAAATATGGATTTATTGACAGGTTGTTCCCACGCACCAAACCTGCTCTGCATAATATGCGACGACCGGTTCTCTAATGAGGCAATGAAGCCTTCAAAACTGCTTTGCTGCGATGTGATGAGGACGCTGCTAATAAAGTTGCATACACAGTGGATTCACGTTTATTATTATATTTAGAAAATACCTGTGTTATGCCGGTCGTATCATTTTATTTTGTTGTATTTATCCGCCACACCTTAAAGGCCGGTCCGTGAAAATATTGTCTGACATTAAACCGGTCCGTGGCACAAAAAAGGTTGGGAACCACTGGTGTAGAGTGCCACAGCTGACCTGCCGTTGAGGGGTGGGGTATGTGATGGTGAGACAATGCTGTTGAAACATTGAGCTGAATTAGATTTTAGATTTGAGTTGGTTTATATCTTTTACAGTTGAAAGGTGCTTTGCACAAGCACAAATAACACTGCTGGTTTTAATATTTATGATAGTCAATCTAAAATAAAGTAATGTGTGATATATCATTTATTTTCTTCAATCTGGCTTTCAGTTCACCACCTCACCATCTGCGTTGCCGATTTCCCCCCGTCTGTTTGTACTCATGGATCAGAGTTTCTTTACAGGTGCACACATTTTCCTGTCACGTTTGTTATTATAGATCCTAGCCTTTGTGTGGGAATGGCACACGCCTCTTTCAGGCTGTGTTTTGTGCATACACAATGGTTAGAAAAGAGGCCCCTGATGAAGTTAGAATGGCAAGGGTGAGAGTATATGGGCTGCTCCTTATCATATTTTGAAACTCTCTGTATGCCCCACAGAGTCATGGGCTTTTGAATGCAGCCTGAATCACATGAGATTGGTGAAGAGTTATTAATAACTGTTGACTGGTATTGAGTTTTTAACTTTTATAATTCAGTGCTCTTCCAATTGCAGGTTTAGGTTAGTTGTTCAAACACCAACATATTGATTGGCTAGCTACTTAACATTATGTTTTTGGGTATAATTATATGCTTGCTAGCTTGTTTTGCCTGCAACAGTACGTGTTTGCCATTCCCTGTTTTTGAGATATATACACAACAGTGTATATGGGCTGAATTAAGTTTTTCAAAGGCTGACACTAACAGGGGACATATTTAGATGATCAGGGAAATGGGGAGTATTTTGTTGAAATAAATCATAAATGAAAAAAGGATTCCTGGTTAATAAATGCAGTCATCATCTTCCCTCTATGTTCACAACTGTGACATGCAGAAACTTTGCCGTGCAAGTCAGAAGTGCTTACTCAACAAAACTACTTCAGGCCTTGTTCGGTTCAGGATTATTGACTGGGAAAACACACAATCACACACACACACTCTCACAGCCTGCCTATAGTTAATGTATGACCAAACAGCAGGCCTGCTGACCGACTGCACACTGAGCCTGCTTTGATCCAACCCGTTGTAAATAGTGAATGCTGGCCTTAGCCTAGTGCTTGGGCCAGAGGTTATCACCACACACTCACAAACACTCACACACACACACACTTGGACACACACTGGAGAGTGATAAAGTCTTCAGTTAGGTGGGTGGAGAGACGCCTTATCTGTCTCCAGTGGCCAAACATGCGGCTGTCTGTCAGTGACCCGAGGCCAGGTAAACAGACCTGCAGCTGATAACAGCTGTAAGAGGCTGAGGGAGGACCAGAATGTAGACGAGCTCAGGCAAACTGGAGAGCACTAGTTCCAGGGGTTACAAGGATGGCACCCAGGTACTGCTTAACTTTACAGCCCTGCACCATCAGCTGTGATTCCAGTGGGGTCTAATTGGCTTTTTGTGAACAGGAGAAAGACCCCAGAGACAAGATTGCTGTGAGAGCAAAGGAAAGATTGTTATATGTAACAACATACATTCTTTTTTAAAATAAATTAATTCGGACTGATAATGTTGATATGTCAACAACTGACTCAAAATAGTGCTATGAGTGTAAAACATTAGGTTTCCTCAAAGGAACTTTTTGAACTTGAACACAAGTATTTAAAACACAGAGCCTATCCTCTCACTGTGCTGTCAGCTTAAAGGCTATAACAAAAAACATCATGAAGCAGCAGTTTGTGTTACTAAAAATAATAAAAGTAAACAAAATCTGCCATGGTTTCAATGTTAGGTGTAGCTAGACATCTGATTGCTGATCCGTTAACATGTTGTCAACAAACTACTTAATTAATTGATTTTACTGACATATTAAAATGTAATTACTTTGGCAAAAATATTAAAGTTTGCATTGGCACAAAATATCAGCTCTTGGCTCCTCCAGTCCTATAAATATTGGTGTTAGCATTCGAAGCCCATACTGGTCAATTTCTAATGTCTAAATTAGGAGAATTGTATATTTCCACAGAATTTGAAAGCATGAGTACAGCCTTTATAGTTATGGATACCTTTACTCACTGCCACTAATCATTCTAGCAGATCAAATGATGCAAATCAGTAGATTTAATTAACAGTCTTGGCAATGACAACCAATAGAGAATTATATAAATTCTGTAATGGTTATTTTAACATTCAAAATTAGACGTATCCATTGTATCAACAGTCGGCCACAGTGACTGACTACTGTTTGGTACCAAGATCTGCCATATTATAGTATATTGGCAATCCAGTATCAAACAAAATGAAGCAAAGCATTAAACCAAAAACCTGCCTTGACTTTCCCTGTTATTGACTTCATCCAAATCCTCCTTGTACTGCAGGGATACTTGAATTTTATCCCTGTGAATTATGTTTGTTCATGTGTCTTCAGTCTTATCCCTCTGTCCATCGTTGTCACATTCCTCTCATTCCTTTGCAGTTTCTCTCAGGTGAACAGAGCTGCCTAATCTCCCTAACTGGTGTCACTGATTTAAAAAGAAAAGAAAACATCTGAAACATTAATCATGCCTTCTTGGCAACACCCTGACTGTCAAGGATGTCATCAAATACTCTGTGTACAAGGACAGGAAGGACAGCTTTCCAGCTTCTGTGGAATGTACTACCGCCACACTGGCACATCCATGTGACTGAATGCAGTTACATTCCACTTTTTAAGATAACATTTGACAGCTGTTTGATACCTGCATGGTTGTCACTGTGTGACTATAAAACTGCAGCCACCCTTCAGGTAACCCCCTGCATGATAAAATGGATTTGACACTAAAGTACAGGCACCCATTTACACTTGAAGCCCTGACAGGTCTATTATGACCAATTATGAAACATACAAAGTAGCCCTTTCTACCCTAATCAGCCACAGCAGAGGTCAGCCCTCCTCTTTCACTCATCTTTGAGAAGTAAAGTAACTGTCTGGTATGCAGAGGATGCCCTATTAACTGTCATTGCTGGGGGCAATTACCTAGTCTGACCTGGCAAAAGATTAGAAAGGCTTGTAGGTACAGAGCTGTCTCTCTAACTGGATGACTTTGTTGCTGGCTAAAGAGTTAGACATTCCTCATCTTAACTTTCTCCTGGACCTTTTTCCTTTCATTATTCTCCAGTCATGTCCACTTTCTCCAGCCTCTGTTTTTTTAATGTTGAAAGATGGATGCTCTTTCAGCACACTATCACCTCATCAGTCTGTCACCTCACTCTTTTGTCTTTTTTCATTTTCTTTCTCCCACTATCCTTTGCTTGTGTTGTCTCTTGCAGCCTATCTGTCTGGTTTCCTGCATGTCTAACATGCCCAGGGAGATCCTATCTTCTCAAGTGTCTGCTCCCTGAGAGTCAGTCACTGTTTGAGTAAGCAGGACTAACAAAGGATGCCAGCAGCTCTTTAGTTTTTCTTAGTCATCTATTTTACCACCAAACAACCTCATATCACATTGTCACCTTTGCCAAAAGCCATTGTCCAGTCCTGTTACACTGGCTGACTTGTGTTATGCAGAATGACGTGTATTTGTCTGATAAACACTTCACCCTAGTCATGCTAACGTTCCTGGCAGACTGGAGTTTGATGCTGTTTACTCCCAATCTGCATATTTCTTTATGTGAAGAAAATAATATGAAAACATTTTACCTCTTTTCAGTACATTCATGTACTGAATCTTACTTGTGGAGTTGGATAGAGCCGTACTTTCTGTCCAGAAGGCTATTTGTTTACTATTTTTATACTGACAATGAAAACATGCATTTGAAAATCAAAATTGTATGTGTTATTCACCCACACAAACAAAGCTTGTCAGTAATCTCTTTCTCACATCTAATACTGTTCTTTTGCATGACAGCAGAGAAACCTATGTTGCTAAGAGTAATGTAAGCACTCACATACTTTCCACAGTTTTGAAAATTAACTTTACAGCAGAGCAGGTAGAGGCAGTGATGGTGTTGGTACAGCTGATGTCTCACTGCAATACTAAGGGTAAATGCAGCTAAATTCACTCCACAGATATCTTCTCAAAAGAGAGAAGAGTGCAGTATTAACCTGTGGTTAACACCTCATCACCTGTTATAAAGTAATAAAATATTACATTCACAAACAGTGATTGCTCTATTTTTCTCCCCATCTTTTCTTTTTAGTTACATTTTTTTTAGTTATTTTTATTAATTTAAGTTTAAGTTAAATTAAATTTAGATAACTGATACAGAGCAGCTCATTCTCATACAGGTAAACTCAGGTTTCCTTTTCTACCACCACCTTCCTTGTGGCATGCATAAGGATTTGTACTCTCTTCAGAGGCTGAGAATGTTTCACACAAAATTGACCTGCACAAATTACGTAACCTTAGAAAATCCAGTGAAATACATAATTAACCTTTGCCAGTATGTCTACTGTCTCCACATATTGTCCTTCTTTAAATGCGTATGCATTGAGGAGAAATTTGGAAAATACTTGCTTAAGTGATACAAACATACCATGATGGTGACGTGATCATATCATGGTGTGTCTTTTTGAAGTTCACCATATTTGTTTGAGTCCAAATGTGTCACATGTGCCTGCAAAACTGGTCCAAAAGCCACAGTGAATCTGGCTAATTCTTAATTCTTTAATTAATCCTAATTTTATTTTTTTTTATTTTTTCTTTTGTAGAATGAAAACACTAAAATTTAAAGACAATACATGCAAGAACAGAACCTAAGCTATTGGCTGTTTTAAAAGAGAAATAGAAATAAGACATGTTTATTACATTAATGTGTTTAAGCCTTGGTATCAAGTAGCAAATGAATATAATAAAAATGAAGTTTGTTTGTGGTATTCAGGAATTATTTGCATGAGAATGAACGTAGTGAATGGATATATTGTCAAGTAAAGTGATTTCATCCTTCATCTGTTTCGACACATTCTCTGTCTCATCCTCCTACTGTCACCACCTTCTCCCTGATCTCTGTACTTCTTCCGTCTCTGTCCAGGTCCAGGACATGTGTTTCAGCCAAGATAGTCGCTGGGTAGCAATCAGCACCCTTCGAGGCACAACCCACGTCTTTCCCATCAACCCCTATGGCGGTGCACCCTGTGCCCGCACACATATGTCCCCACGGGTTGTCAACCGGATGTCTCGCTTTCAAAAGAGCGCTGGCCTGGAGGAGATTGAACAGGAGCTGAACAGGGCGGCTGCATTAGGAGGAGCAGGAGGAGCAGGCATAGGAGGAGGTGGTTGCATTCTGGGTGGAGGAGGAGGCATCGGGGGCCGCTGTAGTCCCATACCAGGCCTGTCCAGCAGTCCCTCAGGGTCTCCACTGCATGGTGAGGAGCTGGGAGAGAGGGGAATGGATGGGTTGACTGATGTTGTTGCCTATTTGTGTCTCCAGAATAGCATCACAGGAAGCATATAGTAAATGTCAAGATGCAGGAAGCTATCTCAAATTGACATGGCATATTATGGCATGTTAAGACTTCACTCAAAGACCAGGAAACCACTTAATCTGATGACATTTAGGTCCTGATGATTTGACCAAACTACCTACAGTGGACAAGGGTGCACATGTGTAGTTACTACATTCATGTTTTTGGCTACAAGTCTGTTAACTTGGATTAATAATCATGATAAATAGTTGTGATAAATAACTTATGTTGCACAGCAAAATACTCGTGGTCATTTAGCAGTGACAGTGAAGCCTTAAGATAACCACATGCATTGGTATTTTATAATATATTTCTACAGATTTTCAGCAGTGGTATGTGTCTTCAGAACAACTATTGGTCATCAACTCTGCAAATATATAAATCTGTGAATTGATACCATAATGTTAAGTTTTCATATCTGTTATCAACTGGAGGAAAAAAAATGTATAAAACTTGTTGTGTTTACCAACTTTTTGGAGGTACAACTGTACAGCATTCCTTTTTCATCATGCATTTTAATCTTTTAATCAACTGAGTTATTTATTGATGTCAATCAATAATAATCTTTAGACTGTAGTTATGCAATTGACAAAAAAAAATCCCTTTTGAAATAAATAATTCACAGCTGTATTGATAAATGTATGGCTTCTAGGGGCAAAAAACATCCAAACAAGCAAACAGATACAGATCCACCCTATTGTTTCCTTATGAAGTTAATAGAATAATATTGACATTCATTTAGAGCTGTGATTGTGGTCACCTGATAAATGTAAGTCCAATGTTTCAATTTTTGTTCTGTTGTGCCTCAGGTAGTGTACAGTCAGCTTACCAGAGCAGTTGTGTTTGGTATGAGCCAAAATCCAATAGTACAAGTAGAATTGAAATTTAACACAACAGTCATTGACCAATACTGTTTCATCTATATATGCATCAGTCATTTCATCCAATGCATGCGACGAGATAAGATGAAGCTCCAGGTGCGTATTCTAAAGTTTGAGTTAGTGTGATGAGGGATTACAATATAATATAATTAATATATTTTACTTAGAAGTTCATTTTAACATGTTTTGTTATTGGAAGGTATCAGCAATTGCCTAATGCTAGAGTGTGTGTGTGTGTGTGTGTGTGTGTGTGTGTGTGTGTGTGTGTGTGTGTGTGTGTGTGTGTGTGTGTGTCTGTTTCCAGTGACTGGTCATCTCAGCAGCTTCCAGGGACTCTGATCTGTCTGCCACAACCTTGTCTCTCTTGTTTGTCAAACACCGTTGCAGGCAGCTCACACTGTCTGTGTCCCTAGCTAACATAGATACACACTGATAAACACACACTGCTTGACCTCAGGTGTCACTCAGTGTAAAATATTACAATTCTCATTAATCATGGGTTTCAGGAATATCCATGACTTGATGAGTGCTACAGCCAGAGACGGTGAGAACTTGATAAACATGAAGAACTGAATGACAATTGTTGATGGTAATTTCATTGCTGTGGGGTCGGTTTTAGACATCTGCGCATATTTTGATGGTTTGGCTGAGCTGATCACAGCTGTCTGTGTCCCTAGCTAACATAGATACACACTGATAAACACACACTGGGCTGCACTGCTTGACCTCAGAGGTGTCACTCAGTGTAAAATATTACAGTTCTCATTAATCATGGGTTTCCAGGAATATCCATGAGCTTTGATAGGTGCTACAGCCAGGACGAGGTCGAGAACTTGATAAACACTTCAGAGAACTGAATGACTGAGAATTGACCAGTGGGTAATTTTACGTAACATAGTAGAATGGATTTTAGAACATCTTATATATGCTCATTGCACAAGATGGTTTATGGCTGACTGGAGAGAAAGCCAGATCTCTAACCCTTCAAAACATTCTAACAATTCAGAATCTAATAGCATTTTTAGGACATGGGAGTGTCGTGGAAAATCATTGACTTGCAAAATTAACATCACAGAGGCAGCTGTGTGATATATTACACACAGGATCTATTTTAAGTATACCTTTGCTTGCATTTAGACCACTTTCCAAAACCACATTTAGTGCAGTGTAGGTTTCTAGCCAAGGAGGCAGAAAGATGCACTGTAGTATTAAAGATACACCCTCTGACTTTGTTATAATTACTTTTTGTGCCCCCGGAATCCTCCAAGCTGAGTGCTAATATTTATGTATTATAAAACTTTAGAGGGGCGGTTTTATTGGAGACACATTGCTATACTGACAATAGAAATTTGTCAAATGTCAGAGATTTTGTTATCTTGTTTATTTAGAAGTTCTCTTGTTGCATTAGATAATCATCAGAGATAGAAACCAAAAGCAACAATAGATGTCATATTTCCTGTGCCCTCAAAGTTTACACTGTTTTGTTATGTTTTGATGTGGCTGATGGCGTGTCCACACACACACACACACACACACACTCTCTCTCTCACTTGGAAGATCACACCCTTTCTTCCCCTACTTCCTGTCTTGCTTGTCTAGATCCAAACCCCTCTGTAACCTCTTCACTAAAATACACATACACACACACACACACACACACACACACACACATTCCTCCACACTGTGAAAAATAGGCCATCCAACATTAAAAGGATGTCTGACTTTGGAGAGTCACCACTATGTTGCAGTGAGAGACAGAGAGGGACAGGAACATCAAAGTGGTGTAGGAGGTGAAAGTGAGTGAGCAAAGTAATGAGGTGCAATTGAGAAAAATGAAGGAGAGATAGAACAGGAGGAATAAAGGAGGGGGAGCGACAGACACAGGAGAAGAAAGATAAGTTTGTAGTAGCAGCGCTGAAAGCTGGGGTCTCTCGGAGCATGCTCGTAAATCACACTTGTTTCAAAGGAGAGCATTAGGGCCACCTGTCAACAATTAGTCCTCACAGTGATACCTTACTGAGTGTGTGTGCGTGTGTGTTTATCTGTACACTTGAAGGAGATAAACTCTTTTTTTCAATTCAATTCAATTCAATTCAATTCAATTTTATTTATATAGCGCCATATCACAACAAAAGTCATCTCAAGGCACTTTTCATATAGAGCAGGTCTAGACCATACTCTTTAAAATAGGTATTTACAGAGAGAGACCCAACAGTTCCCACCATGAGCAGCACTGCCTCGACCGGTTAGAGAGAGAGAGGGGGAGAGGGGGGGAGAGGGGGTAGAGAATAGTGGGAGAAGAACATAGCATTTTTATGGTAAAACACAAAAAAGGAGCAGGTTAAAAATCAGAGATTACAGTGAAGGAGTAGTGAAGAGTTGGCTCAACTCTTCAGGAGAAAATTTAAGGTTTTCATAACTCTAATGTTTTACAGTGTATACAGTAATATAGTCTGCAGGAAATTGAAGTCAGGTCTCACACCGCTTTTATCAAGGTGTTAATCCAAACCATACGGACGCTTCCTCACTTTCTGATAAAACACAAAATCCCTTACTGTGTGAGCTATGAGGCATAGTTCACATTTAGTTTACATACAGTGTTACAGACTTTTTAGGTTTAGCATGTTGATCTTTCTTCAGTTTGTGAAGAGAGATATGTCTGTGCTGGAGACTAACAACAAGTCAGATGTGTTTATGAAAGCACCTGCCCCTTTTTAACCCACACTGCAAATGTCCCCTTCTACAAAAACCATCAAAATAATGTGGTTTCCAGACCCTTTCAAAGCACAGTACCCTTTTATAGTGATTTTCTCCTTGTCAGTCCTCCATGCCCTCACCTGTTGTTAAGAAATTAACAATCATGCATGCATACACACCTTTTCAGCTTGATGTAAAATATCATTTTGCACCAAATATCAATGAATATCATGTATAACTGATATAACACTGGCCTGTTTTGATCTCTCCAAAACAAAATGAAAGAAGAAGTGAGCAGTGTTAGGCTCTGTTGCAGTACAGATTTGCAGATGAATATAGACCTAGACAAGTATGCTAGTTGGTTAAATGGCTTTCTTTTGTTCTGTTAGCTTATATTTATATTTTAAAGGACAAACATTGTGACATCATACATTAATTCTTGTTCTACTTGCCTCTTTGAGGTTAAAATTTTCATTCCTCTAGATGAGAGATAATATGTTTACATGAGACATGAAGTTTTCATTGCTGGTCTGGCAGTCGCCATTTGTGATTGCTGTGTATCTGAAAAACTTGCTTGGCAAAAAGCATTATCTTTACAACCGTGAGCAGTCATCACCAGTCCTAATTGCGGCATGTTTTGTTGGGTTTTTAATATGGTAATTTAGATCTTTAATCCATTTTGATATATTTGAACACATAATGAAAATGTAGATAATGTAAATGCTGCTTCTTTTTTATGTGATGAAATATTAAAAATGTACAGTTTATTATTTTATTTTTTTTAATTGCAGTACATTTTGGCCTGTTATCAAGGAAACCTGGGGGGCACCCACCACCAACTCTAGAAACTGCTAATATTGAGAAATTTGGACAAAATGCCTAGAAACAATTTTCTTCTTTCACCTTTATCATTAAGTCTTTCAAACCAATTATAACGTTACTCTGCAAGCCTACACACAGTTGTTACAGTGAAGATTGTGTTGTCTTTTTCCTGCATAGTGTTGAGATTTTTTTTTCTGATTTTTTAAAGCTAAAGTGATTTAGTTTCCTCTGAACAGATGTCTGTGATATTAGTTTGACAAGCATGTAGTCCTAAGGCAATTTTCAGTTTTGTTTCTCATCAGCTTGAAAAGAGAAGTAGATTGAATGGGCAAGATCTGAGATATTCAATATATTACTTTCTTGAATTGCCCTTATTGTAGTGCAGTAATTTGTAATGTAATGGTTATGGCAGCAGAGTCTTCACTATACAATTTGATATGTAGTAGAACATTTTCAGGGGCTCCTCTGGGTGTTGTGCATTCAATAATAAATAAGACCTGTCAGACAAACCAAAACAAGATGATTCTCACCTTCATGAGCAGGCATGTATTTATATAGTGCAGGAATACCAAAAAGCACATAACACAGTAGGTCATTAACAGTTCACCAGTGAGATCTCTGTGGGGTAAGGTCATGTAGGTCTCTTGGTGTCTGTTGTTTGGAAGATAAATTGGCTCCAACGCATCCTGCCACATGTAAATTTAGATTTCCAGCACCCCTCCACCACAACTGCTGCCACCAGCATTGATACAAACTCCATAATTTGCGCAGTTTTCACCGGATGCAAACTGACACACACTCACACACTGAGTCACATTTGCTTTTGTGTCTGCCTTCCGCCTGTTTTTGTGAGTAGGGTGTGAATTTTGGGCAGTGAAGGCGGTTTTCTTAGGCTGGCAGAAACCAGCAGGGTGAGGCAAGCCGGGGCCGGGCCACCTAGCCACAACAGCTGCTCTGTGATTGTCGCCAGTGAGGACAGCATTGATTTTTGGGAAGGAACTGTAGAAAAGTACACATCCTTCTCAAAGCTGCCAGCCCAGGCCGCTGGCGCACCTAAAAATAGAGGCTGCAATTGGCCGTCTTCTTGTCACTGTTAAAATCTGGAATGTCTATTTACGTCCCTGTATACAGTACACCCCTACCCCCCAGCCCCCCCTTTTTTTCCAAAGCCTTTCCCCTGTGTGATCAATGTATTGTCATTTGAGGTGATGACCCATAATGTGAACGTCCCACACAGTAAAATGTGGTTTGTCTGCGGCCCAGTGCATACAAGGCTAGATTAGTAAGTGCAGTTTCTCTGCACAGGGCAGAGGTTATTGAGGCTATTGCAGGCATATGGCAGCCACTGTAGAGTTTTATTATTCAGATGTTTTTCACATCCAACCACAGTACTGTATAATGCAGCAGTGTGCAGTGCAGGTTTTGAGCACTCCAAAAACAACTTGATCATAATAATCAAAAAACGATCTTTGATTTTTCATTTGACCTGGGTTCATAATTCTTTGTGAAGGGCTACACTTTGCCCTCTAGTGCTGTAGTTGTATATTAGGCATCTGTCTTCTGATTTAGGGTCAGTCTTTCTACTTTCAGCGTGAAACACTGTTAAATTCAGTGCTTCCCTCTTTTCTGTGACACCTTTACGGCAGTTATGACTTTTGGCGTAAATGTCACATATGGCATTTTTCAACATGCATGGGTGTCTTTTGTGTGTATACACAGCACTGGTCATACACTTCCCAACCGTAAAACATCAACACAAGGCTATTAGTCAGTGCAACAGATTTGTTTCCTCACGGAGCAGAAGCCCTGGTGGTCTGATCATGGGGCCATCTGGGCCCTGGCGCTGGTTCAGAGAGAGAGGGGGAGGCAGAAAACAAGGTGTGACGGGAAACTGTTAATTCACTTGTTGATAAAGGGACACTTCCTTTCTGCTATTAGAGGCTGATGGCTTGCTTATTTGGGTTTGGACTTTTGTTTTATCTCGCCTCCCTCCTCCCCCAGCACTCCCTTTCGTCAGTCATCGTCCTGTGGTGAAAAACACCAACGCAGTGCAGAGGTCGATGCCAAGGAAACACTACCTCATAACTGCTGCTGTGTGACACGTATGTACGTGGCCTCTCTGTGACCCTGTTTTTGACAGTATAGTTACTGTAAGTTAAACAGTTACAGAGTACAATCAAAGATGTTGTGAAATCGCTCTCTCACACAACTAGTACTTAACAGAGCAAATTAGCACACCATTCTCTAAATACCGCGATGACGCCCACGTGATTGAACCACTGATGGAGCTTAACCAGCATTTGTAGAAGCCACCCATGGGTTCAACTGCACCTTTTTATTTGTTCTGGTTTCTTCCTTTAATTCATTTTTCTTCTTTACCCCAGTCCATTGTTGCTGCTCTGACCGCTTACTCCACTCCATTCATCTATCATCTATTCACCATCATCATCCGTCTGTCCGTCCGTCTGTCGTCTATCTGATCATTCATTCCATCATCATCCATTCATCTATCTATCTGTCTATCCGTCTGTCTGTCTGTCCGTCTGTCTATCTATCCATCTATCGCATCATCTATCTATCTGGTTCATCTATCTATCTATCTATCCGTCTACTCGTCTATCTATCTATCGATCATTCATCCATCTGTTCATCTATCTATCTATCTATCTGTCTATCTGTCTATCTATCTATCTGTCTGTCTGTCTTTCTTTGTCAAGATATATACTGTATGTGTGTGTGAGATGCAAGAGCTTGCAAGAGATGTACTGACTCTCACCCCTGACGTGTAGTTCTATCTGAGACATAAGTGTATTGTGCTTCTGTATCTCAGTGAGAAGCTACAAATAAACAGTAACAGGCAAGGAACGTGGGAAACATTATGGAATATTTAAGGAGTAACATTATTTATTTATTCTTTCAAAACGTTCAACACTTTCAGCCTAACTGGGATAAAAAAAACAACAGAACAAACAAACAAAAAAAACATTATAAAGGTGATAATACATTAAGCACGGAGAATATCATAGGTCATGGAAGTCCACTATATTTACTATTACCTGAAGTCATGGAATTCTGCTGTAACACTTGGTGGTAGCCCTGTCTTTTAGTACCAGAGTTGTCCTGCATGTGGTGCTGTGTGGTCAGGATTCCCAGCAGTGTAGAGAGGGAGGAGCAGAGCAGCCAGTCTGACCTCCACACAGAGAGACAGACAGAGAGGAAAGGACTTGTAAAGCTTGAGCTGTGCGAGGGTTTTGCCTTGATACAAATCAAACAACAGAGAAAGAGCGGGGTTATTTCTCTGGCTTTTTTTTTTATGAATGGTCACTTCCTCCAGCTAAAACAACTTTCAATCCTGTTTTGGAGTTTGCTTTTTTCTATTTTTAGGGGCAGTTTGAAAACTTTTGTGCTGAATGTAAAGACCTCTTCGCTATAATTTTTGTCTTTCTGGCATTTTCTTTCCTTTTTTATTATTGTGTTTAGACTATAGTGGAGGAAGTGAGACGCTTATGTCTTTAGACATCATACATTAAGATATTTAAGACTTTTTTAAACAATTGAGAAAATGATTTTGTTTTTACCCTGAGTAGTGATTCATGTATTTTATTGGCCACATAGAATCCAGCATCCCATTCAAATCCTACTCTATATATCCTTATAATTTAACCTACAAATTACTCGTCAGCAGGAAATAGGAAATGGCAAATAGCTTTCTAAAAGAAGCAGATGTTCTTTTAAAAGCATTTTTTTCCCTCAACCTGCCATATAGTCAAGAGGATTAGGGTATGTACATCACTCAGTACATTTGATTTAACAGTTGTGTGCCATCAAAGGTAAGCTTGTGTTAGCGGCTTGTATTTGTTGCAGGCTCCGTTGGTAGGCTTCTCCCTGTGGTCGGCAGAGGAGCCAGAGCCCAGCTTGGCTTGAGTCAGTAAATGGAGAGCTCAGCGCAAAACCACACTGCAATCGAACAAGCTGTTTACCCTGAAAATTAGCCTTCCCCTGTACTTTTAGGGCTTTTAAAGCAACCAAAAATACACAGTGCAAGGAATATGTATCTTGGCTGGCATTTGGGCTCCGTCAGAGACCTCTGTCCTTTTTATATGAACCCTAATAACTCAATCTCCACAACCACTAAACCCTCTTAACACCGGGTGCTTGCCGCTGCACTCATCATTATTTGATTTGTAAAATTGTAAGGTAGAGATAAAGAAATAAAGCTGGCTTGCCATTACACACAGACGCACTTGTGGCTTCCAGCTTATTGCCTGCCATGTGAAAAGTGCACACTCTGAAAAGCCAAAGCCTTCCATCGTCACACAATCAATAGGTTTAACATCCTGCCTTTGTTCTGTGCCGCGTGTGGATCTTCATAAAATTTTTTCTGTTTCTGTCATTTCACCTCTATTTATTGTGTTCCTGAAGCTTAAAACCTTAAGAAGTATTTATCTTACACTAGTGCTAGGGATGAACAAGTCTGTTGGCAAGACACACTCTTAATTTTTTATAAGTATATAATATATATAAAATATAATGCAAATATCACTATAATCTATATGGTTTATACCTTACACCTTCTGACCTTTTGTAGCTGTACAGGATATACTATATAAAAGCAACACTTATATCTAAATATGGATATGTCAGTCCTCAGAGTTTAATTCTTCCTACATGTTGCTCATTGCAAGGTAGTGGATTGTTAGCAACTCTCATAAGTCACCAGTGTGTCTGTGAAACACATTCATGCATATTTAGTGAAAGACAAATGATGGAAAATTGAGGGAAAGTTGAGATAATTTGAAATGAACTGAAAATATATTTAATTAGTTTTAGGATCAATTAATTTTGTTGTAGTAAGTCGGGTTAATTTACTAATGACATTTGAGTGTGACACAGCATAAATAACCTCATAGATTTACCTTCTTTAAGACAAAACATCTATGATCCTGAAAAGAGACCTTTTCCATCTTTACTCTGAGATTTCCTGTTTACTCAAATCATGTCTAAGTGTTTTTGACATGCCATTTATTTAGACTGTGATGCTGTCAAAACTCTGCTGGCTAAATTCAGATCAAAGCAGCTTTACCGTTGTTACCAGTTTCTCAAGTAGAGCTTCTGTCACAGCTGAATTTAACTTTAATGTCAATCAATCAGCATTAGATCAGGGTCATTTTTAATTGGAGAAATCAAATGAAATCTATATGGTTGACCACAGCATGTGTAATTTTGGATGCAGTGTAGAACAGAAGATGGCTGTGGGTGTCTGATCATTAATACAAATAGAAGAAGACAGCTGCTGTGATAAAATAATTAACAAAATACCAGTCATATTAAAGAAAAGAGTTGACTGAACTCTGCAGGAATATCACCATTATTCACTGTTACAATGTTATCATCTTGAAGGAAATGTTGAACGTTTCAGTTTGATCCAGTGATTTTCATGCAAAAAGAAGTGTAGGACGGCTGTGACAGCAGCACAGACATGTCATTATCTCCTCTTGGCCTCTCTTATTGTTTCCTCTCCTTCAGACCATGGAGTTATAAAAGGAGAGTCATAAAGGAGAAGCATTTAGACCCAGACAGAGCAACGGATGCAGTGCGTCTCCTCTCTGACCGGGGAGGTCGGCTGGGGAGACGTCTTCTCGTTCAGCTTCAAAAACACTCTGCTCTATTTGTAATCACATATTGACACGGGTCTCATGTCTAATTGAGATTTTTGTTTTGTTTTTGAATTGTTGGTATTGTTGAAAATATTTTTTCACATACAATATACAGTTAGTGTCTTACGTTGTGTTGTGGAAGAAAAGTATGATGAAATTATTTTTGCAAATGTTTCCTGATCGCCTAGTTAAAGTCCCCTTTAAAGAACATAACAGGTTGGAAGTCTAGATTTTAATTGCATTATTTATTCATTTCTTTTTATTTGGAGCCATATTTTATGTGTATCTATGTGGTGATAATGTACACATTGCTCTGATTTTCATATTAAGGAGAGCCTAAGGTCATTATTTACTATCAAAATCTGCTCTCTCTCTTAATTAGGTCTTATGAAATCCAACCTAAAATAAATAAATTACTAGTTAGTTAGTTGGTCTTATATCAGAATAAAGACTTTTTTGGTCCTGTAGGTTAGCTTACTTAGAATTGACATGAAAAAGCACATATATTTTGAATATCAATGAAAAATCATTTATTTTCAAATATAATTTTTATTATTAAAAATGAAATATTATTATTAAAATTATCAGTCTAAAATAGGTCTAATACTGGTCCAGTCCTATATCATATCATGTACACTGTCTCTGATTTCTATTTCCATCATCACCTAAATTAGAAAAAAAATATGTTGTTTTTATTGAGTTACATTATTTTATTTTGTACAATAATATAACTCAGTCACAGATATTGTAAGAATGTCTTCACATACTCCGTCCCTAACAGACAGATTTTTTCTCTTACTATCCATATTAGCAAATCAATTTCCTTGATGACTTTTTCGTCTAAAATCACGTCACTTCTGCCATAGATAATCCATTTTAGTGTTAACTCTCTGATTTTAAAAGTTGAAAGTTCTCACTTAGTCATGTTTGTTTGAAGGAAAACAGTTGAGAACAAGAGAGAAAAAAAACAAAAACATCTGATGCCTCTTGTCTCTCTGCAGCTTAACTCTCTCCTGCTCCTGCTCTCTCTGAATTGGTTTGTAAGGGTGGATGTGCATCTGTGTACTTGTGTTCAATACCAACACCCCCCCCCCTCTCTCTCTCTCTCTCACTCACCTCTCTAATTTCACTGTCTCTACACTCCCCCACCTCTGCTAGCACCCCCCCAAACATCAATCATTGGCCTGCTG